>JAJTUV010002200.1:0-181278 GCA_021653895.1 Mastomys natalensis | reverse complement strand
AATAAAAGTACAACAGGGGTAAGAGGTAGGTAAGACAATGCCAGGAAAACCAAGCAGGATGAAAGCAGTATCCAGTGTTGTGTTCACAGACTTGAATCCAGATATGTCATGAGTTCTGGCCTGTGGCATAATTGAACCCGTTTTCAATGAGCTAGGCTCCCAAAGCTGTTTTGCAGATCTGTTGTGTAGAATTTGGGATGCTTTGCCTCATGCTTGTGAGGAATAGTCATGATCTCAGGGCTTCCATGATAACACCTGAGAATGCTTCTTCCTCTCCAGCACCGTCCCAGAGCCCCACGCTCCGCCCACACAGCTATTGTCTCCTAGCTCCTGCTGCTCCAGTCAACCGGACTCCGTGTTTCATGATCGCACCAGGCTATTTCCATCTCAAGACTTCGTGTTTAGCTGCGTGCCTTTGGTGTGAGCCATTCAAGGTGGCTGCTTCTTTCCCTTCGAAGGGATTTTCACTTTCACAAGCCTACCCCAGCTCTGATGTCCCCTTTGGTCACCTCCTTTCCACCATAGCTTTTTCTCCTCTTGTTACCACGATAGATACTGTCTATCTGTATGATTTGGTCTCTCCTACCAGAAAGTAGGCTTCTACGGCCGAAGTACTGCTCCAGTCTCTTCTGTGCTCATTCTCAGAATGCCGAGTGACACAGAGTGAATGTCCAGGGAGTAATGTTGAATGGATCTGATCTTGAAAAAAAAAATGTATCTTAAGCCAGACTTGGAGCTTCAGCATTCACCTGTGTAGCCACGAGCACATGGTGCTCCCACATTTTTCCATCCCTGGGAACCAGGCTTTTTCAGTCTGCCACAAAATCTGCTGAGACGAACAAACGGAGTCTGTTTGTAAAATACCTTGACACACCTCTCTCGAAGCCGTGGGTCTTCATCTGTAAAACTGGAGCATCATGTTAGCTTATTCTTCAAGGTTGCCTAGTGCTAGTTACAGCCGTGGTAACGATGGACAAGAACGGGAGCCTCTCTCCTGTTGCCTGGTACGCTGTAATGACAGGTGATGGTGGGTAGTGACTCTTTTACCCAGAGGTCTCCACTTCTCCCTACAGGTGTTAAGTTCTAGCGTGTGTTTTTTGGCCCTCCCTGCTTCCTGTGTTCCCGTGTGTACAAGCCTATGTATAAGTAGATTAGTACAGACTAGCTCAAGCCTCCCCTGAAGGCGTTGTCATGGAACCAGGGCATTGGGAAAGATGGAAGTGCTCTGCCATCTACTGCTTCTGCAGAATTCTTCCGTGGGGAGAGATGAGTCTGAATGTATTGACAGTGGATTCTCCAAGGACTCAGGGAGGAGACACATCAGACAACAATGGGCCATCCTAACCGTTCAGAGCTTCAAAGTGGACTTGTGCCCACCAGCCTTGATAATGAACAGTCCCTTTGAACTCCCCCACTGCTGTGACTGACCCCTCCGCCAAAAGCCCCATCTCCGCCAGTCCCCTGGGATTGCCTTGTACCACCCAGGCTGCCCACCAGCTCCCGTGTCTCAGCTCTCACAGTCATCTGGTAGCCTGAGCATACATGGAAATTTAAATTCCTAAGATTTATCTTAACTTTTCTTTTTTATATGTCAAACAGACTTTCCCTTATAAATCCTGAAATCACCTTTGAAATTTTAGACAAGGGCAGATGTCACTTAATGTGACTGGCAAATGTCCCACACGCCATTTGTTCTGTGTGGTTGTTGTTATTCCTTTTACTTTTTTCTTTCTCCCTTTTTTTCTCTTCTTTTTTTTTTTTTTTAAATCGCCATCCCACTGTAAAACCAATTAAAACAAACTTTGCAAAGATTCTCATTTCTGGCTATGATATTCCAACCTCTGACTTCTTCTGAAGCACGAGATAAGACTTTCTGATTAACTGGGGTGGATGCTTCTCCAATCTGTTCATTTTATACATTATGGATAGTGCTTTTTAATTTTTATGCCATGCCAACGGCATATACTTTCTGAAATTAATAAATACAATACATACTATCAATGTGTGAAATTTAAAAAAAAACACAGATTTCCATAGTTTGACATACAAAAATGTACTCACACACTTTTGAAATCTACTGTCAAATCATTTCACATCTGTACCTAAAGCAAACAGACATAATGCTAACAGCTTGTTCGAATTCAGAAATGCCACCCGCTAATCAGCCCACCTGTGGCATTCTCAGTCCATCTTGCAAGCTGCATAGCGGCTGCCAAGAAGCTTGACAAGAAAATGTATATTAAATTATTGAATAAGATTGGAAATGTTGTACAGTGTGGGATAAAGAGAGTGCACGGCGTGTGGCCAAGGACTGCTCCGGTACCTTTTCACTCTGACGTCTGCTTGGAGGTGACCTCGCTCCATCCCTGAGCCTCTCAGGTTTTCATTGTTCCTGTCGAGGGGAGGGCAGTTGTGTTGTGTGCCTGGCATCGAGTAAAACAGACAGCAAGAAAAAAATGCAGAAAACAAACTGAGTTCCATAGAAATGCCCCATTTTCATAAAGCCCTTATTTCACAGTGAAGATGCATTAGAAGAATATGGCCTTTTGATCTTTGTTGGAGGGAAAAGCCCCCCCCCCATGCAAATGTGAAATAAAGTTGCTGAGACCCTTAAAACAGGACAGAGGTATCAGACCACCAAACAAACCATGGGTGCCTTCCTGGCCACACCCTGAGCTTGTGAAATCGGCTTGTAAACGTGACATTGCACAAAACCGTTATACTTTAACACATGATTAGTTTCACTTCTATGGACTAGAAGTGCTCTCCGGAATGATCTCTGGGGGTCTGTGGGTAAGAAACGTTAGTTTAGCATCTGTTCTTTTAAGGCTGTTTGCTCTGGGAAGGCAGTGTGTTTTGCCATAAATTTAGGTCATTAATTTGTATCTGTTCTTTGTTTATTTAAGAAACAGGACAAAAGGGCAGCTGCTGAAACATTTGGCTGTGCCGAGGGGTAGTGGGCTGACATGCTGGAATTCTGCACATGACCAGCTTGAGTTTGTATCCACAGCTACAGGACAGAACTTTACAGAAACACTTTGCCAAGCCATGTGGTGCTCCACTTCCCTCTGCATCAATACCCTTTAATTACCTGATCCCAAGGGGGAAAGTTAGAGAGAGTATCTGGGAGAGATCCTGGGACCTTTGGAGAGTCAGAATTTTCTCATTTCTAATAAAAAAAAAATCCACTGTAATCAAATGTCTAGCAATTACTCTATGGAACATTGATATAAATTCCACAACTAGCCTGCAAAGGTAACACTGTGACCTATATAATTTGATATTTATAAACAGAACCACAGTGGTATCCAGTCAATTGATTGTTAATAACATTTAGTGCTCTGAAATTGGCCATTAAGTGCAGAGTCGTTTGAAAGGCGTTACTGCTATTATGAAGCATTGCAGAAGTTTTATTTATTATTGTAAACCTAATGGATGCAGTAAATTAGGTGTATTTAGAAAGGTCATTTGGTGCTTGTTGATACTGAATTCTGAACAATGTAATTCAGAAGAGCAGTGAAATGGAGCAGCATTTTCAAGGATAGTCCATGAATAAGCTGCTACAAGTGAACAACATGGAAGCACAGAGCCTTAGGCTTTAATAATGATGATGATGATAATAATAGCAACTGTCACAATTTAATAAGAACAGTAGTACTGTTGAAAATGTCATATTTCAAAATGATAAATGTTCAATCCAAAACTGTCTGAAAGAAAAAAGAGAGAAAGAAGAGAGAAAGAGAGAGAGAGAGAGAGAGAGAGAGAGAGAGAGAGAGAGAGAGAAAGAAAGAAAGAAAAGAAAGAAAGAAAGAAAGAAGGAAAGAAAGAAAGAAAGAAAGAAGCAGAGTCACCTTAAGGGAGTTTTACATGACAAAGAAATAGATGTCCAGGATCCTTTTTCTTGTGAATAAAAAGCGATGTCCTTCTCTCCTCTCTTTCCTGGGAAAACCCTCATGAGAGGGTGTGGTCCCTCTGTAGCCATCAGGTTGCTCGTGTAACTCTGGGGCACTTTTTGCACAAGCCACTTATGGTCTTGGCTTTGTTAAAGGCATACGGGAACTTGAATATTTGCATGGGCTGAAAAAGCCATACTTCTTAGTTGAAATCTATCTTTTTATGTGAAGAGAAATGGTTTGGTAAATACATATTTTTAGATATTCTTTATAAAAAAAAACTTGTAAATGAAAATTTGGTTAGAAATTAGGGTTGCTCTTTCAGGGCAAATGTCATCTGCTGGGCCAGTGTCTGGAACTCTCTGGAAGCTGGAGGACCACACAAGCATTCGTGGTGAGAGCCTCTGGCCACGGCAGGCAGCTGTCTGCATTTAGAGATGACTGTGTAACACTCACATCTCAGTGAGATCTAGCTTTTATTTCTTTTCCTCTACCTTTGGCTTCCTGGGTTTGTGCAAACCAAGTCCTTAGGGAAGTGTTGGATAACACTCAGGACAGCAGATATTTCTTTAGCAACTACTATAGGTGAAGAAATACACTACATAACTTAACATCCACTGACATCTGCGATATTATCAGAAACGTCGGTATGCTGAGAATACCTAGACTAATGGTAATGGTGACGAGGATGACGATGGAAGCCAAGTGTTTCTTCCAGAACAAAGAGGGATGGGTGTGGCAGCATATGCCAGCACTCCCAGTTTCTGGGAGGCTGAAACAGGAGGTCCCTTAAGTTCAGCAATGGAGACCAGCTTGGACAACATAATGATCTTTATCTCGATAAATAACTGAATATCAAGTAAATTATTATTTTAAATGCCTTACAAAAGAAAAACTAAACTTGGGGAGATCAGAATGTATCTGCCTTAAAGAAGCTGACCGCCTATCCTAACTGAGCTGGGCACAGACCCCTTGTTGCTTGTCCCATGTGCATTTCAAGTCTATGCTCTTCTTCTTGCTTTTATTTTGGCGTGAACCCATCTAGAGTCTTCTTCTCCTACGCTGGCCTCTACTTCCCAATGACTTTGTGAATTTAGAAAGCACAGGCACAGACATAGGATGATGCTAGAGCACCTCCCCCACCCTCAACAGCCTAGCAAACGGCATCTGTCTAGTTCTTCATGGGACTCTATGGCTATAAAAAAAAGATATTTCACATGTACAAAAATAATATAATATTGATCTGAGCTACAGCTGAAGAGGCTTCCTGCTGTCTAGTTTTCCCTGTTGTTCATCTCTCCCCAGTGTCCCTGACCGCTCTACTCCTCTGCTTTTCTTGGTCTTTCCTCCCTAGCCAGCACACATGCCCCCCTCCATGTGATCATCTCCCCGCTGGGTGGCTGTGGCCTTTGGGATGCAGTCTAGGTGTGAAAGGAACGATTATTCATTGTGATCTCCAAGCACAGAAGCCCTCTTCTCCTCACTGAGGCTCCATTCCCCCAGAGAGCAGCTTGGCAGCGTTTTTCTCAAAGTGGAATAGAAATGCATCATTCATATATATATATGATTTTTTTTCACATAACATCTCTCAGGAGATCTTTTGATGCAGGTTCCATTTCTGTCAAGAGAGAAGATGACATTGTAGTGGGAAAAAGGCAGTGAGCCACAACCCTCGATGTCCCTTTCTGCTTTAGCTGATTAATAACTGGGGATCCCCCACAAATCACTTAACCTTCTCCATGTCTCAGGCTCCCCATCATAAAACTAGATGACAGGGTGAGGACCAGCATTCTCCCTGTTCTGATCCACTCTGAACCTGGAAACAGACCCTGAGCTTTTCAAAGAAAACTTTTCCTGCCCCAGGGTTCGAAGGGGATGAATAAATGATCCAGGTCCTCCCTCTTGATACCCTGCCCTGAAGCCACAGCCATTCATTCCCCTGTGCTGATGTTACTTTGGGGAGAACATCTACTCAGTAGTGTAATTTCCCTGAAGAAACCAGTGGTTTTGAATTTGAAATCGATACTGCTCCTTTTATGGCAGTGCCTTTGTAGTGGAAGGCAATAGAGAAGAGAGAAGCCGGCAGCCTCGTCATCGTCATCGATACTTGGTTGGCACATACTATAGCAAGTGAGGCTAACTCTGAGAAATCACTGAGTATGTGTGTGGGGAGGCGATGTATGTGTGTGTGTGTGTGTGTGTGTACTTGTTTGTGTGCGCGTGCACATGTGCATGCGAGTATGTAAGTACATGTGTGTACATTCATGCTGAGGCCGGAGGTCAGCCCTGCTGTCATCTTTGATCACTATGTACCTTATGTTTTAAGGCAGAATCTTTCACTAACCCTGGGGCTCATCAACTCAGCTACACTGGCTAGCCACCAAGCCCCCCAGGAATCCTTTTGTCTCCAACTTCCCAGCACTGAGACTGCAGGCACATGCAGTCTGACTTTATTGTATCCTAAGTAAGCAGTTTACCCACTAAGCCATCTCCCCAGCCCCAGAAAGCAGTTTTGAAAGCAAAAGTTTTCTGATTCTACAACTACAACTGACAATCCCTGCTTTCTATTTAACTATGCTCACACTTTCATACACATGAATTATACAATTTAAAAATATAATGAGGAAACTCTCTTCTCATTTTGTTTCCTAAATACCTCATTCAATATTGTGCGTTGGTAAGTTGTTGTCCTGGGAGTGTATTTCAGATCTGCTTGAGAAACTGTAAAGGATCCAGAAGGGAAGGCTGAGTAAAGCTGCAGTATCCTTTGCAGGGGAGATGCAGAGATGGAGAGAAGGAAGGAAGGACAAAGGAAGGACAGACAGATGCTTGCATGCTAGCCCTTAGCACGTATGTACACTCGTGAGTGTGACCACGGTATCGGTGTTTGCGGCATCTCCATCACAACTACTGAAGCGGTATTACGGGGAGACTTCAGCGACATGGGAAACTAGGTACTTTCCTAGCACATGAGAGCATTCGGCCCGTTACGCAACATAACCTGGGAAATCCTTTTAAAATAGCCTCTGATTCTTAGCAGCAGTTCAGAAAGCAGAGAAATAACAGGGAAGCGTGCTCCCCGACACTTGCTCAACACAATCGAGCACACCACGAAGCCTTCTGAAACAGGCGCTCCTCAGCACAAAGGCTGCCCGTGAGCATGCTCCTGACTCGCCCCAGCCCCACTCTTGCCTGTTGATCATCTCAGAGTAACTCAGGACCAACTGCAAGTCAAGCAGCCTGATGCGTCACTCTCCCTTCTCTTTGTGCACTTCCTCCTGGAAGTCACACTCTTACCATAGCACCCCCTTTATGGCAGTTTGCATGCAGGGCTCTGCCCTAAGGCGGCTCTTCTCCCAAAGCCCTCAGGTTACTGCTCCCTCTATCCACGTGACCCTTGCTAAGGCACCAGGGCACTGTCAGAGCTTTTATACCACAGGAAGTGACTCAGGCACCAAATGAAATCAGCCAGGCTTCACATGAGCCACTGTCAAATATGGGCCATCTATGGTCATTTCCCAAGGCGACCACAGCTCGGTGTCTAAAGCTATGGGGCACTGACTAACATTCGCGAGGGTTGGTTGAGCATAGACAGTGGACTGAATGTTTTCTGTGCATTGTCAAACTGAATTTTCTCAACTATTTCTTCTTTTCAAGCAGGATTTTAGTATGAATCTCAGGCTGGCATTATATTCAGAATCCTCCTGTCTCTATTTCCTGGTTGCTGGGGTTACAGGTGTAATTTCAACAGAGTCCTGAGGGAGGTGTTATGAGTTTCCCCATAACTGGCTCCTGATCACAAGTCCAGAAAAGTCATGGATGCTACCAGGGCCTGTGAAACCTAAAACAGTACCTCTGCTCACCGTGTGAGATGTGGCCATAGTGAATTCAGATCCCTTAAGATACACACACACACACACACACACACACACACACACACTAATACATCTAACACTATATGTATGTTTTCACCATGGCCTTGGCAGCCAGCACCTTTACCTCTGAGCCAGCTTACTGGTCCACATGAAATTTTCAACCATTGTGAACTCATTTCTGGTTTGAATGCTAAGAAACCAGGTTTGTGTAATAAGGAAGCTTTTTAGATTTTACTTCTTAAAGCGGTTAGCTGTTAACCAAAGAGAATCTCTATGTATCAGTTTCATCAAGAATTCAAGATCTGTTCTAGCTAGTGATTCGATGTGTGAGAGTTCTTTAGGGAGACATGGGAGTCTGGTAAAGTTAAACAAGGTCTACAAAAGTCAGACTGTGATAGGGCATTTCTCTTTGGGAGCATGTTAAGTTCCCATGGCCTACTGCTATTAGAGAGATCAGTATTTTGACACTTACTGATGTGACATGGTCTGGGTAAAGAGTGCAGGCTGGAGACTGCATGTGCGATGAAGCTCTAGCTTTGAAACTAATGTACTGGAAAAGGCCATCATTTTCTTTTTTCTTCTTTTACTTTCAATCATGGAAAACACTATGGCAGGGACTGCAATGATTTTGTATTTTAAGTTAACAACAAAAAGGGCTGGAGAGATGACTCAGCAGTTAGGAGCACTGGCTGCTCTTCCAGAGGACCAAGGTTCAATTCTCAGCACCTACGTGGAGACTCAAAACTGTTCCTCCAGTTCCAGGGAATCTGACACCCTCACTCAGACATACATGCAGGGAAAACACCAATGTACACAAAATAAAAATAAATAAATTATGTTTTTTAAAAAATCAACAATAAAAAAACCAATAATAACCCAATGCCCCAAACATATGTCAATACATTAGGGGAATTAGAGATGCATTATGGGTCTGCATAAAACCCACTGACAATCTAGATTATAAACTCAATAGCTTGGCTGTAATTCAGTGGTAAAGAACTATCCTGACCTGCATAAGGCCTTAGAATTAATCCCCACCACTAAATAAATAAATAGTAAGTTAAACAAATAAGTTGACTCAAGGTGAGGTTATAGGCATTGGGTTGCATGCACTTCATCATCTCCCTGACTCCCGCTCCTGTACCCCTCAGATGCTCAGAATTGGGGAAACCTATCACATAATTTCTGTTTCTTTGACTAATTTAATCTTTTAATTTGCAGCCTGAGACTGATTATCCAGCTTTTTATACAGCAGTACATTCTCTCTCTTATTTTTTCCTCTGTTTAACACATCGCAGAGAACTGAGTGTCGGGTTTCTATCTCATATGCTTCATCAGTCTGTGTTCTGGTGGGATGCCGGCAGAACCCGTGTAATTTGAGACAAACAGTAATCTTTCCAAGTTCCATAAAACAAATGCTTATAATTTATAGGGCTTAGAAATGCAAATATTGAGAGGCCTTGGACGAGCACGTGGCTACCTTTTCAAAATTTCAAAGGCCTGGGGACTGAACTGACCTGACCTCTCTCAGAATTTCAGCTCACATTCTAGATTGCATGAGAATAAAGGGAATGATTTCTCTCAGAAAGAAGGAGAAAGAAAACAGCCACCACACCATCACATCACCTGTTTCGAGTTTGGGAAGACGAGCACGAGGTTCCCAGAGCTATGCCCTCTTTTTTGTATGTCCATTTTGTATTGCAAGCATGGCAACATTTAGGTAGGCACAATTATCTGTCAGTTGTGAAGGTCTCTGTTGTCTATGCCAATTGTTTTTCCCAAATGTCTTCAAAATCTGTTTAAATAAAAGTGTCAAACACTCATGATTTCTAAAGTTGCAGAGGGCATCTGAGGTGATTCCATCCCAGAGACATCTTAAGAATCTACTCATCTCTCTCAATGCCTAGCTTAGCATTTGGTCAATAATTATGTGTTTAACCTTGGAAGAAATGACTGGATCGAGTTTCATGGATGTGCCAGAACAGACATCTCATCTTATTCCTGAATATTTTACTAATCTTCTAGTCAACCTTTGTCTATGACAGCTTACCTCTGAGGGCTCCAGAGTAGCCAATTCCCTCCACCCACCACCCAAGCCCCTAGTTCAGCCGAAGTTCATCTGCCTGTAGCTGTCAACTAGCACTTCTGGTCACTAACAAGTAATCTCTTCTCTTCAGCTCAGGACAATTGAATGAACATTTTTATGACCATGTCTTTCTTTAGGCATCTCTAGAATAATACTTCATAGTACCTTCTACCATTTATTGTAAGGGAGGCTTTGTTAAAAATGAAAACACTTCTAGATTAACGATCAGTAACCACACATTTGTGTCTTACTTCTGATTTTTATCAGTGGCATGGCATTCAGTAAATCTATTGATCACCCTGGTCCTTTGTAGAGTCATATGTAAGACAGCATGCTGACACTCATCTGCTTCCCTGTCTGGGTGAGTCAAACACTCTAAGAATTCAGTTATTATTCTTTAAGACTGGCGGGGTGGGGTTAGTAGATCTGGGAGAAATTATGGGAGGGTTGGACATGATTAAAATGCATTGTATGTGAGGTATGAAATTCTCAAGGAATTGCTAAAACAAACAAATTGTGCAACAACAAGAAGATAGTGTTAATACAAGATATAATTGTTGTTGTTAGTAACTATTATTATAGAAAGATAGTATTATTACAGTTTCTACCTAATTCATCTGGCTGGTGCCCTTCCTCTGCCAGCTTCTACAGTTTGTCCTGTCCTAAAGCAGAGTGTCGAGTGTTGCATTTGTTGCTCACTCATTGTTGGCCTCATGCAAAGTATGTTTGAAAGGAGAAGCAAATGCTCCTTGTAAAGTGCAGTATAGGCCAGACCCTTCATTCTTTCATTATTACTGTGTATACGCCAAGGTGACGTGTGCAATAGGTAGTTAAGTAAAAAGCAAAGCAAAACAAATAAAAAACAACTTTGACATTTCACTGGCTCATGTCATCAGTGTCAAAGGACTCATCTTCTTTCTGCTTTATCATGTTTCCTGTGATTTCTCTTCTTCTTCCCTCAACTGGTATGTTCTGCTTCTATGACAGGAGCATGAAATCATCACATTTCTCTAAGGAGCATTGAAGTGGAAACTTAAGGGTTCTTTGGAATGTCAATTGGATGGTGTTTTGCTGGGGCAAACACAAAATGGAGTGTTTAGCTGAAGTGGACACATGTGAAAGCCTATAGCAGACTCATGAAGGAACTAGCTGAAGCAGACACAGGAGAGAGGATGTTCTGCTAAAGAAACACGTGAAAGGACACGTGATGAAGAATTCTTTGCTAATAACACACATGTATTTGTCCACCTTACATTGTTGAGCTGCATTTGTCAGGACTCCATAGAGAGAAACACACCAACAAAAACTTCTGGTGGTATGCTCCAGTTTCTTGCTGCTTCTCCTGACTACAGCTGATTGGCAGAGAGATGTCAGCTGAGACAGATGCATTTGATGAGGCAAAGCATGTGGAGGACACGTGATGTTTGCAGGGTATGAAGAGGCTTTGACAGTGACAGAGACAGAGCTTGGCTTCTGGTAGAGCTGGTTGTGCAACACTTGTAGGTCTCAGTCTTCTCTGATCTTTGCTTCCCTGAGAGAGACACAGCCGAGAACTTCTCCTGGAGCTCCTCCTGGTCCTTCCTGCGGACTAGAGCCAAGGCTGAGATCTGGCTGTCTCTCTCTAGGTAGTGCCACCACTGCTGATTCATGTTTACTCTCCTGACTCAATGGCCTGGTAAAAATGTGATGAGCTACTGCTGCTGACCTGAGAACTGAAATACCTATTTCCAGACAACACAGATGGGAGTGGCTCCAAGAACCTTTCTAAACAGGTGCACTTCCCTCATACTCATTTCCCTACTCTGATGGGTGGTGGGCTAAAACGGAGGTAAAGTGTTTAAGAACCATCATTAAAATTAGGAGTTTGAAAAAATTAAAGTTGAAAGCATTATGCCAACCCATATTAAATCCACAGTCAGCTCAGGAAAAAAGTGTCTCTCTCTCTCTCGTTTTGTACCCCATTCTATCCATATACCAGCATGATGGTTGTAGGGCAACCTAAATTCAAGGTCTATGCCATGCTTGAAGAGATCTGACATCATTCACACCCTATGTCTGTTTCATAATCCATTCAAAACCTTTGTATTGAATTAGCATCAGGGTTACAATGTTTTCACCTTTCCTGCATTTTGTTATCCCCTTTATATAAAAAAGCAGACAATTGTTCATCCCGTATTGTCTTCCTATTCTCATTTTCTCTTTTCTGTTGGTTTCCCCTCCTCCCAATTCCCCTAAGAGAATTAGTAAATATAAAGCACTTTAAAAAAAGTGCTTGACACATGAAGTACTCGAAAGCATTGACTATGATTATTCATTTAACAAATACCAATTATTTCCTATGTGCCAAGGACCATGCCAGGCACTGGGTAACCTGGTGACTAAAGAGAAGGAGACATGAGGTATGGCTTTGCAGCAGTGTGTGTCGGGGAGGAGAAGAATGAAGCTCAGGGTGACCAGTGTCCACTCTTAGAGGAACCAACAAAACGAGACACACCATAAATAAGGTTTATTTTCTGGTAGTCTTGAGATTATATTTGCCACTTCTTTGAGAGTCTAACATACAGATTTGTGTTACGCAAACACACACACACCACACACACACACACACACACACAGCTAAACACACACATGGTCAAACATGCACACAGTAAGCCCTCACTCAGCTTTGTCTTATTATCAGTGAATGGAATGTGGCAGCCATTTTAAATGTGAAAGCAGTTCTCCCTCTTGAAGAAATCGGAAGCACTCAGAAGTAACTTGTTTTGTTTTAAATTTGTTTATTTATTTTCCTACCCCTGAGACATAGGCCTAGCTCTTCATTCTCATGTCTGTGTCTAAATGTGTCCACCCTCTGTGGCTGTTATCACAGAGTCTCCGCCCCTACAGTAGACTGAACAATGTTCATGGAAGCAGTGGTCTTAATCCCTGGCACCAGTGTTTAGAACATATGTAGGAAAAGAGACTTTGAAAATATGATTACATTAAGGACATGGGATTATCCTGGCAGGCCCCTGTAATCACAGACAGCCTTGTAAAAAGGAGGCAGAGGGAGATCTAACACAGAGGGCAGAGGATGGTGTAGTGGATTCCCAAGGTAGGCTGGAGGGCACAGACAATGAATGGCCTCGGTGGAGAGTCCCCTGGCCCCTTGGAGAATGTGGACAGCTGCTGACACTCCCATCTCGGCCCAAGGATTCTTACTCTATACTTTCCTGTGGCTTTTAACCATTAAATCATAGGCAATTTGTTACAGCAGCCACAAGTGACTAATACATTCTCCTCTTCTGTCTTCTTCATCATTCTGTTTTGTCTTCTTTCATTGAACCTTCACCCCCTTTATTTTTCTTTATGCACATTATTTATGTTTCTATAAAATACATTCCATATGTGTTCTTGTAACATTTGAGCCCACCAAACTGTATCCCTGCTTCACTGTGAATTTCTTAAACATTGTTGTTTGGAGGTTAGAAAATGTAAGACTTGTAAGAAGTAGATAATGGTTTTCAAACCTCTTCCTGAACTTTTCAGATATTGATGGAAGATTGCTCATCTGTTACTTTTTAACATAGGAGATCTTTTGTTCAGTAAATGAAATGTTTGTACTAAACAGTCTATTGATGCCAGTATGTTCAATGAGCTGTTGGCGAAGAAGAGGCCTTGCTAGAAGATAGGCCTGACCAGTGAGTGACCCATGAGGAGCCCCTCTGCACCCCAACATCCAGCAAGGCCCTAGGGAATCCCACCTCCTCTTCTAAAAAATTATTCTTGGTATTTTTTAATTTTGTGTGTGTACATGTACACATGTGCATACATGCAGGTGCCAGGGAAGACAGAAGAATGAAATCCCACTGATGTTGCGGTTACAGATTGTGATCTGCCTGATGTAGGTGCTGGGGACCAAAGGTGGGTCCTCTGAAAGAGCAGTGCTTGCTCTTAGCTGCTGCTCCATCTCTTCAGATCTTTTGCTATTTCTCTGTGATCATCCTGTCTAAGCAGGATGGTTAACTGGATCCCAGCATTTCCTGACTACTATATTTTGTCCTGTCGAAAATGTATACTCATTAGCTAGAGAGCCATCAGTTTGGTGAGCTCTAATGTCACAAGAACACATATGGAATGCATTTTATAGAAACATAAATAATGCGCATAAAGAAAAATAAAGGAGGGGGAGGTTCAATCAAAGAAGATGACAAAACAACTCCAGAACTATGAAGACAGAAGAGGATGTATTAGTTACTTGTGGCTGCTGTAACAAATTGCCCTGCATTGTTGCCAACAACAACAATAATAACAACAACCTGATAAAATCAGCTTCAAAGAAGGAAAGTGTTATTCTAGGTCTTAGTTTTAGTCTATGTTTCTTGGTTCTGTTACTTTGTACCTGTGGCTGCTCAGTACATCCTGATGGGTGCATATTTTAGAGGTGGTCCATCTTTGATAATGATCAGAAAGAAAGAGAGAACTAGAAGAAACAGGAGTGGGGTTTCACCCTAAATCATCCAACAACCTCCTCCTAAGCCCCCTAAGACAAAACAGGAAGCTTCTAAAGTTCCCATCAGATCTGGAGAGCATCACACTGGAGATCAGACCTGAACAAATGGGCTTCTGGAATATTCGAGATCCACAGCATACTAACAATTTATTTCTTATTGACCCATTTACTGTTCCAAGTGACCAAATTTCAGAGAAATTATTGCAATCTAGAAGATGCCAGAACAACCAATGTATAAAGTGTGTGCTTGCTCTGTACAAAAGAGGGTATACAGACACTACATAGCACGGCACACACACAGAGGAATAATTTATTGGGATAGGAAGACTGTTGCTCATCTTAGGGATAAGGAGGGAGGTTGGGGTGGGAACAGAAAAGGAAGTGGCTGGAAGGGAGGTGAGGAGGGAGGACACACAGAGGAGAAAGGAAGCAGGTTTGACCCAGATTCCCAGCTGCTCACTCTCTGGACATCAGAACTCAGTTCAGGGCTGCCAGGGAGGAGAGAGCAGGACTTTCAGAAGCCTGAAGTCCAAGGGTCCAAATGTCTGACCCACTCAATTTGCAGACGGTATCAGCAGGTCTCACTCAGCCCCTGAAGGGTCGCCTCAGGGTCACATCTGTTTCTCTTTCTACAGGGTATGTATCCATCCTCTATTAAGAGGAACTAATTTATTCTGCCACTCGCTTCAGGGATCCTGAACCTTATGACCTGATAGCTGTGTGTCTCACACTAAGGGAGGAGGAACAAGACCCACTTTTCTCACTAAGGAGCAGACCATGTGAATAGAGAGGGTCCCCACAGCTACAGATGGTGGTGGTGAAGGTGAATGTCTCACACAAGCCAAGTGCTGCAATGACTAATGTCCAAGCCACCAAGCTGCTGTTGACCCATCTAATGCCCTTTGAACTCTCCGATCCATGGACTTCCCAGATCTTTGAGTAGCTAAAGCTTGTTTGTAGACGGCTTCCCATGCTAGGTGGGTAAATGCTCGGCCTCACCCAGAGTGAAGCTAAGGCCGGGGTGATGTGCGTCTCTAACATTGGCAGACTATCATTGCATCTTGATGCCTTAACTTAGGTATTGATCCATGATCGTTGAGCATCCACCAGCTGGAGGGCAAAGTGCCTCCTTCCCTCTACTGAAGAAAATATAATGGGAGTTCCGGTTCAGGAGAAGACCAAACACTACAAACCTGCAGAGGCCAGCGATATCCTGGGAAGGACCCCACAGGACACTGGACGGCAGTGTTAGGTCAGTGGTGAAAGTGGGGTTCAAGGCTGTGCTCCACATGGCTTCTCCAGCAGGACCTGTCTGGAGGAGATAACCGCAGGGGAAATCAGACGGTAGCAGGGGAGGCAGGAACACCTGAGCTTCCTGTGTCATACTTAGAGAGGGCATCTAAAAACTCAGGCAACAAGGAAAAGATTGTCTGAATGCAGTAGTTTTCAAATTATAACTAAAAAAATATTAATAATGACTTAAATGCCACAATGTTAAAGAAAGACACAATCAGTATTCTGATTTTTCCTCCCCTCCCCGGCAGGCTCCTCTTAGGTCTTTGAGTGGGAGGAGCTGGTGGCAGAGGTGGCTGGGAGGATGTTGACAAAATAGGCAAATTCAGACAATCCTGTTGGCGATGGGCTGTGTTGGGGCAGAAAGTCTAGAGAAGAGGAGGCTGAAAGATGAAGGTAACTGGGAACAGGGGGGAGTGGGGTGGGGAGGTGGGGTGGGGCAGCTCATGCCGCTAACTCCGCCCCTGCAAATACAGAGACAAGTGTGTGGAGGGTTCCAGGGTAGGCTGGGCTACAAAGTGAGACACCCCTCCCCCAGCTCAGAAAAATAAAAGCAAAGTAAGAAAAGAATAAGAAGCAATGTTTCTTCCCTACTGTAGCCCACGCTAGTCTAGAACTCACTGTGTAGCCCAGGCTGACATCAAGCTTTTGGGAAATCCTTTTGCCTCAGACTCTGAGTGCTGGGATTATACACATGCAGCATCTCTGTCGGGACAACTCTTTTCCTTTCCAGATTTGGATGGAGCTGTTTGACTTTGGTAGTTTCACAGGGTGAGAGGCAGGGAAACCAGGCAAGCGTGGGCAGCTGCTGCTTGTCTAAGGGTGCTCAGCCCTGATTGTGTTAGTCCTGAGATGGCAGGCCTACACACAGGCCAACCGATAGAATCCAGATGTCCATCATTGTAAAGCCCCTCTGAGGTTCTGACACAGTTATCAGGAACCGTTGTTGTAAACTAAGGCCTGTGTTCAGCTTGGCAGCATGAAGGCATAGTTCTTTGTGGCCAGTAATAACTTCAGATATGATGGATGTCTAGAAGTGTGGACACCATTGGTCAGATGTTTAGCATCAAAACAGCATTATCAAAAAGTCCAAAAGTGTGGGTTCAGCACCCCTCAACAGTCATCACCCTGCTTTTGACTCCTCCTCCCTCCCCAGTGCAACTTTTATACTGATGGTGTTCTCTCCCCCCCCGCCCCGCCCCCGACTCCATCCTTGGACATGGCACTTGCAGCCCTGCCAGGACACATCTCTTGGTCACTGTGGCTGACTCGGGTTTCCCTCACAACAAATCAGGGTCTGATTGGGAACAAGAACATAGTAATTGCAATGGACCTGGTGCATGCCTGCTTTGCTGGTTAGGTGCCTGCAATGCCAACTGGGGGTGGGAGTTGAAGGAGGAAGAGCATTGGGTTAGGAAGACCTTGTGTCAAAAACACTGAAGGAGAAAACACCACAGACAACAGCGTCAATGGAATGAGCAGTGCAGGGGGGAATGATAGGGAGGGCATAGGGGATAGAAGAAAGGTCACAATGACAACCAATAGGCAGGATTTGCCATGTAGATGCCCAGGACTGAGTGACAGGTACATTGTAAAGGGAGGCTTTCTGTGGGGAAAGCCCATCAGGACAAACAGAAGGTACCAGAGGTGTCTGTGGAGGACCAGCTGTGTCCCTGACAGAGAAACAGGGTCTGAAGACACTGTAGGTGCACAGAACCGCAGAGCCTAAGCACTCGGGTGCATGAAAGAGAAGCAGAAGGTGACAGTTACCAGAATTCTGGATGGATGTCAGGAGTCCTTTAGCAGCAACTAGCATGATGGGTCAGCAGAACACTAAAGGAGGAGATAAGACAGATGCCTGGGGTAGGGTGGGGGCTGCCTTGTGAATCTATAGGAGCCTTACCCTGGTGGAGGTAAGGGGCTTAAGACTGTTTCTCGGGAGTGTGGTGCTGCTTACATTTTGCCAGAGCAAGCATCCATCTGTGTTCCCATGGAACTGTGTCTTGCCGCCTCCTCCTCCCTCTGCTCCCCATTAAATGCCAGGGGTACTTTTTAGCCATAAGGAGAACTGGAAAGGGCCACATTTAGAGCCGAGATGCCCTGGATGTGTTTGTGGATCTTCCAGTCCAAGCCTCAGATCCTAGTGAGACACCGGCCTCACAAAACAAAGACAGCTACTAAGAAACAACTTCTGAGATTGACAGCTGACCTTCACATGATATGCATGCACACCAACCCCGACATAAAAATAAGTACACACACACACTCACACACACACATTCTTACACACACACTCACACACTCACACACTCTCACACACACTCACACACACTCACACACACACATTCTCACACACACACTCACACACACTCACACACATTCTCACACCCACACACCCCACACACACTCACATACCATACACACTCACACACATTCTCACCACACACACACACACACACATTCTCACACACACCCACACACACACACACACATTCTCACACCACCACACACACATCACATACCACACACACACACACATTCTCACACACCACCCACACACACTCACACACATACATTCTCACACACACTCACACACACATTCTCACACACGTACACTCACACTCACATTCTCACACACATACACTCACACATTCTCACACACACTCTCACACACACTCTCACACACTCTCACACACACTCATACACACATTCTTACACATACACACACACTCACACACACACATTCTCACACACACTCACACACACATTCTCACACACACACTCACATACACTCCCACACTCCCACACTCACACATACTCACACACATAAACACACTCTCTCTCTCACACACACTCACACACACATTCTCACACACACTCACACACACACACATTCACACACCACACACACACACACACATTCTCACACACACCCACACTCACATACCACACACACTCACACACATTCTCACACACACCTACACACACTCACACACACACATTCTCACACACACTCACACACATTCTCACACACACTCTCACACACTCTCACACACACTCATACACACATTCTTACACATATACACACACTCATACACACACATTCTCACACACACTCACACACACATTCTCACACACACACTCACATACACTCCCACACTTCCACACTCACACATACTCACACACATACACACACTCTCTCTCTCTCTCACACACACACACACATACAGATGGATATTTATCATTGGGCAAATTCATTTTGAATTTTGAAATTTTGCTTCTTTCCATGAATCCAACTTCCTTAAGAGTTGTCTTTGTTTTTTGAAACAGGGTGCCTCAGAGGGAACTTCAGCTTTCTGACTTGACTGGGCTGTCTGGCTAGGGGACTCCAGGGATCTGTCTGCCTTTCTTCCCAATGTTGGGTTTGGAAGCATAGCTACCACACACAGCTTTTTACATGGGTGCTAGGAAATCCAATTCAGGGCCTCATGCTTGTGGGCAGCAAATGCTTTACCAACTGAACAATTCCCCCAGGTTCAAAGCCATCATTTAACAAGCTGACAGCAGACTCTCGCTCATAGGCTAAGGATCTTTAAATGTGCTTGAGCCCCGCCCTGCACCTCTTTGTGTCCATTTGTGTTTGTTCCTAGTCTGGAAGCTGGTGGTGGCTCATCTTTTAGGAGGTGCTCTCCAGGAAGTATGTGGGGTTTTTCATTGTATTTAGTCTCATTTTTCTGTTGGGCATTAATTTGGCATATGGTCTTTGGAATGATGAGAGTGGCCCATTTCCACTGAGCTCTATTTGTTGTACTGAATCAAATGAGATAGATAAAACAGGAACGTCTACTGAGATGTCTATAAAAAATTTCCCTCAATTGTTGGTTTTGGAATACTGTGTCCTTCCTTTAGTATGAGCTACCGTAGCCGCCTACCTCCAAATTATGGAACAAACTACAGAAAAATACCTCTAAACATTAACCACTACCTTTAAAGGTTCTTAATTCCCCTTTCTGAATCTGCACCATCTACAGGGGTCTTTTTTTCCTTCTCATGATGTTCAAAATGATCTGGCCTTTTATGAATGCCTTGAGACTATCACACAAAGCTAACAGGGAGGGAGCAGATGCCTCATTCAATTCCAAATAGAAGGAAATCTGTTGTCTCAAATAATCCCTAAATTCAGACACTTTCAGACAGCTATTACCAAGAGACCACATTCTAAGAGCAGATGTGTTATTAAGGCTGAGAAATGTTTTGAGGACTTCGTGATCTGACAAATGATTTCAATCTCTCCAACATTCCAACATTTCATCTTTTAATAAATTAGAGATTAAAATATCCATTCTGGGGAGACAAGTTGTGTTAGGTTGCTGCAAACCGGCGCTGTCACTGATTCCTCATTTCCATGCGGGACCCTCTGCACGGATGTGTGCGGGTCCTGTTGGGTACAAAGACTGCTCATTTGACAAAGCAACTGGAATATAGTTTAACCTTTGTATTCAGTCCTGTGGCTCCTTCACAGATATTGCACTGTTTATTGTTAACTTGACATGAACCAGGTCACCTGGGAAGAGGGAATCTCAGGTAAAAAATTGTTTCCATCAGACTGGGTCACCTGGGAAGAGGGAACCTCAGGTAAAAAATTGTTTCCATCAGACTGGGTCACCTGGGAAGAGGGAACCTCAATTAAAGAATGATCTGCAACATAATGGGTCACCTGGGAAGAAAGAACCTCAACTGAAGAATTGCCTCCATCAGCATGGTCTGTGGACATGTCCGTAGAGCACTTTCTTAATTACTGACTGGCATGAGAAGTCACCATCCACTGTGGAGAGTGCCGACCCCTGCGAAGTGGTCCTGGGTTGTATAAGAAAGCAAGCTGAGCAAGCAGCTTCCCTCAAGGACTCACTCTTTCCCCTGTTTCTATTTGAACTCCTTCCCTGACTTCTCTCAGTGGTGGACTGTAATGGGGAACTGTAAGCCAGGCAAACCTGTTCCTCCCCAAGCTGTTCTGGTGTCTTCTCATAGTGACAGAAACCTAACTAGGACAGTAGGGAAGTGCAAGGACATCCAACTTTAACTTGCGCCACCTAGATGTATTGCATCGTTCTGTAGATCCTTTAAGTCTACCTTTACATGCTGACAGTTCCCATGAGGTTTGCTGGGAAATTCTGCTGTAGGCTAATGCCTACCTTTCCTTGTCTGAGTGTGGTAATCTGTGGGTAGCTATAAGCCTCTTTAAGGTGCACAAGAGTTTCTTACATTCCTGGATAATAGACTCTTTGGGTTCGAGGTAGTCTTTTCTCCAGCTCTATTGAGAACCACAGTGTGCCGTGCAACACAAAGCATGCACCCCCCCAGCACATTCAAGCCATTTATTATGCAAGGGTTGTGCTTTGACCTGAAGATACCTGTGGTGTTTGAGCATTTCTATGTCATCCTATCATTGTCTAGTTAAACAAAACTAAGCCTAGGTAAGCATCAGTGACAGCTTATCTCATAAAGAGCAAGAGCAGCACCTGCATCTTCAGTTGAGCTGTTCCCAACTGGATGCATATGAGAATTTACATTCCATGTGATGAGAATTTACATCCCATGTGAACCTACACAAAGGAAACAAGAGAAAGCTATTGACCAGTTTTCCTCAATCGTCTGGACTTTTGTCCCCTGGCTCAATGAGATGTTTGTTGGGATGGACCTTTGGAAACACAAAGAAAATATCTAATAACTTCTTATGACTGGAAAAAAGTTTATCTTTGACCTTGAGAATCAGAACTTGGCAGCTAGAATTTGAAAACAAATGATGTTTACACTAGAATCTAAAAAAAATATGTTAATTTGCCAAAATCCTAAACATAGAAATGAAGCACACTGAGGAGAATGGAGCAGGGCGACAGTGAAGAGCAATGTGACTACTTGAGAGCACCACAGAACCCACACAGAAATGCATGCTTATAATCTGGGTGCTAGGGAGGCAGAGAAAAGAAGTCTCCTGGGGCTCTTGAACTGGCCAGCCTTGAGGAATTGGTGAGTTCCAGACCGTCAAGAGACCCTGTCTAAAGGAGGAGGAGGAGGAGGAGGAGGAGGAGGAGAAAGGAAGAGGAAGAGGAAGAGGAAGAGGGGAAAGAGGAGGAGAAGGAGAAGACGACTCAAGGATGATCTGTGGTCTCCACACCTGTGCATACATATACTCTCCTACATAAATACACACAAAGAGAAACAGACACACACAGAGGAGGGAGTGAGGGAGGGAGGGAGAAAGGGAGAGGAAGAAGGAACAGATTCAGTCCCCAGGTCTCTTGCAAAGTGCATGCTGGGCTGCAGGAGCTGCTATGATGGCAGGAGCTGACTTACCTGAACTGGGGCTGTAGTTTTGTGGAGATCCATCTGCCTGGCATGAGTGAAGCCATGTGTTCTGTCCCACAACTGAAAAACAAATATATTCCTTCTAGCTTCAACGTCATCCCCATCCCATCCTCCTCCTCCCCTCCCCTTTCTCTTTCCATTTTCGTTCTCCTTTACCTTCTCTTTTACTTCTCCCCATGACACTCTCCCTCCCTTTCTCCTCTCCCCCTTTCTCTTTCTCTGTGTAAAATAGGATATTTTGCTTTCTAGCCTAGGGTGGCCTGCTGAGGACTGGGATTGTAGCTGTTTGCCACCACACCTTGCAAAAACTTCAGGTTTTTTTTTTCTCTAAAAAAATTCAAGCTTTCTGGATAACCTCACCCAAAATGTACCCATTCATTCAGTACTGATTTAGCTCCTACTGTGTGCATCATAAAAATACATGTGTTTTCAATGCCTTTGGAAACCTGGCATACACGCTACCTGAACAGGAGCACTTACTTGGAATGGGTTATCAGGAAGAAAAATCCATTCAGTTTGAGTCTTAAAGGGAGGGGGAATTATGTAGGCACAGAAATAGGCAGAATTGTACCCAGGTAGACAGAACAAGTGAGAAGGCAAGCTGGAGAGGGTTGAAGCACAGAGACTTCCGTGAACCTCCAAGATCTTTTGAAGGCTGGGATGCACCTTCCTGCGTGCCTGCACGTTGCTCGCTCGCTAGCTGATCTTCCTGAGCTCCAGGGAGCACAGGCTGGGCTCACACTCTCCATGGAACTGAGGCTGGCCTTGAACTCCTAACCCTCCTGCCTCTACCTTCCAAGTATTAGTATTGTAGACATGTACTCTTGATCTTGTTTCTAACTTTAAGAGAACTCAAAGAAAGGCCCTAAAAGTATGTTAGGGCAGGAAAGTAATGGCTCGGTGTCCTAATCAGATGAGGGACATAGAGCCAAGAAGAGGCAGATGATGCAAGGGAAGAAGAGAAGGTGTCCACCAAAACACCAGCAGGCAGGCTGCAGACTGATGAGCCTCGTGGTGACTTGAGCAAAGCTTTGAAGAATTATATGGGCATGATTTCTTTGAAGGCTTATTGTACTGGGAATTTAATTATGTCTGGCCCAATTAAATGGTAAATAAGAACTTTTTCACTGAATTTTTTAGTAAACATGGAAGTACATGAGTAAACCTTTCATTTCCCTGTGTAAATGTAAATGTATCTTTAATGAAATCAAAACTTGAGGAAATCATCAAACTCAGGGAAGACAAACAAATTTAAACTAATAAGCCAACTCCTCTTTCGTGGTGGAGGTCCCCTAGACTTCTGAGTGTCGCAAACTCCGGGGATCGACGTGAGACACCTCTGTGATGGATGTGGGTCCACAGGCCACAGAAGCCACGCAACCAACCATTCAGGCAATGTAGAAAGATTACAGAAAATTGGAAGATCTGTGATTTTCTCAGTCAGATCATCAGGGTAGTGTGTAATATTGTCTAATTCAGTCTATAGGCAGAATTGTACCCCAGGTAGACAGAGCAAGAAAGAAGGTAAGCAAGAGAGGGTCGAAGCACAGAAGTTTCTGTGAATCCTCAAAGGATGAGCCTTTCTAATCTGAAAATCCAGAATGTTCCAACGTGTAAAAACTCACAGGCTTGTATCACTACTCCCGACTCTCCTCAGAGTTCTCGCATGAAAGGCGTTGCAAACTCTAAGAGCGGGAACAACAGACAGCTTTTGTCAGGTGAACCGGCATACCTGAGCTAAACTACAAGTGGGGAGATGTCTGCTAAAGGAAACGAAGCCCATGGAAACATGGTCTGTAACACTTCCTGCTGCTGAGCAGTAAAAACCAACCTTGGGTTGTAACAGGTTGGAAGAGGTGGATAAAAGGACGAGGGTGTGCTGGTTATTTTACACTAGCAGAAATAGAGGAAATTCGTGTTTACTAAGACCTGCTCTAGGTCTCCTGTATGAGTTGTCATTTAATCCTCAAGGTAGTCCTATAGAATGGGGAACTCAGGTTGGTGAGATGGTTCAGCAGGTGGAGGGTCTTGCAGCCAAAGCCTGAGGAACCAAGTTTGAGCCCCAGGAAGAAATGGTGGAAAGAGAGAACTAACTCCCGACAATTGTTATCTAATCTCAACTCTCTTCACACACACACACACACACACACAACACACTCGCTCACTCACTCACACACTTTCTTTCTCTCTCTCATAATAATCATAATAAATTAAAACAATTTTTTAAAAGGATGGAGAGCTCTGTAGAGCTGGAGTGGTGAGGGGACACACCTCCAAGAAGAGAAGGAAGAGGACGACACCAGAGTCCTTGGGAGGCATGCCTTCACCTGATCTAACTGTATCCTGCCAAGCCCCACCTCTTAAAATTTCTACTATCTTTTAGAAGTGCCAAGCTGAGGACCAAGCTCCATTATAAGGATCTTGACAGAGGGTAAGGGCATTCAAGACACAAGCTACATCTGTCATTTAATACCAAACTATTCTCTAAATATCAGAAGGCAGGGGATGTAGCTCAATGGTGGCGAACTTAACAATTGTGTGCCAGACCCTGGCTCAGTCCCCAGCACCACAAATATACAAACTAACAAGCCAACACTATTTAGGGAGGCGGGGCTGTCATTGGCTATCACAGGCTAATGCTGACAACAGAATGTGCATGTAAGAATTGAGTGTCCCTTGGCAATCCCATTCTGTTCCTTTTAGCCTAAGAGATCATAATTTGTCCCTCAACATCTTGATTAAATAAGACATCAGCCCAGGAAAGCTGGAGCCACTGAACCAGATGGATGGAAGCATCGAGCAACGTTGATCCTTCGAAAGCCCAGGGGTATCACCAACTTGGAACCTGCAGGGGGCTTTCCAGGGTTCACATCTAAATGGCTTCTCTAACTCAAAAAGAAGGTCTAACATATCAAGTGCTTGGTTGAAGACCCCAATTACGTCCAGAATTTTTTTAGGGAGTTTATTTTCACATGTATCCTGAAAAGCTGGTGGTCCAAATTTTCCCATAGACTTATACACAACGAGAATCTGTCTCTTTATATTTAGCTGCAGGCCACCTAACAAGTTCTTAGGCGAAACACATTATTTTGCTAGCAGCAGAAGAATAAATACTGTATTTGGAAAGTTCCAGTGTTCTTCTTTAAAATATCGTCGTTTCCATGGCAATAACATCATGTACTAAAGAGTAGAATAGGGTTTCTTTAGAAACCACGTGTAAGGATGTGTGTTCCCAGGAGGGGTTTTGAAGTGCCTCACCTGCGTGTGGTCCAGAAATGGAACAGTGGTAACTGAATCAGTCATCTTCTCAGAAAATGAAAGGTGGCAGGTACTTACCTGCCCACTTAAAGACGGCTGCCTCCTGCTGTGGGGCACTGGATGGTATCTTCTTGGGACATTTGATCATAATGGACAGACAGGAAAGCTCTGCTCACCCATTCGGTTGAAAACTTATCAGAAACTTTTTATGCGCAGGCATAGCTCAGGTGAGGCCTCAGTGGCAGTGCAGAGGTGACATTCTGATGGCAAAATAAAAGTCCCTCTAAACAACAGGATCACTCCGTGCAGGGCCTTCTCAATGTGGTTAATGATGCTTTAAATTTTCCTCAAGAATAGAACATGAAAGAGTACCAACATGGGGATAAAACACAGAGGGCAGAGGACAGAGGAGAAAGAGAAAGGGAGACTCCCAGGTTGCTCTGCTAGACACTGAGATGGAGAATCCTAGGCTGGGTCTCACTGCTAAGGCAGCAGAAGAGCTCTTACAGGTCTGGATAATCATGGAATTACATATAACTATAAAGTCTGTGGGACAGACAGCATGCGTGCAAATGCTCTTCAGGAAAATGAGCCCTTGGGATCTCATGATGCTCTTTAAAACTCCTAGTAGACAGAAAGCTTCTTTAAAGGCAGCCTCCTCTGTCTGCCTTAGAGTTGGTACCTCTGCCTTCCTGTGCTTTCCCAAACTTGTTCTGTGAGCTTATTGTGCCCCCCGCCCCCCACCCCCGGAGCTGCACCTTGCTCTGCTCTGTTCTCCAGCTCCGACTCCCAAAGCCTCCTCAGGGGGAGTGAACGGGTGGCGGAATGTCACTGGAAAGGTCGCTTCTCTGGTTAACTAATGGCCGTCTGGCATCTGGCAAGGGGGATGGAGGTCACAAATGTCTCCATGCTGGGCCTGTCACTATTGAGCAAGAGGACACTGAAAGGGCCAGACTGTCCCTACCCCTCCCCAAGCCCACACATCTTTGTCTCCCACACAAGGCTCCACTTGTACTTCCAGGAACAAAACCTTGAAACCTTTCAAGTCTTGAGAAACCCATGTCTATCTGCCCACCTCCAAAATCTTTTGTGTGGCCTCTCTGCTGCCCAGATCTCAGACCAGCGGCAACCTCCCAGACTCTGAAAGGCGGGGCTCCGCGTCCTCATGGCTCGGAGGGGCTTGTGCTCACAGACACTTCTCAAGCTGCCCAGAAATCAAAATAGTGCTTCATTGGGCAGATGTGGGTTCACGAGGTCAGAAAGGCCAGAGCGCATCCACTCTGTCCTCTGTATCCAATAACCGACCGACCACCCCAGACACCCTCACAGACTCTGGTAATAATTCAGTGAAGCCCTAGGACACAAAAGGAATACTGAAACACAAGTGCTGAATTTTCCAGGGATGCATTTCAAAGTTTTACCTTCCTCCCTCACGGAGTCAAAGGTCTCAGAAGGAGCAAATGCGTACTCTATCATAGAAGTGAATTTGGGATCGGCACTCCCCCCCCCGCCCCGCTTTTTTTAAACCACCCCTGATTCTACCCAGATGTTTTTTTTTTTTTTCCTTAAACGCAAAGGCATCATTTTCTTGCCAGAATTGGAATGATTGATCAGCCTCCCTTAAAACATTTTATTCTATCCTTTCCCATCTGAGGGAACAGAAATCACATTAATATTAATATTCTTACTGTCTCCCTGGAGAGAGGAATGCTCCCTTAACTCCCTCCCAATTACTGCCAACACCACAGGGATGTGAAGTCAGAGGAAGCTACTGAGGCAGGGGCTGCAGTTGTTTTATTAGCAACAGCTGGTGGCAGACCCTCCCCCAACCCCTTCGTGGCTGTGCTTGTCAGCCCCAGCTTCTTGAGACTGCATGGCAAGGGGTAAGACAGGAACAGGGCAGGCTTCAGCCTTTGCATGCAGAAAAGGGGCCTTGTGCTGAAGAAAGTGCAAGCAACCTTCAGGAGGGACGAAAGATTTTACAAAAAATTCTGTGCTCTCCATATCATGCAGGTAACATCTGAGCAATTAGACATACATATTGAGTAACTAAAACCACCTGTGCATTTGTCCAAGATACTTTAGTCGAAAGGAAAATGTGGGCTGCACATGCCTTACACTTATCCTTACTGTGACTTTGAATGTATCCATGATCAAGGGCAGAGTTTGCGAATACTGAGTCTCTGTCTGTGTTGGCAATAGGTCTACCATCAAAGGGAATTCTGTGCCATTTGCCCAGCAGAGAAATAAATCTTCCTTTGCTCACTTTGGTTTTGACTCCTATCTCCAGAGCCCAGAGTGACAGTTTCCTCTCATTTCAAGTTTGAAATGCCAGGTAGCATTTTCAGGTGTATTAAATGTACATGTGTAATGCCTTGTTTAGCAGAAACTTCTGACCAATTAAACATGTACCCTTTCTAATTGTGGCCATTCGGTTTGCATATAGTTTTCCCTCTGATCAAAACAGGGTGGATCTCATAAAGGTATTAAATTATGGAACCCAGCCCACGCTGTCAGAGTACTGTAACCATCCTAATTCTACAGAATGCTAATCCTAAATTGTGAAAATAAGAAAAGAGGAAGTTCAGGGTGGGAGTGCTGCTCAGTGACAGAATGTGTGCCTAAAGTGCACAGTGCCCTGGGTTTAAGTCCTCGGAACTGCAACCCACCCCTAAAAGAAAAGGAAAGAAGGAGGGAGAGAAGAATGGAAGGGAGAATGGAAAGATTTGATAAGAAAACGTATGATAAGTTTTAGAGGGTTGTTTGGTTGGTTTATTTTGGTTTGTTTTTAAAGCATGATTTAAAAATGTATAGCTTGCTGAATTCGTCGAGAAAATGGTTAACAAATTGCAGATCCATGAAGTATCTGCCTCTTTGGAGGAGAAACTAGAATAATGTCAAATGGAAAGACATCTTGGCTGCCCTTCTGGTTCCTTGTGAGTGTAGCAGATTTAGGACATACATTTCTTCCCTGAGGATCAAATATTCTTAAAAATAAAGCTTAAAAGTAACGCTTTCCAAATGTAACAGTAACTCTTAGAGGACCAGGGCTGAATGCCTCATGGAGCCTTAGAATAGCAGTTGGTAGGGGCTCTGGGAAACACATGGTCCCTGCTTGACTGAGCTAGCTCACTGGCTGTGGATTCCGGTGTCCTTTTAATGGTCAGGTCATCAGAAAGGTCATATTCAGGAAGGTAGGTGCTTCAGCTGTTCTTTGCCATGTCTACTCAATATTCTGGGTATAGTTTTGGAGAAATTCATTTGCTTCCTGTAACTAACAAAACATGATTTTTTTTTTCAGCAGGAAGAATTCACTATATCCTGAAGAACATTGTTGCTGTTTTGGGACAATGGGGATCAAACTAAGGACCCAAATCCCCTGGCTAAGTTTTCTACTATCCCAGGCCTTAGAAACCAAGGAGCAGAACCAATGTCTGTCTGCATCCTAAACTCCTGCGAGCACATGATCTTATGTGGCAAGAGAGAGTCTGTAGATGTGACTATGTATCTTGTAAAAATGATTCTGATATCTCAAGGTGACCTGTTAGGATAATCATGGGAGTTCTTAGAACAGAGAAGAGTGACTGAGGAAGAGCAAGAGGAATGGGGAACCATAGGGAGAGCCATGTAACAAGAGAGGCTCCCAACTCAACTTCTTGGCTTTGAAAATGAGGGAAAGGACTCAGGAGCAAGGGATGCAGAGCTGTCTAGAAACCATAAAGGGCCAGGAAAGCAACTCTCACCCAAAGACTCCAGAAGAATTGCAGCTGTCTGGATACTGAGATCTTAGCCCATCCAGACCCATCCCAGGCACCAATTGTTCACAGCAGTAAGATAATAATTTCTTTAAGTGGCTAAGACTGTGGTCATTTGTTATGGAAGCAGTAAGAGATGTCCACTTGGGTTCCTGTTATTTCTCATATCTGAAGATTCTATTTGGAATCAGTAACTGACTCTAGGGCACACAGATGATGGGAAAATTATGGGAAAATTCTCCAAAATTCAAAGCAATGCAAAGAAGAAAATGGTTGTGGAAAAATGAAGGTACAGCCTCAAAGAGTAAGTGAAACAGATCTCTTAGCATTTCAGTCTTGTTCTCTAAGAGCCCCTCAATCCTTCTTTCAAGCAATGAAAAGATAAAGCAGGATAGTCCTGAGTTCTAGGCTGCAAAACATAACTTTGTCTTAAAAAATATTATACCTCATGTTTTTATTATTAGCTTTTGGTTTTCTTTAGAATTTAAAGACTATGATAATATTTCTCGATTTTAGTAACTTAGCCAAAGGTAATATAAAAATGTGAATTTCAGTACCTCCATTTTTTAGTCAGTATATTGATACCTTACAAAAAAAACAAATCAATACCTTTAATTTTATTGAAAATCATCTTTTAAGTCTGTGGGAAGTTTTCCTATTTATTTCTATTTATTTCATCAAAGAAGCCAACAGCAGGGAAGGCTCCTCCCTACCACCCACCCTGAATCAGCAGATCTCAACCTGTGGGTCAAAACCCCTTATGGGGGTCACATATAAGAATCCTGCATAGCAGACATTTACATTGAGATTCATAACAGTAGCAAAATTATAGTTATGAAGTAGCAACAAAAATAATTTTTTGGTTTGGTTACATGAGAAACTGTATTAAAGGGTCACAGCATCAGGAAGGTTGAGAAGCACTGCTTTGGATTATAAAGTCATGGTTCTGAGTTAGAACAGATGTTCTCTGCTGAGTAATACAAGAAAGTGAACTACAAGGCCTGACTAAATCAAAAACCCTTCCAGTCACACATAAAGATAAAAAGTATTTACCTCACATCTAGACAAAGTTTGTATTTTACATTTAAAAATTGTATCTCTGAAACCCTGACTGAATACTTAATTGCAGTGACTATTTCTAGGCCGGCTCTACCCCTAACTGAGGGTCAGGCTGAATTAGGCAACCTCAGACAGGAAATTCCCGTGATGCTATGTCCTGAGACAAGGTCTGTATAGTATGGCTAGCTGATGTAGCTATCTCTTGGTTTTCTCCAGCACCTTGGCATGTGACTCTGATTATTTTCCAGTACACTTTTGAGACCTCAGAAGTGGTATTCCTCTCTAATGGGGATATAACTTTATAGAGTACAATTGGTATGGAAGGTAGTGGAGATGGGGGAGGGGATGGGCATATTTAAAGCATGAGATGATGAATCAGAACACCAGCACCCACATAAAAAGCTGGATGTGGCGGTAAACACTTGCAACCCCAGTCAGAGGTGGCTGAGACAGATTCACCTCTGGAGCTCACTGGATAACCAGCCTAGCCTATTTGGCCACTTCTAGGCCAATGAGAGACTTTGTGTGATGGTTTGAATAAGAAATGTCACCAATGGGCACATCCAGCACTTGGTCCCCCATTGGTGGAGCTGTTTGGAGGGGATCATGGAATCTTTAGAAAGTGAGGCCTTAATGGAGGTTGTCTTTGAGAGTTCATAGATTTTCCCTACTGCTAGTTTGAGTTGAAGATGTGACCTCAGCTTCCTGCTGTGGCCATCTGCTGTTATGGCCCCTGCCACTTATAAACTCTTTCTCTCCAGAACCATGAGCCCAGATAAACTTTCCATCCATAAGTTGCTTTTGGTAGGAGTGGGGTGTTGCTTTGAAGAACCTGACCATATGGCTTTTATGGTTTGGACTGTTTTGTGGAAAGAAGATAGAAGACTTGGGAGCTGGAAAAGCTAATCTTGGTTGTCGACTTGATAGTTGACCTGGGAAGATGAAGGCACAACTGGAGAACTGCCTCCATAAGACTGGTCTGTAGGCATGTGTGTAGGACATTTTCTTAACTAATGATGTGAGAGGGCTCAGCCCACTGTGGACAATGCTCCCCCTGAGCAAGTGACCTTGGATGATATAAGAAAACTGGGTGAACGTGAGCAGAGGAAGCAAGCCAGTGAGCATGTTTCTCTGTGGCTTCTGTTTTGGTTCCTGGCTCTAGATTCTACCTTGAGTTCCTGCCTTGGCTACATCTGATGATGGACTCTCCACTGTAAGCTGAAATAGGTCTTTTCCTCACCCAGGCTGTTTTGTCTGTGTCTTACCACAGCAGCAGAAAGCACACCAGGATACTCTGTCTCAGAAGGTACAGGCTGGGTCAGTGAGCTAGCTAAGTGAGGGAGTGAGCTAGGAAGGGTGCTTGCTGCCAAACCTCATGACTTCAGTTCAATGGTTAGAACCCATATAATGGACGAAGAAAACTGATTCCTACAAATTGTCCTCTGACCTTCCTTACTGACATCATGACACATGCATTTGTGTACACATGTACACACACAAAATAAATAGATAAATGTAAAAAAAAATCTAAAAGGGGAAATTTTTCTAGGGACTGACATCCAAGGTTGACCCCTACTCCCCACACATATTTACACATGTGTGCATACCCACATATGCATGCACATATGTATTCACCAACATCCATGTGAACATGCCCACAAACATACAAAAAATTTCAAAAGAAAGAAATGGAAAATCGTATAGATCAACATAAATGAATTTGGCTATATGCTGAATTAAATATCTATAAAATGAATATATAGAGATATTAGAAGTTAAGCTGTTGCCAATCATGAAATAGATTGTTTTCTTTCAAATATTTAAATCAGGTTTGGCACTTTTAACTTCAACCTATTAAGTAGAACATTTACTCAGTTGACTTCCGTCTTCTTTCAGAGTGACATCACCCATGATCATGGCAATTAGAGTTTTAATGGAAAGATTGACATTGTTATTATAGTACAAAATGTTGTGCCCATGTCAGATGTCTGACTGGTAGACATGAGGGATACCCATGGTCTTTGAGCTTTCCAAAAGGAAGTTTCCAGTAGTCATTTTCTGTGAGCATCAATGCCCAAACCTCTGAAACTATGAATCAAAATAGACCTTTCTTCCTCTTAAGTTGAATGTCTTAGGCATTTTGTCACAGCAAAAAGCTGTGCTTAGTGTAGTTCAAAGTTCTGAGGAAAAGCCATTCTTTATTAAACCAGTGCCTTTTGCAAATGACAACAAAATGTTTTCTTTTGTGTGTGTGTGTGTGTGTGTGTGTGCATGTTCATGTTCGAGTGAGTGTGCATGTGTGTGGGTATGCTTGTGAAGGTAAAAAAACAACTTTGGGTGAAATTCCTCAGATGGTGTCCACATTTTATCAAGACATGGTTTCTTAAGGACCTAGAACTCACTAAATAAACTAGACAGGCTAGCCAGTGAGTCTCAAGGATCCAGCTATCTCTACCTCCTCAACACTGGTATAACAAGCTGGTTCCACTATGCCCAGCTTTTTCCTTGGGTCCTGAAGATTGGACTCAGGTCCTCAAGCTTGCATGGCTTTACCAACTGAGCCATCTCCCAATCCTCAAATGCTTTCTGTCTGAAGTTCAAATGAACTCTTTAAACTTGCCATATAGAAAGTCATTATATTTACATGGGTGAAGAAAAAATGTCATACTCTCTTTTGTGCCCTTAATAAAATGTCTCTTGGCTGGTTAATGGATAATTCAAGGCTCTGATGCTGATGAACCTGACAGATGTTAGACAGTGATGGACATGATTTCGAAATTGTTGGTCAAGTCTCAGAGGTGAGTACATGCTGGAGTCAAGGGCAATGGAGTATGGTGGTATACTGTACCACTTTATTTACCAAGAAAATCAACCAGATACATCAAAGCCAAATGTAGCATGGACTTCATACACCAGTGAGTATTAAGGTTTCATACATATGCCAAACATCCGATTAGTAAAGTCTACTATGGTTTTGGAGATGGCCATGGCCTTTGGGGTTTCCAAAAGGAATCTATGAAATAGGAATTTCTGATAGTATCAGTGCATGGATAAAAAACAAAGCCTAGATTCATTGGAAGGTGTCCACAATTACTTTTAAGGAAAATGGCTCGTTAGCTAACCCCTGCATGACCTTCACCCAGGGACTGGAAGAGCATTCGTGATCTTGCAGTGGATGGCTATGGTTGATAGAGATGCTATTTTAATACTTCTCCACTCCAAGCTATAAATCTTTTGACTCCTTTCCAAGACATGTGGTTTCAACATTGTATGTGGATTCCTTTCCTGAGGAATATTATAAGCAGCTTTGAGAGATGTACAAAAACAAAGTTCCGCCTGTGTGTGTGTGTTGAAGCAAAGCTGTGTTTTGGTAACATTCCAATCAAAATTATCTACCTTGCCTGACATGCTGAGATGACTGGTTTTGCTGGATTTGTGTTTCTACTGAGAGGATCTGGGCCCCACGACAACACCGATGTTTTGTAGCTGATGATGCTTGTGAATGCAGAGACAAAGGCACAGACACCTTAGGTTTTTTTTTTTCATGACAGTTTTCCAGATGAGTAAATGCCTACACAGAAAGTAGATGACAAGCTTCATTTTCCTCTACCCCTGTCTACAGGAAAGCCAAGCCATGGTAATGTTGATTACGCTGCCCTTCGATCACCATGCAGAACTGCATCCCTTGCCATCTGCGTGTGTTTGAGGTGAAATGGCACTATTTTTATCTTTTATCTCTGGTTGTATGTGGATATGCATGCACATGGTGTGCACATGTGCATGTGTTTGTGTGGATGAGTAGACATGAGCTTCACTCAATCTCGACTTTATTCTTTAGGTCTCTTGCAGAACCTGGTTCATAGATTAAGCAAGCTGGCTACCCGGTGAGCCCCAGAGATCCTTCTGCATCTGCTTCCTCCTACCCTTAGTACACAGTGATTACAGATAGCCACTCCATGCCCAGACTCTTTATGTAGAGAACTCAGAAACTCACACTTGCATAATAAAATGCACTTTACCAACTGAGACATTTCCTCAGCCCCTGGAAACCATTTTAAAAGGAAAATAATTATTAAAATTAACTGAAAAGTGAATTTAAAAAAAAATTATAGTTTTCTAAGGCTCACCCATGAATTCCCATGCAACCCTGCAGCAGTCATTTGTTTTCTTATCGTTTTTTCCCCCTAGACTGAATTCCTGCATCCTTACCCAAGTTAGTAGCTTCTCATCATAATCAGGTAAGGTAGAATTCCTCATTCTGCCTTGCTTACCACCTGTCTAAATCTCAGAGTACTTAACAGGCAGTACAAGCTCCATAACATATGGTTATTAAAATTTGTTAACAAAAAGGATGAATGCATGCATAGGGAAATCAGCTTGTCTGTATATTTCTACCACAGTCCAGGGAAGACTCTTTGATAAAGCTATTCCAATTTACCTGCTGAATAAATCTTCATGTTACCTGTAAAGCACAGCTATCACATAGGAACTCCAGACTGAGAAACTTGGACCCAGGGTGCCTGAGTTCAGAGTCTATGTGACTAATAACTTATACACTGATCCAATCAAGCACTGGTTACTTGTATATTTATTCCCATCCATGATGTTAGGATTATCAGTTATCCCCTCTATACCTTGATTAACTCATCTGTAACATAAAAACACTAATATAAATTTCACAAAATAACCATGAATACCAGAGGTCAGAAGCTATCTAGGTTGTATCATGTTCTATACAGAGAAGGTGCTGATAAAATTAAATGTGTATTCAAGATCATTTATCTCCCTCCACTCTGACTATATTCATCAGTCAACAACCTCATGCTAATTCTTCCAGAATATTGTAATTAGAATTTTTTTTTAAAAGAAGGAATTGATGTACTGTCTTCATTTCAAGTCAACACATGTCTTTAAATATCACATATTTGGTCTGGGATGGATGGCTCAGTAGGTAAAAGACTTAGTGTACAAGCATTGAGAGCCTGACCCAGGATCCCCAGAATCCATAGAGAAAGCTGGGGATGGAGACATCTGAAATCCAAGCCCTCCTATGGGGAAGTAAGAGATGGAGATAGGAGAATCCCCAGTCTCTGGAGCTATCTGGACTATCTAGAATTGATATTCAGGAGAAGACAACAAAGATACCCAGAAGGACAGCTGTGAGATTCTCTACCAACCTTCACACCTATGCTGTGCCATACACAAATATGCACACATACACACCCATTACACATTCACAAACAAAAATAAACTAAATAAATTGAACATCCTTAAAAGATTCACTTGTTTGTTTGTTTGAGACAGGGTCTCACTGGCCCAAGCTAATCTGGAATTCCTTATACACCACAGGATAGCAAAAGATTGGAGAGGATATCAAAGATTGGGCAGTTGATGTGATTCTTGGTCTTCTTTATAACCATGGTCATGGTATGACTGAACTTTCAGCAGAATTGAAGCTAGGTTGGAAGGAACTCACACCATTACAGAAGCCAGGGATCCTGAGGCCCCTGTAGATAGAGCTTGACCCTCCTGAGTAACCACTAAGAGTTGCCATGTGGAATTCCAAGTTCTCTATCCGAGACTCCATCAGTTCTCTTGGCCTCCAGCAGCTTGCAGTGGGTGGTGGCCTCAGTGTCTCTAACCAGCTTGATGGTTACAGTACTCATGCAGCTTCTGGGCAATGACCTGCTTGGCCTGTCGCAGGGTAGCCTCTAGCTTGGTCAGATTGCTTTGTCATCCTTAAAGACCAGATCTCCACACACTGTTTAGCATCAGTAATGGAAGCCTTTAGACATGGCCTTTGGGGACCTTGATCTCTGCCTACAAGTAGCTAATGATTCATCTTGGAGAACTCTTCACTGTGCTTCCCAGCCAGTGATCCTCATATTTGGCCCAGTGCATGCTCTCAGCCTCAGCCTAGGGACTTAGGATCTCACACTGGGCATAGACTTTGAAGTAGATGACATCCATGTTCAGGTAGCAGCTGTTGCCTGTGGGCAGAACCATAGCTATGTCCAAGATCTAAGACTGCAACACAGGGATCTTGTCTTTATGGATCTGCCCAAGGAAGTTGACCTCATTCGTATTTCCAGGCCAGCCTCTATCTCCATTTTGTTTGTGTAAGCATCATCCTCATCTTTCATGAGGGAGACAAATTCATTCTCCATCTCTGTCTGGTTGATTGCATCCTTCTTTTTCTTTTCTTGGAGTTTTGTACTAGGCCAGCACGTTGCCAAGCTCCACCTCCATCTACAGCTTCTTCTGGCCTAAGGAGTCCAATTGCCACCTCAGGCAGGGATGCAGCTTTTACATGTGTTATTCATATTGCCTCAAGGCACTTTATGCTGCTTCGGGAGACACCCTACTTGCTTTCTAGTACCTTGTTCTGCTGCTTAAAGAAGCAAACCTTGAGGGTAGAGTAGGTGAACTTCCAGTTGAGGGTCTCAATCTTTTCCTTCTGAATGTGCCTGGCCTAGATATTGGAGTCCACCTCTAGTTCCGAAGTGGACAGCAGCCTCTGGTTCACCATGACCACCCCAACACTGGCCCTGACCTGTCTGCTGTCCAGATCCCTCCAGATGCTGATAAGCTCATCCTGCACAGTCTTGTAGGGATTGGAGACCCTGGAGCCAGAAGTAGATACTTCATAAGACATGGGTCACCCTGATAGTGGAGGCTGGTGTGAAAATAGCAAGCTGAAGACAGATCTGAGAAGAAGACACATATCATCTATTTCTAAGCCATCAAAAGACACTTTTAAGTGTGTGCATAGGTGTGCCACTCAATCCTTATAAGTCATTTTCCATAGACCATCATTCCCACATAAATTAATATAGCATAACCTGTTCTCATGACCCATAAAGACAGCCGGACTTATGATGACCATATCAAAAGCATATGCCTCTTGAAGGTATAGACTCAACCTGTCAAGCAATGTTCTTTCTCTGTTCCCCTTAACCCTGAGAAGCAGATTAGAACTTTACTGCAATGTTCAAAAATACAAGGTAGATGCAGTAAGATTTCTGTGGTAGAGTAAGCCATGCAATGACCGTCTTGAACTCATTCATTCATTCCTCCAACACTCACTGATCATCAATCATGTGCCAACCTCTGTGTTAGGTCCTTATAAAGATGGGAACTGCCTTTGAATAGTTCACACTCTAGAATGTACTTGAACAAACCAAGGTTTTAACTATTTGAAGAAATAATTAGGTCTCTGCCTCATTTATTTATAGCCTTTGTGGAATCCACTAAACAAAAATGGATCCAAAGTGAGAGACCATGGGTACTGGTGGGTACTGGTCAGCCAACTTTCCTGCCACGGTGACTACTTGAGGTCATCAGTTTAAAGAAGGAAAAATTTGTATTATCTTAATTTCAGAGGTCTCAGTCCATGGTCAGTTAGCTCCATTACGTTGGTGCCTGGTAATACAGAACCTCATGTCAAGAGTGGGTGGTGACACAACACTATTTAGTTTCTTATTGATGTAAAGGAAACCAGTGAGCACAAGGATCTGTGGTCCCACAATCCCCTAGGGCTTGCCTCAATGGGATAACCTACTCCCATTGGGTCACAGCTCTTAAAGGTCTGCCATCTCCCAATAGCCTGGTAACTGAACATCTAACATGTGGCCTTTGAGGATGATTCTGAGAGGTAAGTTCAGGACATGGCAAGATGGAAGCGTCACCCAGCTGTCTGATCCACACAACTGTGTTATTGAATCCTTTGTTTGGAAAATGTGCATATTTAACTCATCAATCCATTCACTTTCTTGACAACTGTTTATTGAGAGCCTGGTATGTGCCAAGAATTGTTCTAGGTTTCAGGAATGAGTGGGCACCACTGATTCATGGGGCTCCAATCAATCTAAACCCAGCATAAACTTCACTTCATAAAGCGGGCTATATCCTGATGTGGGGGTACCTCTTACCTCAGTTCTGCATTACCTACCAGCTTAAACAAGTTATTGGCCTGTAACTTGTAAACAAATTGTGTGCACAAATTCACATGATTGCACCTGAATATTCTGTTGTAACCAGTACCCAGATCAATGAGCCAGCACCCAGAAGTCTCTTAGAAGACTAGTCCTCACCTCCCAAGAACGGTCACTTCCATTCTGCCTTTTGGAAGCATAGCTTTAACTGTCTTGCATTTACGTAAACTGAATCACATTGCTTTTATCTTTAGGCATTTATAAAGTGTGTAGTTGTCTTTTATAAGTTTTGTGTCTTCAGAAACCCAAACTGAAAACTGAATTTCCTAATTAACTTCCTGGCAGAGGAGAATGGACTCTGAAACAGTGCCTGGGACAAAATACATTCCACTTGATGTTCCTGGATCATTCAGTTGACCTGAGCTCAGAAGGATGTGGCTTTAAGATGAACTTGACTGAAATGAAGATTCCATTTTCTCCTCTGGTTAACATTCCCGTGTGTGTGTGTGTACACACAAGCATGTGCATGTGTGCATGAAAATTTTCTGTGTCAATTTATTATTATCTAAAGTAACCAGGATTTCTGAAACAGTGCACGAATGAAAATATAAGCCCCCATATTAATGTAGTTATATTAATGTAGTTACTCCAGATTGGAGTTGACGTAGTGCTTCCCTTCAAGGTAACTAACCTGCATAGTTTCTGACTGGTGACTTCATTGATTAATAGGAGATCCTGTTGATTTGATCAAAGAGTCCTATCAGTAGCCACATGGCAGGAACTTTCCTTTCCTCCCTAGCCTAGGAAATTCTGAGCTACCATACCACAATTGCCTGATTCTTACGTCTATGACTGACTGCAACTCTTTTTTGTTTTTCAAGAGATGATTACTATTAACTCTTTCTAAAAGCCATGCCAGTGGCATTCCATTCTTCTGAGTATATTTCTCTGTATCACTTACCTTTGCTTTTAGCCTTTTTAGAAGCCTTCTTCAACCCTGGTATTTTGGTTGACATTGACCTTCACTCTGCACTCAGCTACACAGCAAATGGGTTGTTCTGAGGACACAGGGGAAGGAGGCTTTGAAAAACAGCTTCCTAATGGGGCCATTCTGGGAAACATTGACCGGGAAATGGCCCTGGGTATTTACTGTGGACTTCTACCTCCAAGCAGCCACAAACAAACCTATGACATCACCACAGGACAACCCACATAGCATCTTAAAGGGCCTATAGGAAAGTCTAACAATCATATATTCACAGACACCTGCAGCCAGAAGCCCAGCAGCTTCAAGTTGTTGGGGACAGAACTTGGGCTCTACAGATCTTTGGAGTCACATCCAAGATCCTCTGCTCTGTTCCAACTGTTACTTTGATTGTTGCCAGATTAGTGTTAGACCCTGAAGCAGGCATCCTACATTCTAGACCCATCCATCTGATGGCTCTCCCTTACTAACCCATTTAGGAATGTATGACAGGTAAGACATTGAGACTGTCACTCTGAGATTTCTGGGGTTATTTCTGACTCTGCTCCATGCTTTTGCTGGATACAGGTTCTCCTTTCAATCATTTACAAGGAGACAGACAGTGGGGATACCTTGAGCAGGAACACTAGCGACCAGACTAGACCTCCAAGATGTCAGTTCATCTCTTCTCACAACTCCTGGTTCCAGCTGTGCTTTTTTACCAATGAGGTAAACTGGAGCAGTATGGCAAGCCATGGGGCACATTCAGAAACAAATAGATCTCTCTACTGCTTTAGTTGAGAAGGAGACTATTAGGGGTTTGTGAAGAGTGCCAAGAAGTGGTCTGCCCATCTTCTTTTGTTGCCATGGCAGCAACTAACAGCTTCTCCAATTGGAGACAAGGACTTTCTGCAATTTAAACAAAGATTATTGAGAAAGTATGTTTTCTTGACCCTTTGCAGGAAATCCTGCCCAACTCAGACAAGAATGCAGCATTTCCTGGACTTCCAGGAGCTCTGTGTGTTTGCAAGGGTGACTCTGAGTTAACCCAGAAAAGATACTCACACTCTCTGAACAAGAAAGCTAGAGTGTTAGAGAGAGGGCTCAGTTAGGAAAATGTCTAATGGAGAAGCTCAAGGACTGAGTTCAGATCTCTAGCACCCACTTAAAGCTGGGCACAGTGCTCAGGGTCTATAACCTCAGAGCTTGGAAGCTTGGAGACAGGTGGATCCGCAGAGATCATTGACCAGGCTGCCAAAGTTAATTAATGAGCTCTAGGTTCAGTGAGAGAACCTGCCCAAAAAACTAAGGTGACGAGTAATGAAGGAAGACACTCAATGTTGACCTTTGCCCTCCATGCATATACATAAGTACGAGCACATCGTCACAAACATGCAGACATATGTGTGTCATACAATACAATGTGTACATAATACACACATACACACACACACACACAGAGAGAGAGAGAGAGAGAGAGAGAGAGAAGAAGACAGAGACAGAGACAGAGACGAGAGAGAGAGAGAGAGAGACAGAGACCTAGTACTAGGTGGGCAGGGAAGAGTTGAGTGCTATCTCATGACATTGGGAACAAATGATTGTTCAATATATGTACACTAAAATCTATGTCTCTAAAGTAAGAATCAAACAATTCAAGCTATGCCTCCTGTTCTGGGGAAGCCACAAGAACAGGCAACACACTTGCTTTGTGCTGGTTGGGCTCTTATGTGGTGACATCAGCAAGGGTGACTGTGAACAAAAATAACGAGAGACATATCTGTCTCCCCACTACTCTCTTTCCTAGGCAAATGACACAATTCCTATTCCGTGCATGTGAGCTCCCCCGAAAAGCAACTTTAATGCTGCTTTTCCTCTTCCTGAATCTGTTGATCACCTTTCCTTTGCTCATAGTTTATGATGGTTCAAAATCAAAGAAGACAACTGCAACAAAATGCACACCATCTTCTTAACAACATGAGATGAGGCGGGGGAGGGGAAGAGAATAAGAAGAGGGGGAGGAAGAGAAAGAGGAAGGAGAGGAGGATGAAGAGGAGAAGAAAGGGGAGGAGGAGGAAGAAGAAGAGAAGGAAGTGGAGGAGGAGGAAAGTAGTAGGTGCTACTCAGGTATAAGTATTCTTTTACCGATGAGGAGAGAACCCAAGGCCTCATGAAGGCTTAGTATGTTGTACTGGATATAGATTTTTATCAACTTGATGTAATCTACAGTCATCAGAAGGGAATTTCAATCAAGAAAATGGCTCCTTAAGATTGGGGTGTCGAGCAACCTTTGGGAGGCATTTTCTTGATTAATGGTTGATGTGGGAAGGCCCAGATCCCTGTGAGTGGTGTTGCTCCTAAGCAAGAGATCCTGAAGTGCATGAGAAAACAAACCTAGCAATCCATGAGGAGCAAGTCAGTAAGTGGCGCTCTTCCTTGGCCTCGGCCTCAGTTTATGCTCCGAGTTCCTACCTTGAGTTCTTGCCTTGACGTTCTTTGTTGATGGACTGTGATGTGGAAGGTAAGATGAAACAAACCCTTTCCTCCCCAAGTTACTTCTGGTCATGGTGTTTAATCACAACACTAGAGACCCTAAGACACATTAATCTCCCTTGAGCTATACTCCTAGTCCACAGTACTAAAGTTAAAATAAAAAACCCCAGAAACTAGGAAAAGTATGTCTTAGAAACATTTGAATTTAAAATATTATAAAGGCTTAAAAATTACCAAGTGACCCAATTTCATGTTTTATGAATGGCCTAGAGTTGGAAATGATAAGTCGTGTGATCAGAGTATGGCCACTATGAAAATGACTGTTGTTGGCTTTCAGCTTCAAATACTACAAGGTGCTTACTCTCTTGCTTGCCCTCTCCCTATCCTGGCCCATATACAACTAGTCCACACTTTCCTAAGGATTTCAAGCAGAGTTCCTGAGATGAATGCCAGACTTTGGACAGTATCCTGCAAGCAGTGAGGCCGGGGACACAGGCTTCTGACTTCCTGTGCAGAACTTGTACTCGAAGCGATAGATTTCTGTTTGTTTTGGCACACCTAGAATCAAATCAGGACACTTTAGAGAGGGAAGGAACTCCTGAAACAAAGCAGCTCAGGGCCCTGATTTTCCTAATGGGGAAACTGAAGCTCTGGCAGGGCCCACAGCGTGGCCAAGATGGTGGCAGGAAGCTGGGTTCTCCTTTCTGGGCTCTCTTCTTCTTCCCCTCACTACTACTCCTCAGATCAATTTCCTCCTTAAAACAGCTCAAGACCTCTTTGGAAAGTGTTCTGCTGCTGCTGCTGCTGCTGCTGTTGCTGCTGCTGCTGCTGTTAGGCAAACAACAAACCGAGAAGTGGGCTTCAGTGGTTCTCTTAGCGCTCAGAGACCTGCAGTGAGGGACAGGGCAGTGAGGGACGGGGCAGTGAGGGACAGGGCAGTGCAGGACAGGGCACTGTGGGACAGGGCATTGTGGGATGCAGGAGAGCTCAGATTCAGGGTCACACAGCACATTCTTCTTGCCTTGAATCGTTTGTAAATGAGAATACTTATGAACAATTTCATAACTTTGAGAAGTTAATTTAGGATAACTAATTAGGATGTGTTAAAGACATCCTAAAAGGAAGGCAGGACAAGTAGACTTGTGTAAATCCAAGCTTATTTTGAGAAAGAATTTGGTTAGTATTACAAATTGGTGCTCCATCCATTCACTGACCTATCTATTCATCAGCTCATCCATCCATCCATCCATCCATCCATCCATCCATCCATCCATCCATCCATCTATCCGTCCATCCACCTGTAGTAGAAATTATTTAAACCTCAAATTTGTTAGGGGTAAATCTCCTACTGAAAGAGACCAGTCAAGGAAAACACAACTCAATAATTATATAAATTGCACCCCTAGATTGGGCAGATTTACCACTACACTATTCTAATCCCCGGCTATGAGATCCCTTATAACTTGTGGTTATCCAGGCCACGTCGTCAGCTTCCTTCTGCTTCAGCTTCCTCCTGCTTCTCCCTCTGCTTCTCTTTCTGCATCTCCCGACGACTCCCTTCTCTTCTGCCTCTGGCTTCTACTTCTACCTCCTTTTATATTGAATTCCTCTCACTCTCTCCTCCCCTAAGCCTTTTTCTCTGCCTCCCCTTCTACTGCCCAATCTCTGGCTCTAGTCTTTATTTTACAGGTTTTAATTGGACAGAAGGTTTACAAGATGTCGTCTGTGTACAGATTCAATCATCCTCTGCAGCCCCTCCCAGAAGGGTGGAACTAGGATCAAAATACAAGGCTGGGGCTATCCACTGGGAACTAGGATCAAAATACAAGGCTGAGGCTATCCACAACATTGATTCAATCCTCCTCTGGAGCCCCTCTCAGGGGGATGGAACTAGGATCAAAATACAAGGCTGGGGCTATCCACAACATCCACCCACACAATCACCTAGTCAACCAGTCTTTATTCAACCAACACCTCATTCAAAAAGCATTTTTGCATGAATCTTAAATGTCCGTTGTTGAATAAACACAGTCTGACTATGGAAATTTGCAAGAGTACAAAAGAAGATTATACTAAGTATGAGGGACACATATTAATGCACAGTTGATGAAGGTTTCTGGGGGTTCTTGATTAAACACTTCAAAAGATGGAATTGTAGGTAAGAAATCCTCCTCCCCTTTAGGAACTTAAAGAGGAAAGCTAAAACACACATACAACGAATATTTCTAACGCAAAAAAAATGTGCCATTTACACTCTTAATTATACTGTAATTTATAGCATCTTAAAATTGTGGACAGATGCCAGTGTCTAATTCAAGGGGAAAAAGAACCTAACAAGTGTTATTGTTATTGTGAATGGAACAGATCAATTCTAGGGTCAGAGTGCACCATAGGTTATATAAGCATCAAAGGGCCCTGAGGTTTAAATGGCTGTGATTCCAGAAAGAGAATTAGCACAGTCTGAACAAGGGTTGGAAAACAGGAAGAAATAAAAATGTTTCATTTTATAAATGACAACAAAGAGAGAGTCCTTGATTAAAAAAAAAGAAGAAGAAAAGAAAAGTCAGATGGAACAGATTATTTCAGAAAGGGCCAATGATGCATGCTTTACTCTTGCAGGCCACAGGGGTGATTTGGGTAAGCTTGTTCCTAGTACCTGCTCTTAATGCAGTCCTGAAGCTTTTAAGGTAGTGAGTGCTTAGCTAATATTACATGGTCCTTTCTAGAGACAGGAGGACCAAGTATCTAGCAGTCTTCTATTTACCACACTTGGCGTGGATCCCTCTGCAATTGTTTGACTTCATCATGGTACAAAGCCATGACTTCCACGGGAACTGAAAAAACCCCTAAAGGATGGAATCGTCAGAACCTGTAGATCCAAAGATTACCTTTGAGTCCCTGTTATTCTGCTTTATCTGCCTCTTGCATGGTTTCCATGCATGGGGCCCATCTATAAAAGGGAGGGGCTGGGGATCAATCCTCAAACATCCTTCCTTCAAGAGTATTTTCTGTTTCTCTGGGCTTTACCCTGCACCTCCCTGATTGCTTTGGTTTTATTATTCAACTTGACATTTGTATGCCTACATACTCCTCCTTCATTCTAAGACAGAACCCTCATTTAATTTTATTTATTTTTAAAGAGTTAATTTTTTTTCTATATTGCTGAAGTTTGCCCTTTCCTGATGCTGAGGTTAGCCCATTCAAGATGCCACTTCTGGGCATATACCCAGAAGATACCACTCGTGGGCATATACCCAGAAGATGCTCTAACATATAACAAGGACATTTGTTCCACTATGTTTGTAGCAGCCTTATTTATAATAGTCAGAAGCTGGAAAGAACCCAGATGTCCTCCAACAGAGGAATGGATACAGAAAATGTGGTACATTTACACAATGGAGTATTACTCAGCTATTAAAAACAATGAATTTGAGAAATTCTTAGGTAAATGGATGGAACTAGAAAATATCATCCTGAGTGAGGTAACCCAATCACAAAAGAATACGCATGGTATGCACTCACTGATTATTGGATTTTAGCCCAGAAACTTGAAATACCCAAGATTCAACTCACAGACCACATGAAGCTCAAGAAGCCTTTATGAAGTCGGTATGTAGAGGGCTCAGCTTCGCTGTTCATATTTGCCAGTAAAACCAAATCTCTCTCGCTCCCTCCCTCTCCCTCTCCCTCTTTCTATCCCTCCCCCATCCTTCCCTCCTTATTCTATTTTAAAATGGCTATCAAGAAATTTGAACTAATTGCTGTACATCAGTTAGGAGACTGGATGCCCCATCTACCATTTTCTTCAATATATTCTCTTCTTAAATTAATGAAAATCAAACTAACATTTAAATCACAAAAATATAAATTCCTGTCATCTAAGTAATACCGTAGCTAAAGTAACAACTCTCCACATTCACAGAGCCTAATTTTTACATTCTAATAGATTGGTTTTTTTGGATGTCTATTTTTACTTTTAATTTTGGACCACAATTCAGTTCTCTGGGTGTATATTATTCCTCAAATTTATGTTCAGGAAATGACTTGACAGGAAGACAAACTTAAGTTTCAAATTCAAATTTAAAATATTTTGAGCAATTTAACCCAGAAATTCGAGGCATTAAAGATTACTATGCAGGAGCCATAAAATATTGAAACAAATACAATTTTTGAATATGCAGATTGCCACCATGAAATAGCGAACTGTTCATAAAGCAGCTTGCTGGAGCTCAGATCCAAGAGTGGGTCTTTATCACTTTATCACTGTGAGGTGTGCTCTAACAGCCTTCCCTTCAAATGTGGGTTTCCCTTACTGACTAAATTCTACCAATGAGAATGAGACTACAGTTTTGCATGGTGCCTCCTGGCACTCAGAAGGCAAAGGAAGCATGATCACAGACTGAGGATCATACTGGACTTCACAGGGACTCACACTCCGTAGCTTCTGAGGAGCAGTGAGAAGGGCCATGCAGCTTCTATCTAGCTCTCTCTTCTGGGACAAATATCCTGGGAAGCCAGCAGCCATGATGTGAGGAAGCCCAACTGGCACAGAGATGTTCCATGTTTGTAGAGACTGGAGACTTGAGGTCCTAACTTTAAACTACATGAAACATGGTACTCAGATACCCAGACGAAGAAAGGATTCTGGGAAAGAAGGACAGTTTTTTGCTTACAGATCTCTAGAAACAGAAGGCATGCCACAACATGGGGGTCACACAATGGTGCATCATTATGGATCAGGAATCAAGGTGACAAGGATGGAGAAAAGACATTTAACATGGTTTCCTCTGGAAGCATCATGGGAAACATGGACTTAGAATCTTGGGTTTGTCTTATTTGTATCATTTAAGTAGCTCTAGGAAATAAATGTTATTTTAGTTGTATGGCACCTGCTTCCATGGTGATGATGGTGGGTAGGAAGTGGTCTAGTCTGAGAGAACCTAATAGAGTGCTTACAGTAAGGATTCTAGATGGTTGGCTTGCATCTGAGAGTCTTTTACTGTGTGAAGGAACCTACCAGCCCTAGCAGGAGTGTCCCTTCAGTCTCAGCAAAGCCCCATTATCTCAGCTTCAGAATAACACATGCTAACAATCAGGGGTAACTACCAGATATGTTACCGAGGAAGCCGTTAAGGGGATGGAAGCCTCGGCTACTGTAGTCTGGATACAAACTCAACAAGAGCTGAGGACTTGTGATGTGCTGATCTCCCAAGCCCAGGACAGAGCAGAATAAGAGGCAAATGACTGTGGGTGGGGTCTTGAACAGTAATAGATAACCAGAGCACCTTATGATGCTAGTGGAAAATATCAAGTGAAAGCCAAGCTTTCTATAATAAGAAAATACCCAAGAGAATCAACTTATACAGAGGAAATGTGTATTTTGGCTTATGGTTTCAGAGATTTCAATCTGTGATTGGTTGATAGCCATTGTTTTGGTCTATAACACATCATGGCAGAGGATGAATGGTGAGAGAGAGAGAGAGAGAGAGAGAGAGAGAGAGAGAGAGAGAGAGAGAGAGAAAGAGAGAGATCAGGGTTCAACATTCTTTGAGGCCATATATCAATGATTTAAAACCCCACACCAGGTCCCAACCCTTAAATACTCCATCACCTTCCAAAACCACAAAGTTGAGGACCAAGCACATTATAGCACATGGGCCCTTGGGGAACAGTCAAGCCCTAAACCATAACACTATGTTCAAGGGAGTGACAACATTGGAAAAATCACTTACATGTGCTAATACTTAAAACATTTTAAAGTTGAATATGCATGACTAATACCATGCATATAAGACAGTCTTCCAGCTGACATCCTTGTAACAGCTTAATTATGACATTTCTAGAGTGCTTTAAGCACATAGATGGTCCTGTAAGTCATAACTTCTATTTGAAGCAAATTACCCTCATCAGTTGCTGTGTAAATAAAGATGTGCATCTTAGTGAGGAGCCATTAAATTTGAGAACATAGAGACTGACAACACTAAAATTATGAAGCAGCACCTGATGGGACTCCTTCCTAGAGGGCATCATGGAATTGTGTTTGCAGGTGGCTAGAGGACACTGAAGTGTCCTTGAAAGAACTTTAGGCTTCAAAGTTTCATGCTTTGGTTTACAGAGAAGTTGGTGAGGCTAGCTCTATACCCAGTGTGTGTGTGTGTGTGTGTGTTCCCTATACTATAGAGTGTCCACAAGCCCCTGTATCAGTCACTTTTCAGTTGCTGTGACCAAAGCAACTTATAGAAGGAAGAGTTTGCTTTAGCTTACAGTGCCAGAGGGAAAGAATTTATAATGGAGGAGGTATGGGAACAGGTATCCAGAACAGGAAACTGAGAGATCACATCTTTGAGAGCTTGCAGAAAGCAGACAACTGAACTGGAAGTGGGTTGAGGTTATAAATCCTCAAAGCCTACCCGCAGTGATTCACACCCTCCAGCAAGGCTCCACCTCCTAACACTTCCATAACCTCCCCAGACAGTGCCACCAGGCTATGACAAAGCATTTACATTTATGAGCATATGCTACATCCCCCTTTCCAACTTGTCTTTGAAGCTCATCTGCTGGTATCCAAGGGGACAGCTTCCAAGATAAACAAACTCAATTTCCCACCTAAGAAGGACCATTTCTGGAGCTAATGATTATGGGGTGATGGTTATGAAATAGCAAGTCTTCAGAGGTGTTCTAGTCAGCTTCTCTGTAACTGATAAACACCACAGTCAAAATCAACCTGGAGAAGAAAGACTTTCTTTCGTCTTACAGTCACTCAATGAGGAAGTTAAGGCTTGAACTCCAGCAGAACAAGAACTTGAAACAGAAACCACGGAGGGATGCTACCTACTGACGTGCTCTCAGGCTCACTTTCAGATATGTTTCTTACACTACCTTGTTCCACCTGCCCAGAGATGCCACCACCTATAATGGGCTGGGCCCTCCCACATCAATTAGAATCAAGAAAATGCTCCACGGACATGTTCACGAGACAATCTGATTCACAAAATCTCCTAAATTGAGACCTTCTCAGATAACTCAGGACTGGGTCATGTCTGCTGAAGCTAACTAGAAAAGAAGCTCTTCTCTCACTCAGAACCTCTTCACTCAGAGGGTGTTATGACCCTCAGATGTCTTGTCAATGTCAGAAAAGGAGGCCCCAGTCTTTCACAAAAGGAAGGGTCCACCACACACCTTTATTCTGCTCTCTTTCTCTCTCTCTCTCTCTCTCTGTATCTCTGGGTGGAAGGATTCCATGAAGACAAGGTGGTGGTGATGGTACATCTGTCTCAGATATCTCTACCAGCCCCTGTGGTTCCTACCCTCCCCCAGTTCCCCATTCTCCCACCCATGCCCTGTCCCAATCTTTCTGTCTTTGTGAATCTCTACCCTAAGCTATACCTCCAGTACTGGCCTATAGATCCTGCATTCAAGAGGAGATTTCTGTCATCTCAGACTCTGTGGTCCAGAATTATGATGTTAGTGAAGAATATCAGATAAAAACCAAGGAATCAGGAGGATCAGATGTATGTGTCCAGAATCGCTTGGAATTGGTCAGACTGACTCGGCATCTCATGGGGCCAGCCTCCACTGTGGTAGGACCCTAGTGGAAACTCCCAATTTTGTCACTAACTGCATTTAAAAAGCAACCAGACTAAAGGGGTCCCATGGGAACCCCCCAAGCAACCTGCGCTGGTGCCAAGATTATAGGTTGTTCTCTATAAACTGATGACAAAATCCTGTTGATGAAGACAACACCTGAAAAACTCATTGAACATGGAGAAGTCAAGCTAGGGCTTACATAGAACCTTTACGCATACTTTACCCATTTGACACAGGAAGGTACACTATATTCTACCAAAGAATAAGTCTAAACACTTAACCCAGCTACAACCTAAGATCTACAATAGTGTCTTGTCGGCAAGATGTGTAAGTTCAATAGTAGCACAAAGATTACTGGAGTAACAAACCAATACCTGATTTGACTGATAAGATGGAACCCATATCTGAATCAGATTGGATGACCAAAAAAACCTGAGACTAGAGAGCCCAGAGACCGAAAGAACATAATAAAAATGACTCCTAATGATATTCTGCTAGACATAGATCAGTGCCTTGCCCAGTCATCATTGGAAAAGCTTCCTTCTGCAGCAGATGAGAACAAATGCAGAAACCCCCAGTGAGACAGTATGCAGACAGTGACCTCAAAACATTCAGTTCTAAATGGGATGCTTTATCAAATCTTTCCCCTCAGGGCTCACAGAATCTTGCACAAGAGGAAGCAGAAAGAGTGTAAGAACCAGAGGGCTGGAGGAAACCAAGGAAATAAGACCCCCTAAATCAACATGATCAAAGCTCAGGTGACTCATAGAAACTGAGGCAGCACACACAGAGCCTTCACTGATCCATAGCAGCAGTGGACCTAGAGCTTAAAGAAGTGGACACAGGCCCCAGTCCATAATCCAGAAGCAATTTGCAATTGATAACCACTTTCAAATGAAAATTTAGTTTTCTCCAAGGGTCTCACTGGGGAAACAAACTCCTCTTAAGGGTTGGCTGCATGCCCAGCAGTAGATGGCAGCAGAAAACAAACTCAATGGCCCTTTTGGAAGTTTCTTGTCTCATCCTGTCCTTTCAGGGATTTTTATTTTATTTTATTTATTTATTTAGTCCTTTCTTTTCTTTTCATTCTACAGGTTGTCTACATATATGTTATAGTTTTCCATTTAGTATTTTTATGGGATTCCCAAGTGTGTGAACAAGTGGCTCTCTGCATCTGTATCCATTTCATGTGCTTTTTCTTGGGCTTTTCCCTTCTGTTTGTTGTGTTTTGTCCTATTCCAGTGTATTAGTTTTTGTTCTATCTCATTATATCTTATTTTATTATTATCCCTTAGATGGGATATTGTTTTCTGAGACACAGAAAGGGGGTGAATCTGGATGGGGGGAGAGGTAGAGAGGAACTGGAAGGAGAGGGAGGGGAAACTGTAATCAGGATACATTATATGAACAAATATTTTCAATAAAAGGAAAAAAATTAAAGCAACCAGAAAACAAACCAACAACAACAAAATACCACGACTCTCAACATTTTAAGAAATGTAACTTTAAATGCCACAAACAAGAGGTTGAAGCCAAGGTTCAAACACTAAGATTCTACCATTCGAATATTAGGGAGTGGTTATTCATGTCTCTTCAAAAGAAAACCTCAAACTATTCATGAAGGAAAGCTGTTTGGAGTTATAGAAAGGAAACCTTGTTCAGTAGACAGCCTCAAATTTCTTTCCCTTTTGAGAGTCACACTGAGCCGTATCCTGTCTGCATACCTCCAGGAGCTCACTATGGGAAGAAGAATGAATGTACAGGAGGGAGAAAGCCACCATGTCAGAGGAGTTACACTCAACCAGAGAGACCTAGGATGACTGATACTTGCTTTAACACCAAGTGCTGGGCTCAGATCTTTGAGGCAGGATCTACACTACCAATGGAGCTGACAGCAGTGACCAATGTGTGTGACTTACTCTGCTCTGCAACCAATAGCTACCCCTCCCACTACACACTCAATGTCCTGCCAAGAGAACAGTCTTCCCGTTAATTCAGTTAAACTGTTCAGAAATCGCTATCTTGTTAGATGGAGCCAGTTTCTTCTCTGGAAAGCTTGTTGACCAGGATTCAAGATACTCTTTATTGTGCTGTAGACTGGAGTTTTAGTTGGAGCCACAGAAAGCACTCTGATGACTGCTTTCTTGTCTCTTAAGCTTTGACTGCAGTATCTGCTACCAGTATAGATAGTTGGAGAATGTTCTTTCATACTATTATGGCTGTTCATTATGAGTGCAGCACAGGCTAAGATGCAACCTTCCAAACACTAATTTTTTTGGGGGGGGGAGGGGGGTTTTGAGACAGAGTTTCTCTGTGTAGCCCTGGCTGTCCTGGAACTTACTCTGTAGACCAGGCTGGCCTCGAACTCAGAAATCCGCCTCCCTCTGCCTCCCAAGTGCTGGGATTAAAGGCGTGTGCCACCACCACCCGGCCCAAACACTAATTTTTGTCTGTATTAAATGCAAATGGGACTATATCTCAAAGAACTCATTTAAATGCTCAATAGCACAGAGAGAGAGAGAGAGAGAGAGAGAGAGAGAGAAGAGAGAGAGAGAATGAAGAGAGAGAGAATGAAAGAGAGAGAGAGAGGTACAAATGCAAACACAGTGACTGTACAGTGTCCAGTCAGCTGGGTAAATGTGTGGTGAACCCCTAGTTTTCAATGATCACCCTCAAAACACTCTCAAAGGAGCAAGAAGGCCAATGAATAAGTATGAAGTCCTGACTATCATTTTTTTAAGGCTTAGCTACACAAAGCATTGAGATTGTTATTTATTTACTTATTGTTCTGGCTTTTGTTGTTGCTGTTTGGTTGGTCAGTTGGGTGTTTTGTTTTCGCTGTTGCTGTTTGTCAACCTGATACAACTTAGGGTCATTTGGGAAGAGGGAAACTCAATCAAGAAAATACTCTGTCAGATTGGCCAGTAGGCAGGTCTGTAGGGTTCTTTCTGGATTTAGAATTGATGTGGAAGGGCCCACTCACTGTAGGCAGTGCCATTTCTAGGCAGGAGGTCCTGGTGGTATAAGAAAGCAGGCTGAGCAAGTCATGGAGAGCAAGTCAGTATCAGCTCCCTTCCGTGGCCTCCGCATCAGCTCCTGCCTCCAGGTTCCCCCTGCCCTGATTTCCCTTCATCGCAGACAATATTTGTAAGATGAATTATAAATTTTCTCTTCCCAGTTGCTTTCGATCATTGAAGGCAATGGCAATAGAAACCATAACTAAGACATGTATATACATGCATATCTCTAAGGCAGAGAGCAGTTCCTGATACTAGTAATAAAAGCTTGAGTGTAACATTCCAGACTATTAACAAATAAAGGACTATTAAGTCAAGAAGTTCTGTAAAGGACCAACAAGATGGCTTAGTGGGTAAAAGCGCTTGCTATTAACCTTGAGAATCAGAGTTTGCAGAGTTAGAAGAGAGAATCCACTCCTGCAAGTGCTCCTCAGTCCCCTACATGTACCCAGTGGCACTGACATGCCTGTGCACATTCACATGCACAACGAAAACATACAAATTTGCTAAGAGAAAAGCTGTGCCGTTTTTAGCCATTCTTTAGTGTTCCTCTGTGCCAGAGCTGTGTGAGCTCATGGAAGCTTCTTTAACCCCTCTACCTCACTTTCCTTGTTTGCAAACCGTGAACAATAATTGTACCTATTTCCTTGGAATTAAGAGGCTAATGCTCACTCTAGCAGCATGTATACTAAAATTAGAACCAAGTGGTTAATGCAAGTCAACGGCTCTAGTGTGCTTAGAACAATGCCTGGCATATAATGAACTCATCTTTTTTTTTTTTTTTTTTTAATCACAACAACAATAAAATAGCTGTAGAGATAGCTCAGTTGAAAAAGTGCTTGCTGAGTCTGATCCACAGAACCCAAATTTTTAAAAGCCTTGTACAGTGGTTCTTCTTTGTGATCCCAGCACTGGGGAAGGCAGAAGCATGTGGAAATAGACAAACAAGCAAACAAATGATGGACAGTGTCTGAGGAATGATATCTTTCATATAACATAGGAACACACACACACCTTTGAAAAGCTAGCAGTGCGGTTCATTTTGATCATAACCCTCAGGAGTCAGAATGGGAACTATTGACTTCCTGTTCTCATCTAAGAACATGGTTGTTAAAAGTGTTGGTCATAGATAGTCAATCCTTCCCTTTATGTCAACGAAATAAATAGCTGTGCACGTCCCTTCTGTTATTATAACATCAGTGTCCAACTATCTTCAACCTACAACACAGGGGAAGATCTAAGTGGTTCAAGGAAATAGTAGTGGATGGAGAAGAACAACGTCCATTGGGAACTAAAACAGTTTCCGTTTCACTTGGCTGGGAACAAATTCTCTGGGATGTTTCAGACACACAGTGACACAGGGACAGTTATGAGAACTTACCTGTGAGTTACCTCCTAGCCTACAACAATGGGAAATCACTATGCTAGATATTTAGCCACAACATTACCTGGAGTTTCACACAAAATATGATTTTTTTTCCTCATCATTCTTTACTTTGTAGGCTCAAAGATGTCAAACCACCTTGGCAGTCCAGACACAAACTTTAAATGCTCACCAGTGTTAGGTTAGAAAAACAAAACAAAAAACCATGTCTCCTAAACCCTGACCAGTTAGAATTATATGCTGATCATATAATTCAAGTGCACTGTACACATTACCTCCTTAAATGCCCTGGGATGTAAGATCCCTGCCTCTGAGTCACTGGTAACTCAAAGAGGGGAACAAACGGGTGTCCATGACACCATGTGATAGACTGGACATGACATGAATTTTAATAGCTATCACCAGTGCCAACTCTGCACGAGGGGATCTGCACGCATGTGGACCTCTCAGATAACCTAACACTCGACGACATTGGCCGAGGGAGAGAAAAACAATGTTGCAGCGTCATGGGGCGTGTGACCTAGGTCTCTCCACCTGAGTCCCACGGAATCCCTAAGGTATATTGAAGCTCTCTTCCTTGATACATGCTTACTTTCCAGTGCCAGCTTCCTCATTTTTTCTTTTCTTGTTTTAAGATCTAGCCTGGATATGTAGCCCAGGTTGGCCTCAAACTCATGATCTACCTCAGACTCCCAGATGCTGAGATTAGAGGTATGGACCACCACATCCAGTTTGACCAACCTCTTCATTTTCTTCATGCTTCAGTCTCTCGCTTGCTGTGGTTTCTGCCCATCCCTGCTGTCCAATGGTGACTGCTGAGAAGCTGGCAGAGACGGTTATGAGTGGAGGAATAGGTGGGATTTGATCTAGGAATAAGCAAGGGATTGAGCTGGAGGGTCTACCAAAGCCCTAAACGGATTCATGTCATAGAAGCCTTCCCATTCTCTACGGAGAAGGCAGTAGAGTGGCTCTCATTCATCAGTTCAACAGTAACGTGCTGCTAATCTTTACCAGCTGTGCGACTGGGCCTCCACTCCTACAGATGTGGACACCAATGCAGAATGAAACACTAAGGGGTTGTCGAGGGTCACACGCAGCACAGCAGGGATTAAAAGTCACAGGCTTGGAATGTCTCAAGGATTGCTTAGGCTGCCATTCAAGTCTCCTGCACAGGCATGAAGGGAGGGCTAGTTGTCTCTTTTGACACGTCTGTCACGTGCTCCTGGTTCACCATGCTGAGGCCACATTGTACAGCGTTTGAGCTATGCACTCACCCCCATGGAACACGGTGGAAGCCATCATATGCAGGAAGCAAACTCCAGAAGCTGACTCCAAGATCAAGGCAGACACAGCAGGCTGACTGGGTGGGTGTTTTGAGCTTTGCTTACATTGCAAAGCATGCATAGCGCCACTCAGTAGAGGGTGAGCCCACAGGTAGGGATCCAGCTCAATGCCCCCGCCTCCTCTCTAAGCCTGCTTCCACACTCTGCTGGTAGGAATGGAACTGCGCCCACTTGCTGGAGGCCAGCGCTTTGACATTTCAAAACCAACTCCTCTTCAGTATGACTAAACCAAGATATATATATGTGAAAGTAAAGTGATTGCCATATCTTTGGAAAGCCCACACTTCTGAGAAAATGGTAAATAGGCCTCCTTCCTCCTTTAGACGAGGATGCAGGGAGCCAGGCAACATCACAAATTCTAACTTTTGTTTGCTTTTCCACAAAGCAAGTGGGAATGGTCATGGATTTTAGTTTACATCTTGCCCTAAGTTAGTATTTCCTCTGTGTAGATTCATGCAGAACTTTCTAGAACTCTCACACTTAGTGGGTACTACCCAGTAGTCAAGCGCCCTCAGACTCATGTGGACAGTTTGACATGGAGTAGGCATAGCTCCCTCAATGACCAAATTGAAGGTATGAAGGATCCTGGAATCCCTTGTGTACCCTATCTGTCTGGAAACCCAATCACTTCCTATTACTAAAAGGAAGTGCTGAAATAGGAGAGCCTGGGAGCAGACACAGCCATCTTGATTTGAGATTCCATCTTACTCTTAATAGTTATATGAATGTCTGAATTCTCTTTCATGGAATACTTAATTTTTAAAACCCCTGAGCCCATCCATACTATCTCATGTGAAGTAACAGGAACGTTTCAGTGACCCCTTAATGAGACTGCTTCCTTTTAGAAGAAAAGGGTTATTGGCAGAGCACATGCTCAGTGGATTCTTATCCTGTGGCCATGAACTCGTCAGAGGAACAAAACACCAAGCCACAATACTATGATAATTGTGGTTTAAGAAACAAGAGTGTCTTGTGGCAACTTTTGCAGTTATACAACATTACCATAAGACTGTACATCTGGCAGTGAGCTTGAGAGGCAATATTCACTCTCAGAGCAGGCGTCAGAAGTTTCTGGCAATCAAACTGGTCTAAAGATTGGTTGGTTGGTTGGTTGGTTGGTTGGTTGGTTGGTTGGTTGGTTGGTTGGTTTAACCAAAGGATCATAAACCTAGCAAACAGATTTGAGAAGTCATCTTTTATGTAAGGCTTCAGTCAGAATTCTCCAGTAATAAGACTCTAATTTGCATTAATTTTTTTCTAATATAGGATTTTCCTATGAAGTCTAAATTGGACTCAAGATACCTTTCAATAATCCAAAATACTCACTATGCTGAATGTGTGAGGAAAGTGTAAATGAAGCTGTCCAGTCAGATAGCCCCCAGGCGCTATACATCATCACAACAATTACAATGTTTCACATGCGTTGTTCATTTGCATCTCTCGTTACTTAACGCAGTTCACAGAGATACTGTTTCCCTTTGTATTCTTTGAAAGTTGCACACAAGGTTTCAAGTGTTTCCTGGGATCTCTGATCCACCACCAGCCCTCCTCTGATCCACCCTTTTCTATTTATCACTTCTAAAATATATGTGCTTTCCCCCACTCTAGAAGACTTCACCTTCCTAAATGAAGTGAAGGGAGTGTGATAAGAGTACATGGTAGCTGACTTTAAGACATTGGCTTTGCAGGAAATTATTTCATAGGTAATAACCTATCTAAAACCAACCCAATCCCCCACACCCTAGACCATAATTATTCCCATTTTACAAATGAGAAAAACTATAGTCCCAGAGCTTAAATGAATTGTTTGTGATTACCTAGCATATATATAGATGCATGTATGTGTGTGTGTATGTATGTATGTATGTATTGTATGTATGTATGCATATGTACAGGTATATGTGTGTGTGTAGGCATACACATATATATGTATATTGTGCTGGATAATTTTATGTCAGCTCGACAAATGCTAGAGTCATCTGAGAGGATGTGGGAGAAGGGGCCGCAGTGGAGGAGTCCTGGAGGCTTCCAGGCAGCAGGTCCCACATACAGGAGTAAGGTCGGAGTTCCAGAGGCTGGAAGCTTTGGCGACGGCAGGCCCCAATGATACGAAGAAGTCCTTGGTTCCAAAAGGGTTTATTTTCATGGCAGGTGGTGGATGGATCTGGATGTACTATCCTCTCCACCCCCCCCCCCCCAACTCAGGGCAAACCTGAGTTAAATAGGGAGGGAGAAAGGAGGAGGTTCTGGGGAAGGTTTAATTGGCTCTGCCCTCTGGCCTTCATTAGTATGTAAATCTCCCTAGAGCCTGAGGCCTATACTCACATCCTCTACCTGTGCACTTTGGGAGGGGCTGTAATGGCCTACGTGACTGAACAAAGTAGGTCCATGGAGATTAGACTGCTTGTCAGGACCCTGGGTTCTGAGGATGTGGCCGAACTCCTGCCGTTTCTCTCTTGGAATCTGGGGTTCCAGGCCCATGCCCAGCCAAGAACCAAGATACCCTTACAAAGTCCCACAAGAGGAGGGAGCCTCAATTTAAAAAAAAAAAAAAAAAGAAAGAAAGAAAGAAAAAAAATGCCTTCATAAGATCAATCTGTAGGCAAGCCTTAATCAGTGATTGATGTGGGAAGGCCCAGCCCATTGTGTGTGGTGCCAGCCCTCAGTGGTATAAGAAAGTAGGTTGAGCAAGTCATGAGAAACAAGCTAGAGAAAAGCACTCCTCCATGGCCTCTGCATCAGCTCCTGCCTCCAGGTTTCTGATTGTTTGAGTTCCTGCTCTGACTTCCTTTGATGATAAACAGTGATATGGAAGTGTGAGCCAAACAAACCCTTCCTTCCCCAAGTTGCTTTGGTCTTGGTGTTTTATTGCAGTGATAGAAACCCTAACTAAAACAAGTAGGTACCAGGACAGTGGGGTGTTACTGTGACACACAGGACCATGTTGTTTTGGGGGAGGACTATAAGAATGACTTTGAAACTTTGGGCTAGAGAAGCCATTGAACGTTGAGAGCACAGTGGGGTGTTCCATAGGACCTCAGAAGACAAGAACGTTGAGATCCTCCAGTGGCACTTGGACCATGGGCACCAACATGATTTCTGGCTGCAGCACACATCATGGACATCAACATGGCCTCTGGAGGCTGCACAGACCACAGACATCAACACTGGAGACCATGTGGAGGTCCAGGATCCATGCTGCCTATGGCTGCTATGGGCAAGGAAGCTTCTTTTTCAATGGTATCCATGACTACAGATTCATAGCTGAGAATGATGGACATTGAAGGCTTCTGTGAAAAGCCCTTGATCCCCTCCCCACTAAAAAGAAGCAGTCCAGACAGGAAGCTATCTAAAAGAGTCCTTTAAAACTGTGATAAAGATGCTGAAGTATAGCTCTTCACAGTTGATGGCTTCTGGCAAGAGGTAGAGGTCCAGGGGGGGAGACTCAGTTTTATATTAGGGGCAGGCCACTGAGAGTTTTACCATGTTCCAATGAGTATATGGTCAACACAAATTGGACTTGGTATTTTGTTTTGTTATGGGGGCAAGGGAGGGTGAGCCTGGGAGGAATGGTAGGAAAATGTGACCAGTTGCATTGTAAAAAAATTGCTAAATAATTAATAAAAAAAAACATTATGTTGGGAGGGGGAAGAGTGTAGAGAGGAGAGCAGATGATAGAGGCCTGACTTGTGACGTCTTAGAGGGAAGCAAAGTCCCTATCAGGTTTTTTTTGTGTGACAAATCTGTGATTTTGGTTAGCTAGGGCAGAAGAATCAGCTGTGACTAAAAAAGACCAGAACCACTGAAGGAAAACCTTTGCATTGTTGGGACAATGGCTATTGGTCAGCTGGGGCAAAGAATCAGCTGTGATTTAAAAAGAGACCAGCATCATTGAGGTGAAGTCTTGTGGGAAGTGTTTCTAGAGAGTCGGCACACAGTAGCTGTCTTACAAAGGCAGCCAAGGTTGTACCTCCTGCTGGCAGCTGAACTTGGTAGTGTAAGAGTCACCCAGATGGTGTTGAAGACATGAAGGGGTCATGGAGAGCAGCTGAGGCTTGGCACTGGGAGTGCTCTGGAGAGGCCAATGGTGAAGTACAGCTTCAATGACAGTTGAAGGCCCGGGATCCAAGGGGTCATGGAGAGCTGTTGAGACTTGACACCATGAAGAAAGCCGAGGAGAGGCTATTGGTGAAAATGCAGGCTAGTTGTTGCAGAAGAGCCCAGTGTTTTGTAGGTGCCAGTACCATGAGTTGACCACCAAGAACAGCAGCAGCAGTGAAATGGAGCCATCTCAGAGCCTAGAAGACAAGCTATGTGTGCTGAAGAGGGCAGACATAGAGAAATGACCCAAGCCACTTGGAAGAACCCAGAAGACTGTGAATCCTGGTGAGTAACTCTCATATACTGGACACTGAGTTATTTACACTGTTGGAGTTTGGGTTTGATTTGATTTGATTGGGATTGTGCCCTGATTCTTCCCTTTTGAAGTAAGAAGTTTTTAGTTTAATTTTGATTTTACAGGAGACCACAGAGGAGAGAATTTGAATTTAAATGACTTCGGATTTTAAAAGAGATTGGCTATTTTAAAGAGACTGAACTTTTAATGTGTTTGAATTTGTGAAGATTGTGGGATTTCTTAAAGTTATATTTTTAATGTAAGATCTTGGGGATGAATGAAAAAGGGAAGGTTACGGCTTAAAAGTAATGTTTGTGTGTCAAGTTAATAGGGGTCAATTGTACCCAATAGTTTTATGTCAACTTGACACATACTAGAGTCATCTGAGATGAGGTAGCCTCAATTAAGAAAATGTCTCCATAAGATCTGTGGGCAAGGCTATAAGGCATTTTCTTAATTAGTGGTTAATGGGGGAAGGGTCCAGCCCATTGTGGGTCATGCCATCCCTCGTCTGATGATCTTGAGCTGTAAGAAATCAGGCTGAGCAAGCCACTAGGAGCAAGCCAGTAAACAGCAGCCCTCCTTGGTTTCTGCATCAGCTCCTGCCTGGAAGTTCCTCACTGCTTGCGTTCCTGTCCTGATTTCCTTGAATGATATGGAGTGTAAGCCTAATAAAGCTTTCCCTTCCCAAGTAACTAAGGTGTGTGTGTGTTTGCATTGTGTGTGTGTGTGTGTGTGTGTCTGTGTGTGTGTGTCTGTGTGTGTGTCTGTGTGTGTGTGTGTGTCTGTGTGTATGTCTGTGTGTCTGTGTGTGTGTGTTTGTGTGTGTGTATGTGTTTGTGTGTGTATGTCTGTGTTGTGTGTGTGTGTGTGTGTGTGTGTGTGTGTGTGTGTGTAAATCTTAGAGCAAAACCAATGTGGCTTAACCACTGTGGTGTGGTGATCCACGTGTGCTTGGACACATCCTAAGCACCACTAAAAAAAATATGTTAGATTTGTGTCTACCACCAGGGACGACCATCTATTACTTTAAATAATTGTCAGCCAGGTAGCGGTAGTACACGCCTTTAATCCTAGCACCCAGAAGGCAGAGGCAGGTGGATTTCTGAATTTGAGGTCAGCCTGGTGTACAGAGTGAGTTCCAGGACAGCCAGGGCTACATAGAGAAACAATGTCTCAATAAAACATAAAAACAAATAAATCAATTGCCTAATTAATTAAATCAGTCATTCCTTGTCCTCCAATAAAGAGCCAGTGAGAACCTTTTAGATGTGAGATTCTGAACTGAATACTGAGGATATTATCAGGAAGCAAAACAGACCTGGCCTTAGTCCACGAGAGTAGGAGAGATGGATATTGTCCAAATAATCACACAAGTAATTCCTGAATCACAATTTGAATGCATTGTTAAAAGAAAACGCTAGGGAGGTGGAGGGATGTGAGCCCAGGAGAAGAGGTATATCCCTCGTGGAGAAGGGCTGTAAAGCTGAGGTAGACGACCTTCAAAAGCAGTGGGAACACGTCTGAACATTCGTAACTAGATGAGACCTTTGTCCTCCCACCCAACCCTAACACAGCTGTCACTCAGAAACTTCTGTCCTCACTTTAAGAGTGGAAACATGGAGTCACTACCTAAAGATGCTTGTTTAAAAATTCAGACAAAAGCTGGGCAGTGGTGGCGCACACCTTTAATTCCAGCACTTGAGACACAGAGGGAGGTGGATTTCTAAGTTCGAGGCCAGCCTGGTCTACAGAGTGAGTTCCAGGACAGCCAGGACTACATGGAGAAACTCTGTATCAAAAAAAAAAAAAACAAAAACAAAAAAAAACAAAAAAACAAATAAAAAACAAAAAAAACAAATATATATATGTGCTTAAGGCACTAGTTTTCTTTCCTTCCTTTGACCTGTCATCTTCTGTCCCTGCCACTTACCAACCACTGTCCACGGGCCTTAGCATCTCTTAGCAGGATTTTTGCAGCCACTTCCCATAACTGTTCAACTCCTGTCGCCTGCTCTCAGCAAAAGATGGAAGCACACATCTTTATAAATACCTTTAAATATTTAAGGCAGTTTAGTTCAGAAGTGAAAAAAAATTGAATACAGTTGTAAAAATCTATACAATGTACAAACAGAATAATAACAATAGATGTGTGGGTTAAACCTAAAGGCTTGAGGAAAAACTATGCCGTGAATTTTGTAAAATGTTTCAATTTTGACAGATCAAATACTCCTTTCTAAGACCTTTAAATCTCCACAAGAGCCAGAAAACTTCTCATTGAGAACCACATTTATGAGTAATTTGTCAAAATCTTTATTCTATGAGTACTGTGAGAAGTTAAGGATCAAGTCTCACCAAAGTGACTTAAAAAAAAAAAAAGACTTTTTTTTCCTTAGATGTTTCCATCAACCATTTTACATCTTTCTTCCACCCAGTGACTTCCTGCTTTGCCCTGAATTTATAAAAAGCAGAATTAAATACTGAGGTACTATCACTTGTTTTTGTATTTGAGAAAACTTCGAAGAACATGTAGCCTGGAACCTTGCTTCTGGAAGACGTTGGTTCAGAATCTGGATAGGAGGAATCTCACAAGGTCTCACACCTAGATGAAGACCTAAAGCCAACTAATAGCTGCTAAGAGAGAGAGTCAATCTTTTCCAAAGACAAGTCTCTAGATAGGTTATCAAGTCCTGAGTGGTCAGCTTGTCAGCACTAAACACGTGTGCATATGAGCAAGACTAAATGGATTCATTGGGTTGTGTTTCTGTGTGCGTGTATGTGTGTGTGTGTGTGTGTGTATGTGTGTATCTGTGTGTGTATGTGTGTATGTTTGTGTGTGTGCACGTGTGTGTATGTGTGTGTATGTGTCTGTATGTTTGTGTAAGTGTGTGTGTTTGTGTGTGTGTATATAAAACAATAATAATTGAATTTGAGAGGTAGGGGACACATAAAGAATTAGAGGAAAGAGAGAGATAGAATGATGCTACTATAATACTCATATATAAAATTCTCAAAACATTCAATTAAAAAATCAGCATCAATAAATTTAAAAATGTAAAAAAAAAAAAAAAGTAAGTAACTGAAATCAGAAAGGAAAAAAAGAAAGAAGAAAGAAAGGCAGGAAGGCAGGAAGGCAGGAAGAAGGCAGGAAGGCAGAGGAAGGCAGGAAGAAGGCAGGAAGAAGGCAGGAAGAAGGCAGGAAGGCGGGAAGGCAGGAAGGCAGGAAGGCAGGAAGGCAGGAAGGCAGGAAGGAAGGAAGGAAGGAAGGAAGGAAGGAAGGAAGGAAGGAAGAGGAAGGAAGGAAGGAAGGAAGGAAGAAGACCTGTCTCAGAACTTGTGGGAAACACTTTCAAATCAAGACAACCTGAGCACAGTTCTTAGTTCTTGAAACAAGGCAGGCTCTGGAGCCTGTTGTGGACACAGCAACTGGGAGCAGATCTATCTGCTTTGTCAGTTCAGCACCCTACGCTGGAGGCCAGAGTAGCTGAGCTTATTTCCCAGTTCTCGTCAATGACACGCCCTACAGAACTCACAGTTTTCACAAATCACGAATAATCTAGTCTTAGTCAGGCAGGTCACTTAACAAGAAAACTCAACTAAGAAGAACCTTTAATTAAGATACAATTACACTCAACTTCCAGGGTCAGGGGCCTGGAGTTAGGGCTTGCTTATCAGACATGAGGCCCTGTGCAAAATATGAATTAAATAAAATAAAACCAAATTAAAATGAAAAACAAAATAAGTAGAAGCAGGCTTCATCACGCCTTTCCATGGCCTCCGCCCCTGCTCTCCTGTCCAGTCTCCTCTGCAGGTAAGAAGCTCCATCTTTACAAGGTTTGGGGTTAGTCTGGCCCTCACAGATAAAGTGCTCTCAGCCAGACCTGTGGACATCAGACTTGCTGCTTTGGCCCAGGTAATGCTAAAACAACTGGCAGAAAAGACAGCAGCCAGCACTGGGAGTGGGACAAGGTCAGTGGTGACCGGCAAGGCATGGCTTGAGCAAGCTCTTAGAATGAGAGAGTACGCACCCCATGCTGGGCTTTGTGGGCCGGATGTGTGCAGGGGGGCCCTGAGCAGCTGCTCACTCGGTGCCAGAGCAAGTGGGACAGCTGCAGTGGACAAGCCAAAGAGCCACCTCAAAGGCACACTGTGCCCAACTTCAAACATGCAGCCTCACACAGACAGCTGACGAACAGCAGCAGCAGCAGTGGCAAGGACAACAAATGGCCCCCCAGTACCCTGGCAGGGAGGGTGGGATGACTCTATTGTGCCGAGTCACACAAGCTTTGCTGGGCAGCTGCACTCACCAGCCAGCTCAGATATCTTTACATGTGAATGGCCTGGATGGGGCTCTGGTCACAGGTCACACAAACGGTTCCTCAGTCAGTCAGAGGAAACCGACAGCTCTGAAGTCATATTAACTACTGTCTGGAAGAACGATCTATACAATTTTGCTATGTCCCTCTTCTGCCTGATTTCTGGACAGTGCTGAGGAGATTTGCGTCCCTCTCCCTTGTTTTGCTGGAGATGACTGTAGCTCTGGAGAAGTGGCTCAGTCAGTGAAGTGCTTACTGTCCAACCACGTGGCTCTGAGTTCGGTCTCCAGCATCCATGTAAAACCCTGTAATCTTATATGAGGAAGACAGAGATAGGAAGATTCCTGGAAGCTACCAGCCTGTCACTCTAGCCAAATTGGCAAACTCTAGGATCAGTGAGAGACCCTATCTCAAAAATACAAAAAAAAAGTCATAGAGGAAGACATTTGACATCTGCCTCTGACCTTCATATATACATTCATACATGCACATATGTGTACTTACATATACACACACTGAGAGGAGGGAGAGAGACAGAGATAGAGACTCCAGCTCTGTGGCTGTCAGCCTAAGTATACAGAACCAGGTACAAACACTGTTCTCAACCTGTGGGTCAAGACCCCTTTGGCAACCCCCTAGCTCTAAAAACTACTTACATAACGATTCATAACAATAATAAAATTACAGTTACGAAGTAGCAATGATAACAACTTTATGGTTGAGGGTTGCCACAACTTGAGGAACTGTATTAAAGGGTTGAAGCTTGAGGAAGGTGGAGAACCCATGCTCTGTCCTGTCCACTTCATTTACTGGGCTGCAATTGTGTCTTCCCCAAAGCTGCACCGCAGGAGAAATAGACCTTCTTGGTAGATGCGGACTTGCTACTCTGAACTCTTGGGAAGTAATGAAAGCTTGCAGGAGTAAGTCACACAGGGATTCCTCCACTGAAAGATCACTTTGATACAACTTACTTGGGTACCTCTAAGAAAGTATTGGCCCCTGTTCTCCATCACTGCCCTGTTATTGCTATAAGCACTCAGCACCGTGTTACCTGCACCAAACCCATGGATGTGTAGTGCCAGGGTCATTGTCATTTGAAAGTCCATCAGACAATTTCTTCAGCCCTTTCAGTCTGTATACTTCCTTGATACCTCTGAGGATACTGAAAACAGCTCCAGTTGAGGATGCAGGGAGGTTTGTTTTTGTTTAGTTTGTCTATATTCTCATTTTATTAGGACCAAGCTGATGAACTCTGTAGCAATGTGTCTCAAGTGTGGAAGGCTCACTCCCCAACACACACACACAGAGAGAGAGAGAGAGAGAGAGAGAGAGAGAGAGAGAGAGAGAGAGAGAGAGAGAGAGACAGAGAGAGAGAGGGGGGAGAGAAAAAAGAGAGAGAAGAGAGAGAGAGAGAGAGAGAGAGAGAGAGAGAGAGAGGCTACAATCAACTATAGGAAAAGGTTGGGCCAATTTTCTTTATATTATAATGCAGTCACTTAGTCAGCCAACGCTCAGAAGAAGACAATACAAATTAATTTCTTACACAGCTCTGGGCATTTGAAAAGAGGAAAAAAATTATGTTTAATTTCTTTTTTTCAAGAATCTAAGAAGAAATACACAGGCAGGAAACACTATCCCTATACATAGAATTTCTGATATCATCGAGTTCCTTACACATGATTTGTCAGTCATTCTTTTTTGAAACTTTGATCGTTTTTCTTTTCTTCTACTATGTATATTTTAATCCCACCCCACCTCCCCTGTTCATTCATCATGCAGCTACCTTCGAGACTCAGAAACAACTTATCTCAATGCCAGTGCTGGGTTTGTGTGGGAAAAAACTGGGGGCCGCGGCGGCAGGCCCCTGGCCTATGCCGCAGCGGCCCAGGACCTGCGAGGTGGAGGCTGCCTGGAGGCTTCCAGGCAGCCTGTCTCACATACCGGAGAAAGGTCCCAGGTTCCAGGAGGTGGCGGCAGACCTGGCAGGCCCCAATGACACGAGGAAGTCCTTGGTTCCAAAAGGGTTTATTGTCATGGCGGATGGTGGATGGATCTGGATGTACCCCCCCAAACTCAGGGCAGACCTGAGTTAAGTAGGGAGGGAGAAAGGGGGAGGTTCTGGGGAGGAATGGTTAATTGGCTCTGCCCTCTGACCTTCATTAGTATGTAAATCTCTAGGGCCTGAGGCCTGTAGTTATACCCTCTACCTGTGCACTTTGGGAGGGGCTGTAATGGCCTACATGACTGAACAATGTAGGTCCATGGAGATTAGACTGCTTTTTAGGACCCTGAGTTCTGGGGGCGTGGCCAAACGCCTGCCGTTTCTCCCTTGGAGTCTCGGGGTTCTAGGCCCATGCCCAGCCAAGAACCAGGATACCCTTACACAGTCCCACAGGTTTGCACTCCTCAGATTCCTCAGGGTATTTAGTGAGCAAGAATTTAAGAGTTTATCATTAGAATCCAGAGATACCAAACACAGTTTTAGATGCGGAAGAGCAGAGGACAAAACAGGACTGCCCTGTTTGTTTGCTTGCTTGCTTGCTTGCTTGCTGATGGTTATGCTAAAGCTAAGCAAAACATTGTCACCATTTTTAAGCATACAGCCGTGTGACATTGAGTCTATTCATGACACCCAGTCACCATGACTTTCTATATATCTGGAGAGCTTTCAACATTCTAAATGGATGTTCTGGGCTTTGCTTGTTTGTGGTCCTAGAGAGGTAAGGGCTGCAGCCACTGAACTCCATCCCCAGCCTAAATAGAAACTGTAACCATGAAGCTATGTCCTCTCCTAGCCCTTGAGAATCTGCTGATTGTGTCTTTGGTTTTAACAGATCAAAGTGTCTTCTCTAAGTTGTTACACTGAATCTGTCCTTCTGGGAGTGTCTTGTTTCTCTCAGTGTAAGGTTTGCAAGGTTCATCCATGTTGGAGCTTGTGTTAAGATTTCCCTCTTTGGGTGGCTAAGTAATATTCCACAGTGTGGTATGCCACAGTGCTCACCCACTTAACTCAGGTGTGGAGATGTCTCCATCCATCTAGCCACTTCCCTCCTTGCTGTGACAGAATACCTGGCAGGGACAGCTTAAGGGAGGAGAACTTTATTTGCACTGAAGATTTAGGAGATCCACAGTCCATCACATCAGGGAAGGCATTATGTCTGAGAACACAGCTTGTTTTGGCTGGCTGGAACAGGAAGCGGACAGCTTGGGCTGCAAGGGAGGCTCATTCTCCCAGCAACCGGCTTCCTCCAGTTAGGCTAAAGGCAGCCTAAAGGTATTACAACATCCCAAAGCAGCATTGTGATCTGGGGACAGCTACTCCAGCACAGGAGCCCGCTGGGGGATATTTCATGTGCAAACTGTAGTGCTGACCTTCTGCTTCTGTGTGAGAGCTGCCAAGTCAGTCAGTTGCCTTTTGAGGGAAAACAGCTTAAATCTTACTTGCAACTTGTCTTTAGGATACGGGTTTGTGGAAATTTTTAACTACATTCACAGTCTTTAGGTATATGCAAGTAGCTATTCTCTCTCTGGCATTAAATTTCAAATGCTATTAAAAAATCAGAACATAGAGGAGAATTTATATAAAGAAGCATTAGCTACAATTTCATGTCTATTAGAGGCAGCCAATATCTCAACAAGCAACAATCCAGACATTAGCCACAGGGCCCCGAGAGTTTTTACATGATGAGAGACAGGAGGAAACCATTGTTTTAGTACAAATAAACAATTTTCTGCATGAATTACATAATTCATCCTGCAATACCCCCTAATTTTGCATTTTGTGACAGAAACAGTACCTCGAGGGTGGAGATCTAGTCTGTTTTCTTTTACACTGTAAGCACTGAGAAGTCTCATTTACTCACAGTGATCACATGTCAGCTGAAGTCATCAGATTGTCTTCAAGCACCACCACACCTCCAACCCCACTGAGCTGTTTTCTCAATGGAAGACTTTTCTTCTTGAAAGCAGTGGGCTGGCTGGTGGGTAATGCTAAGATATTCCCAGCTGCCTACTTTGTTTCTCTCTACTTCCTTGCTTTGCAGCTCCTCTGGGTCCTTCCCTTCTCTCCCAGCCCTGTATCCACAGCAAATGGAAAACAGGTTCTCTTACCCACCTATGAATGGAGACTTTTAACAGCCTGTAACCTCAGGTCCCTTGGGTGCAGGGAGCTGTAATCACATTCTATCGAATGTAATGGCATTAGGATAGTGGCTTCCTAAACATATACTTTAGTTATTTGTCTGGGGACTGGAAGACAAGGCTGCATATCTGTGTCCCCTCGTAGCAGGAGCATTACATCCTGTTGTGTAATGTGGGGTGGTAGGGACTGGAGAAGAATGAGAACCAAGATCCCTAGAGTAGACTCCTTACTCCTTATTTGGAAGTCACAACAGTCACTAGTCAGAGTTCCCAGACTTAGAGCTGCTATGTATCAATATCCTGCCTCTACCCCGTCCTGTAGGGCCGTAGTGGCTCATATTATTACATGCTCGGGTACTCTAAACATTTTACCCAATCCCAACAAAATCCCACAGGAATTCTATCCACACCCAGTTTAACTGATGAGGAAACTGAAGCTTGACAAAGTTGACCTTTCTGTGGTTACCCAGCTCATGAAAAGCAACAGTGAGAGCCAAGATAGGTGCAAGCTACACTTCCAACTTCTCAGGGGTCATTATTAATGGTTCTTTTAGTGTCCTAGGAACCATGCGGTGCTCTGATGGAGACCTCTGTGTTTCCTGTGTCTGCCACTAACACCTTGACCACTCTTGTGCTGTCACAGTCACAGTGAAGTGACTCTGATCATCTCTTTTACACCAGAACTCTCCAGACCTCAGTTATCCTCCTGTGGAGTTTGTTTTGGTCTTCATGGTTTCCTATGAGTCTGTCAATCTGCCAGACATCCTATGATGTGAGCCCCAATCTCATTACAGTATGTAGAAATCCTCACTGAACCAGCCTTCACTCTCCTCAGGGTCTAGAACTCACCATTTAAACAAATGTATCTTCTATTCTGACAGCTAGGTAATAAATAAAATAAACTAAGAAGATGCCAGGTACCTAGTGAAATGGATCACTTGGGATAAGAAAACTTATTCTCTCCCTTCCTTTTACTTAGATTTTTTTTTTAATAGTAAAAATTTAGGGGTAGTGTCATAATTTGATACATGGACATAGTATGAAATGATCAAACCAGAAATATTTAATATTTTCCTTAAACTTCCATTTTCTTTTTTTCTCTCTCTCTTTTCTTCCTCTTCCTTCCTTCCTTCCTTCCTTCTTCTTCTTTCTTTCTTTCTTTCTTTCTTTCTTTCTTTCTTTCTTTCTTTCTTTCTTTCTTTCTTTTTGTTGTTGCTGCTGTTGCTGCTGCTGCTGCTAAAGTGGATTCCAGGGACCTTCACATGCTAAGCACATGCTATACTGACATCCCAGTCCTAATGATTCTCCAAGAGTATATAACATTCCTGTGAGTTCTTTCGAGTGCTGCCAAGGCCTTCTCAGCTCTTAAAGAGTTTAACTCAAGGATCTAAGGTGCTGAATCGTTAATGGTCACCAAAGCCACACCAAACCTGTAGCTTCTGAGTTCAATATCTCATGCCCAAGAAGGTTAAGAAAACATACACAAGGAATGAGGCAAGTAAAAACACACAAATACACACACACACACACACACACACACACACACACATATATATGCACATATACATATATACACATGCATGTATATATACACATACACATATATAAGCACACACATATACATACATATATACACACACTAAATTAATTAATTAAATAAATAAATTTTAAATGAAATAAGAAAAGTAAGGAAGAACTCCTGAGAGTAGAAAGAGGCTCCGAGAAAGAAATAAGGCTGTGAAACCCTGCCCAGTGATCTTCTGTGGATCTTACAGAAAGATCAAGAATCATATTGAGGTGCTGTGTTGAAACTGCACATTTTTGAGCTCCCAAGGGCCAAGCCAATGTAGAGACTGCACAACTCATCCATTCAGGGGATGGGTCCTGTATATTACCTGACTGTCAAGGTATCCACCATGAGCTCCCCTTACTGTACCAGGGAAGCCTAACTTCTACCTCAGAATTTGTACTTATTTATGGGCAATGTGATACTATGGGCAATGAATGGATATTCATGTATAAAGTGTACAATGTAAAATGTAAAACATAAAATTCATGTATAAAATGTGTAATGACTGAGTCAAGGTAATAAACATTTTCCTCTTGTTTCTTTTTGTTTAAAGCCTTCCAACTCCCCTTTCTCATTCATCACAGAATGTACAATGGGCTGTTGTGACCTCTAGTCACTCAGCTGTACAGTCTAATATGAGAGCTATTTGCTTCCCCCAAACTGTATTTGATACCTATCATCTAACTTCTATAGACTCCACCACAATTTCATTTTCCTTGGTCTACCCTCAAGAGTGTGCTGCCCACTTAGATGCCAACAATTGTCTACTGTCCCCTCTCAGCTCCTGACTTGCCCCATTACAAAGGTGGAGTGTAGAGCTGAACATTCAGTAGGGTGGAAAACTCACAAAAGCCTCCCCACTCCTCATGCACTGAATAGTCTTAACTATGGAACTACAGTGAAATAGAAAAATCAGCAAGACTTGCTTCACTCTTGCTTCTTACAGCACAGATGGCAAGTGTGTGTGTGTGTGTGTGTATACTTCTATGACTGTGTATTCACATATGTGTGCATATGTGTGTATTTCTAAAGCAAGAACAATGGGACTAATTATTGTCTGATCTTTGAATTCCTCAAAGGAAAGCAAATGGTTTCTGTCCCTCTTCTTGGCTTAAGAAAGGGTTAAGTGTGGGCTTTGACCCATTGCTTTGTGGGTGGCCCCAGTGTCCACTGTGACCCAAGGTTGGCTGAAGAAATGGAATGAATAAGAAGGTAGGAGTTTGCGCTGAACTTAAGCTTGAGGCCCCCCACCCCCAAAAATGAAGAGAAAAAGAAAGAAAGAAAAGAGAGCCTTGAAGCATATTTCTTCCTCGGTTAATTAAGCACAGACAGGGAATTTATGGGTCAGTGTGTGGAAACCAAGCAGACATTTTCCATTTTTTCTTACCTATGGCCATGGCACCGGAATGTGGTAGGAGCCGGGATGTCCATAAATAGTCTGGCTCCGGCTTAACGGAGACAATTTCTTTCACAGGCACTGAGTTAGCATGTGCTAAAAATGACAATGCCATCCAAAATCAATCGTTCCAGGGAGACCCTTCATTCCAGTCACAGCAATGAAGCCGCTGGTGGGTGGTCCCTGCCGCTGGGTGCCCCCATTATCATCTCATTGTGGCAAAGAGGCCTGCTGCACTTTGGAACTCTCTGGCATGTTAAAAGCCTTTCATGCATTTGAGTGGCTTGACATTCATATTTATATATCTTGCTTGCATGGCAGCCCAACCTCTATTCTTGGGATCCCCATCCTTTGTGTCTTCGAGGTCACACCCCATTTAAGCAAGAATTGTAATATACCCTGAGAACACCAAGCCGTCATAACTCAGCTCCGTGATCCAGATTCCCCTGGGGGTTCACACTCTGACTTGTGAATCTCAGAGTCAAAGTGTGGCCTAGAGTAAACTCTTTGAGTTGAAAGAATTTTGAGTTTAACCATAGAAAGAGGGAGTTTCTTGTGGAAATGAAGCAAATTTTGTAGCCATTGCAATATATATGTGTATATAATTGTATATTATTATATAATTATGTAAGTATACATAATATTGTATATTATTATATTAATATATATTATGTGAGTGTGTGTATATATATATGTATATACATATATATATAATATACATATATATATAAAACTGAAAAGCAAGAGTGGCTTGTCTGTCTGTATCAGAAGACTGGGCACCACAGCAGACTCCTTACATTTGGTGGGTTGTGGATTCTGCTTAGTTTCAACCCCACACCTTCATCTCACCTGTGCTCTGGCCTAGCTCTTCTGCAATCTGTCCTTATTGCCAGAATGAATTCTTAGCAACAATCAGGCGAGCTTTCCCACAGCCTCCACAATAAATAGCAGCATTCATAGAGTAGTCTAGAAGACTCTCCACTGCTTGGTCCCTGCCTTATCTTCCTTCAGATGGGCACATTCACTGTTTTCTGTAACCTGAAAGGGTCTTGCTTGCTCATTTATCTGGACTACACCTCAATTTCTCTTTGTCTCACATTTCTTTGAGCTTCTATTCCTCCTTGAAATCTGGAGATGTGAAAGTCCTTTCCCTCCCAAAGCATTCCTTTAGGAGGCCTCTTGAGATTGAATAGGATACCCCTCCCATATCCCAACATAGTCCTTTCTATACCTCATAACACATGGGACTCACTGTAAACTTGCTGGCCTGCATTTGGATTGTCTCTTTCCTTTATCTGGCTCTCTAGAGATTCCACAAGGCTGATCTATGGAGAATGAGCAAGAGGTTGGTGATCAAATAAATATGAGTAAATCATACTTGAAGGAACGCTTCCAGGTGACTGTATATGTCAAGAGTCTCAACCCAACAGGGTAATAAATAGGTCTTCATCAGACCTTGGAAGGATATTTAGAGCAGATGCCATTCAAGCAGGGAGCTCTGAGACATGGAATGACCCAGCAGTTGTGAAATGACAGAGAGCGGGCTCATTGCTGTTTCCAATTGCCTATGGCATGGCATGCTGGCCACTGCTTGCCTGGGCACAGGTTAGTTTGTTTGCTTTTATAGTTCATTTGCCATTTACCTTGTACAGAAATGAGTGGTGGCATTAAAATTCTTCCTTCCTCCAAGGTCACCAAGGGTCCCAAGAAGAATTTTATACCAAACAGTAGAATGAGTCCTGAGGAGGCCCCAGGAGGCAGGAAGATAATGGGTATACTCAGACTGTGATCCTTGAAATAGACCCTCCCAGTGCCCATGGTGGTATTTTTATTGGCTGCCTATTATGAAAGCATGCTCTAGCCCAGCCTCTGGGTGAAAGCCTGAGATTTGGCTAGGTGAAATATTCTAGCAAGAGAGTGTTGAATGGACAGGTTTCTTGATTCTCAAATGGGCACGTTCCTGAGTCTTCCCCAAGCTGCTCCCTGGGGTACTAGGTACAGCAGGCTGGCAGTCTCTCCTTGGTCTTTGGATGGCCTTTAAGGGTTACATGAATGCTTGCAAGATTCTTCTAATGGATTCCCACCATTTATTTCCAACACTTACCATAGGTGGCTTGGGGAATTTGAAGTAGCATGTGAACTATAGGCAGACCACCTGCCTCCGTGCACCACACACTCCCAGCACTGGTTTCACACAAGATGGGATAAGGTATAGTTCTTGAGTGGTTTCCAACTGCTCAAGAAAGCAATAGGAACACTGGAAATGGAAATCCCTTGTGGGGACCCTCTTAATACTGTGACCTGACTGTCGAGTGTGCCCTAGGCCTGCTCTGTCATAGATGGCTTCACCTGAAGACCCTTCCTGAGACATCTTTTGAAGGATTCAACAGTGGTATGTGGAAAGACATGGTAGGATATTTAAAACCTAAGAGTGTAAAATCTTAAATCTCTTCTGAAGTCCAATTGTCCTCTTGCAATGTTGTAAGCAAGCTCTGACTCACTTCCCCTCGTGGATAGGATTTCCTCTATGTGAACTCGGAATGCAGTGAGATTCTTGAGATGCCTTTGCTGTTATCCACCTTCCTCTAGTTTGACCCCCTTAGTGTTCTCTGGCTTTGCTGAAGGTGTTTTTAACCACACAACACCGTCTTTATAGCTCTTGGTATTACCTAAAATGGCCTCCATGCTGAACTGGTCCTCAGGGACCATCACCTAGCACTCAGATAGCTGTAGCCTGTGCCTGTAGGAGTTCCACAATCAGAATGCTTCCTCGGATCTTATGCCTACACCCCAGGTAGTTCTGGATGCACCCTCCAAATCAGTGAAGGCAACCCATGAGCCCTACTGTTAGCCAAACGAAAGCTTTACTTTGGAATAAGAGTGAGCTTATTTTCAAGGTCTTATGGGGCTCTCCCCAGACCCATCATGTACTTTGATCAAGTGCTGGCACATGGACAATTCTTGGTGAAACCTTAGATCCACTAAACCTAGTCAAAGAGATTGCCACTGTGCTCCAGACACCTGTTCTGGGCAATTAATCAATATGAACTACGAGGAAGAGAAGTCATGTGTAGCTTAATAAGTCAATGATCTTTTAATATTTCACCTTGAGTAGCACACTGGCACACATATAGACACATATACATGTGTGTGTGTATATGTATATATGCTTATGTGTATATATATGCATATATATGTATGTATGTATATACATTTCTCTGTGTATGACTACTACTGGTGATGATGATTACATAGGAAAGGCACATTCATCTTTGACATTGTCCCTTGACTGATGGAAAGAAATACCATCTTATCTTGAAGCCATGGGCTGTTACAATTTTATAATATGATAGAGACAAGGAGCAGATGTAGAAAACAAACAAATGTGACAGCTTCGAGCTTTTCTATGCACCCTAACAGATAAAATAAGCATTGTCAGAGAGAAAGGCTGTGGGCTGAGGTGGAAGCAGGGCACTCCTTGAGCAAGGGAGTCTGTGAGGAGGAGCCATGTGAGCCAAGGCCTGAAGGAGAGTAGGAGGCACACACAGACCAGAGGGAAGAATGCTTCAGACCATCTGGGTAGCAGGTGCAATGGTCTTAAGATGGGAATGAATGTGGCTAAGAACAGAAAGGCTGGAGTATAACAGATAATTACTGAAGAGGGGATGACAAGAGCAGGGCAGGGCAGCCATCTTGGATTACTTGAAGCCTAATTCAAAGACAGTAGAGAGCTCTAGGCATGGGAGACATAACCTGATTTATGCTTCAGGGAAATCTGCCTTGTGCAAGATTGAACAGTAGGCAGCATGGTGAAAGCAAGGAGGCAGAAAAGAAGCAAAGGTTTGGATGATGAGTCTGATACTCTGGCTACAGAGTTGTGCTACTGGTTGAGGTCTGTGTGGGATGTGTTTGAAAGCAGCATCTCAAGGCATTCATGGGTTGGATGTAGAGTTCAAGGGAAGGAGAAGACTCTTAGTGTGAGCAGCTGGGAGAGTGGTTGTGGCATATAATAAGGGGAGTGGGGGAAAGCTCAGTTATATTGAGGAAGAAGAAAAAAACCCCAAGGTTCAATGTTGACACAGCCAATTGTAAGGAGCCTGTTAATCATCTGAGAGAGGGTCAGGAGAAGGCAGTTGTGTATTGACTTGAGCTCCAGGAGTGTCAGTGCTACATAAGCTGATGTGAAAGTCAGGGGAGTAAGCATGTCCTGTGTGGGGATGGGTGACAGCTGCCTTGAGAGAATGTGGGTAGCCAGAGAGTGAAGGAGAGTCCACAGACGAAGGAGCACAGCCTAGTGTGAAGCAGAAGAGCCCAGGCATTACTGCATTCTGGGAGCCCCCTGAACAGAGGATTCCAGAAGGGGCCATGCCTATACCCAGCAATGCCAAGGTATCTAGGAGGAGAAGGCAGAGAACTGATGCCTGGCATTGGTACTGGCAGCAGGGATCAGAGCCATGCTGGTTCAGTAAAGGAAATGGGGGTTAGATTAGACTTTTTAGGAGAGCCTATGGATTGAAGAAATGCCAACAATGAAAAAGACCCTCAATTTGGAGACTTTCCTCTTATGGGAAGCACAAAAACCAAGGCATGTCTGCATGGAGATGCCTGTGAATGATGGCTTCTTGGATTTGGCCATAGGAGTTCAGGAAAAGGACTCATGAACAAGGAGTTCAAGAATTGGAGGCTAGGGTGTGAGCTGGATCACTGCTGTGGAGGAGGAAGTATCCAGGGGTAGTGGCCATTGGCGGGTGCCTCAGGAAAGACAGGAGCTAAAGTCTTCCCTGAGTGGTAGAGATGACTGGGGTCTGAGGAGGAAGAGGAGGCAGGGTGAATGAAAGAGCTCATCTGTTTCACAGGATGGGTTGGAAGGAGGAACAAGATGTCAACAGAGAGGCCAGCATGCCTCCAAGGATGTGATGTACAGATGTGGAGTTGTAGGGAAAGCTGAGTCCTCAGAACATCACGAACACACTTGAGTAGCGAAGCAAATCTTCGGGTAGCAAAAGGAAAGGATAACTGAATTTTGTCAATGTTTTTGAGGACAGCTGCAGTGGGATACCTGGCCATGCTTGGCTTTGACTCCAGTCACACCAGGGATGTTTGCCTGAAAGACACAAACCTTCATACAGTCCACAGACAAAAAAATGTTATATCCATGCAAGGTGTACATGTGTGTATATACTGTCGGTGTGGGTGTGTGCACTCGTGGGCATGTGGCAACCAAAGCTCAAAGACAGTTGACTTCCTTAGTTGATTTTTCACTTGATTGATTTAATTTAATGTCTTTATTTGACAATACTGAAGATTGAAATCAGGGCCTCATACAGGTGAGCAAATGCTTTTTCATTGAACTACATCTCAAGCCACTTATTTATTTTTTTTAATTTACTTTTAATTTACTTAAAAAATTTTTTTTCAAATTAAGGCCTCTCACTGAACCTGAAGTTCACGATTCGGCTAGACTGGCTGGCCAATGAACTCCCAGGATCTGCTGCCTCTGTTGACACAGCACTGGGTTGACATATGCATGCAGTTGTGCTAGTTTTTGTTTGTTTGTTTTGTTTTGTTTTGATGAGTGCTAGAGATCTTAACTCTGGCCCTGATGCTTGGACAGCAAGTACTTTACCAACGGAACCATCTCCCTCCCCAGTGCTCCACACCTCAGACTTTATCTAAGTTGTGCTAGGTGAATGCTGGGGCTAGGAATTACCTACATTACACCTTTCAACACACTCAAGAGTATCAGGAAATCAAATGGTCCTGAAAACTCTGTCACTGAAGTCACTGCCAGGCGGCCTGTGAGATGCTATTATCACATGGGCTGGGTAGACTGGTACCCACTCAAATTCACTGCCAAGGAGGGGAAGACCCCATAGATGGTTCCAGGTCCTGGCAGCCGGCTCTAGCCAGGCTCAACTCCTGGAATTGACTCCAGTTACCATAAGTCAAGCACTGTGCTTTCAGAGAACTCCACACGAAAAAGGAGCCCAGAAGTTGTTAGTTTTGAGGCCAGATAACACTTTAATGTTTTAGGAAGGTCCTGAGTCCATCTAGCCAAGGAGACACTGCTCATCAGTCTGCCTCTTCTGTTTGTCAGAAGCAACAGTGATTCTGCTCAGTCTAAGTGAGGAACCTCAAGGTCACTGTCAACATCCTGAAAGTCTTCAATGATGAGGATGAGAAAGTAGGTACATTCTAGTCATAACTTGTAATGACAAAGCCATACACCTTCAGCGGACATCACATTTCCAAAAACATGTAGAAACCAAGGGACAGAATGTAAAGGAAGAACATAGAAAACTTTTATATAAAAGGGGAAATGTACAATAGTTTACCCAATAAGATATTAGTCAGAAGTAAGTTCAAAGGAAAATGAGCTCAATAATGTGATCATATATATACATACACATATATACACATGTATATATACATCTACATGTGTATATACATATATATGTGTTTATATACACGCACACATATATATATGTATATATATATATATATATATATATATACATACATATATATTTCTTTTTATAAATTGATAGATACATTCAGGCAAATGATTGGTCAATTCAGTCCAATATTTGACTTAAAATTTGCTGTCCACATGAACATAACATCATAGTGGAAGCATTTGCTCACTCAAAAGGGATGGAACATTTTAATTTACATTAAGTAGATTACATTGATTTAGCCTAATTGAAGAGGTTTGGCAATGTTTAATAACAGTTTACTAAAAATGGAGGAAAAAAACCAACAACCCTTCAGCTAACACAAAAAAATGAAAGCATGCCAAAATTGGAAAGCAATAAAGAAGTAGCAACATTTGACTTTCATATTGATTTTTAAAAGGGGGAAAGAGTTGGGGATGTGAGATCTGAGTCCCGTCAGGTACCACAGCCACAGACACCCGAGAGTCGAACAGATGCCATGGATGTGCCTTGTATTTCCCCACATCAGTCACCAGTTAGTGACTGCATCTTACAGTCTTTTGTGGTTTCTTTGTTTTCCCCTGACACATGTGCAGTGAACGAGAACAACTGCCTACACTAGCTAACAGAGATTGTTCTTCTTTTTCTGTCAGTTGAAACTCAGTTTCCTTAGTGTCAGTGGGAGTTTTCAGCTCAGGGAGGGCGATAACTCAGAACTAAAACATGAGTGAGGGCACACTGGGCAAGCCCAAGGGAAGAGATTGTCTTCCATGTCCCACGAACACATTAAGACAGTGAGAGCATCTGGGGGGCGCTGGAACTTGGGGTGAGGGAGAAGCTGAAGTTAGTTCTCCTAAGAACTCAGCTGTTTGGGCTAGGAGCAGATCTAGGCTCCCACCCTGAACACACACAGAAAGGTGTCCCAGACACCTCTGCCCACCAACCTCTTGCCTGATTTGCTCCAATTTTCTGAGTAATCTGCCAGGCTGTGTTTTCAATCCCCCAGATTACTTGATTCATTTTCTTGTCATATAAAGTTTTGATATATAAATAAATGTTTTGTTTTGTTTTGTTTTGTTTTGTTTTGTTTTGTTTTGTTTTGTTTTGAGGCAGGGTTTCTCTTTGTAGCCCTGGCTGTCCTGGAACCCACTTTGTAGACCAGGCTGGCCTTGAACTCAGAGATTCACCTGCCCCAGCCTCCCAAATGCTGAGATTAAAGGCATGTACCACCAGCACCCTGTAGGACCGTGAAAAGCAGTCTGGTTTCTAGTTGAGCACAGGCTAGAAACCGCCGGAGAGCCCACAGGCATTTCACCACACTCCCAGACTCCAGGCTCCCGACACGAGGCCAAGGCTGCAGTCCCCCCATAGATTTGTGTCCTTTAGACCCTTACTAATCCCTGCACAGGTAGAGGACGTGACTACAGGCCATGCAGCATCAAGACAGATCTCCATATTAATGAGGTACCTAAAGGCCAGAAGGGGTAGCCAATTAAGTTTTCCTTCCCAAATCTTCCTCCCTGCAAAAGGTATTTAACCTCAGGTCCGCCCTGAGATACGGGGTACGGTTTCTCATTTACTTTCCACCATGACAATAAACATCTTAAGACCATGGACTGTTTCTTTTCACCAGGATCCGCCTTGGGGAACAGTGGAGCAAGCCTTCGCCTATAGAGCTGCTATCTAATCTTCCTCAGAAGACCTGTGATCCCAGCCATGGAGACCACCAACCCAAGCCAAGCCAACCTCCACACCAAACCAAGAATTCTCATCCTCGTGGGGCACAGCCGGAGCTTCTTTCCCTTTCTCTCTCCTTTGGCCAGCAGTGGGTCAATCCAGCCTGTAACCCCCACTTCATTCTCACTGCAGGTCCCAGCTGTGCCTGGAGGCCCAAGAGCCTGAGAACCAGCCGGTCCCAGGCTACCTTTTGGCCCAGGAAAATCCCCCCCAGCCAACTCTGGCAGCCCCCCCCCACCTCAGACTGCGCTCCTCACCCCCAGCAGGGTCCCACAGCTTCCCATAGCCCAGTGTTGGTGTGGGGAGAGTGCAGTCAAACTCCCCACACCTCTGTCTCCCCAGTGGCCATAGCCCCATGGTGGGGGCAGACACAGGACACACATTAACCCAACAGCACCCAGCTTGAATGAACCTTTAAAAAAAATTAAGACAAGCTCTCTCTATGTAGCTCTGGCTAGTCTAGAGTTCTTTATGTAGACCAGGCTGGCCTCTAACTCACAGAGACCCACAGCCTCTGCCTCCTGAGTGCTGAGATTCAGGGTGCCATCACATCCCGCTGACTGTATCCTTTTGATTGCCTGTTTCTTCTCCCTCTTCTTCTCTGTCTCCCTCTTTCCCTCGCTGCCCTCCCATGTTCTCGCTTTGTAGCCCAAGCTAGCCCTAAACTCCTGTTTCTACCTCTCAGAGTGCTGAGATCATAGGAATACACTATATACCTTGGCTTAACTTAATTGTGTTCATGCTTGAAGGCAAATGAAAGCATAAGGCGTTCCTTCTCTATCAGCTCCATGGTGCAAGGAGGCTCGTGCTCCCAAATCCTATGATTCTTACCTATTAGGTACAAGAGATTATTCCAAAATCACATACGTGTGTATGTGTGTGTGTGTGTGTGCATGCTTGTGTGTGTGTGTGTGCATGCTTGTGTGTGTGGGGGGGATTACCCAGCATAATCATTATTAATGGACATCATCTTTTGGACCTGGATCCTTGTCCGTGACTTCACTACTTCTCTGTGTCTTTTCTTCCTCTACATTGTAGCCAAAGTGACCTTTCAAACTTAGGAACTAACCATGTCATTCCACTACTGAAAAATACCAATGACTTCCCATTGCTACTAGAATATGCTCCATGACCTACAAACCTGTTCTCAGTGAGTAGGCCCCTGTCTGACACCCAGCAAGATTATTACTCCATGCCCTTCTGGGTCCTCAGCTGTGCCTGGGTCATTCTTCATTGATACCTTTTCCTCGTTTGTTGTTGTTGAAGCTCGACTGCCCTTGAAGGACAATGGCTGACTCCGTTCCACTGATGTGCTCTTAGACCTAATCCTACTTTCTTAAACAATCTCTCCTGTGCATGCCACTCTCAAGTTATAGTGACAGAACTTCCAAATAATAATAATTATATATATAAATGTGTGTGTGTGTGTGTGTGTGTGTGTGTGTGTGTGTGTGTGTATTCAAGGAATGTGTGAGACAGTTCAGGGAATAAGAATGCTTTCTACACAAGCATAAGGACTCAAGTTTGAATTCCCAGCACTCACATATGACTATGAATCTAGTGTTGGGGGATGGAGACAAGTGGATGCTGGGAGCTTGCTGATCAGCCAACCTATCTAAACTAACAAGCTTCTGGTACAGTGAGAAACCCTGTCTCAGGAGAGTAAGGCAGAGAGGGACAGAGGAAGATACCTGATACCCTTCTCTGGCCTCTGCATGCATACACAGGAGCATGCATACGGATGCATGAACACACACACAGTCACACAAAACCAAAAAACATCACATATTAAAGATGTTTACCATGATGTTTGGATATATACTTAAGAGACTGTGTCAACAAGCTAATTGACATATACGTCACCTTACATAACTACTTGTGTGTGTGTGTGTGTGTGTGTGTGTGTGTGTGTGTAAGTATTTGCACATGTATGTGCAGATGCCAGTGGAGTCCAGAAGAGAGTGTCAGATCCCCCAGGACTGGAGTTCCAGGCCTGCCAGTATAGTTTCTGGGATCTGAACTGAGTCCTCTGCAAGTCTAGCCAGTGCTCCCAACCAAACTGTCTCCCCAGCTTCTACAGCTTTCTTTGAGATAGTCATTTTATTTCCTTTGGATAGATGCCCAGAAGTCAGCCAAAACCTGTCTTGAGTGGCTCTCCATCTCCACTACCATGTTCTGCATGCTACGGTTTTATTTCCCTAGTAGCACTCTCACTGTCCACAGTGATCTTGGGAGTTGATCTCATAGCATCCCTCCTCTAACAGAAAATTAACACCAGGAAAGCAGGACTTGGTGTTTGACAAAATAGCAGGTATTCAATCATATGCTGCTGATAAAAGAGTCAATGAGAGGAATGTACCCAGGAAACAACACCAAATGGTTACATCCTCAGAACAAGAATAAAATGTATGTTAATTAAAATAGTGGTACTGTGTATGTGCAAGTCAGAGATTTGCTGGGGTTTTTTATCTTTATTTTATGGATATGGTGATTTGTGTGCATATATATCTATGTACCATGGCTCATAGAGGCCAAAAGAATGCATCAGATCATCTGGGACTGGAGTCACAGATGGTTGTGAGCCACCTTGTACCCGATAGGAGTTGATCCCAGGTCCTCTGCAAGAACAGCTAGTGTTCTTAACCCTTTTTCAAGCCTCCAGACTTGGAGTTTTTTGTTGTTGTTGTTGTTTGTTGGGTTTTTTGGTTTGGTTTGCTTTGGTTTTAGTGGATCTGAGTGATAAATAACACGAATAGTGATAGAAGTGCTTCTTTTGTTGGTGGGTTGCTATGATTTGGGTGTCTTTGATTTTTGTTGTTTTAATGAGATGGAATCTAGTGTGCCTATGTTGCCCAGGATGGCCTTGAACTCCCTACCTTTCTTCTGCCTCCCAATTCCTGGTATCACAGGAGTACACCACCAAGTTGGAGACAGCATTTCAAAATTCTAAGAAAACTGGAAACTCCTGCCTTAGAGGCAGCAGTCTTGGCAAAAGCTAGTAGAATGTTCTTAGATGTGTGTGCTTAGCTCAGACTAAATTAAGACTTCATGTGCACCTTTTTTCTTAGTGTAGTTCCACACCCAGGTGAACAATAGCACAGTAGAAGAGAGCAGGGCAGAGAGGGCCTCCGCCATAGCCCTTGTGTCCTCGGGGTCTGGTTCCATTAAAAAGACAAAAGAAACAGGAGGCTTTCTCCATCTGAAGATGGCTGAGTCCCCCCTTTTCAATTTTTCCAGTAAGCACACAGCCCCATCCTGAGGGAGGGAGGGACAAGAATACAAATCTACCCTCCTTCAGAGCCTGTGGAATAGAAGGAAGCTCAAGGGACGAAGCTCGCCCACGCGTGCGTGCACTTGTCTCCTGCGAGTGGTGTCTCCTGCCTAAACGCACACTGACCTCTGCCTCTTCAAAGGCAAAACTTGATCCATTAATGTTCTCCTGTGTTGGTTTCATAAAACATTTGGATGGGCCCTTCTTCACAAATGAATAAAAATGAGTAAAGTCCTCAGAATAAAAGGAAAGCCAGGACTGGCTTCCAGAAGCACGAGGCAACCCAGAGCGCCCATCTGCAGCCAAACCCTGCAACAGACCCAGACACAGCTTACAGGCTGGCAACAAGTCTGCCTGCGGGTTCTGCCAAGGAGCCAGATGCTGTTGCTTCCAAAGCTTGGCATCGGGGCCCCTGATTGCCATCCAACAAAGAGGAAAAATAGGAGTGATATAATGTGGTGGGCTAAAACACATCCCACCTCAACCTTTTTTATTACTCACTGAAAAAAATATGGAAGATATTTATGGGAAAGTACCAATGTTTTTGGAAATATTGAACATACATTAGCTACAACACCATTTTTGCCAAATGGGAAATATATTTAAATTATGCAGGCTGCGTCTGTCTAAAAATAAATTGTCATCTTTTCTGATCAATGTATATGTCCAGGATATGGAAATGACTCTGCTAATTGAGGATGCTGTCAACCAGTGCACTTGTAAGTTACCAAGAAGTTGTGAAGATGTCTGTCTGAGGATGAGCATAAAATAGCAATTAATGTTGTTGTAATATAAAGCGAGTTTGAGGAGGACCCATCCAACGAAGGTGGAGTGTTGAGTTTCATGGTTATATAAAGAATTAGGAGCTATGTTGGGTTGGATGAGATAAGATGTTTACGAAAAAGTAGAATGTAGAGTGTGGTGGAGGACGGCGTTTGCCAAGGCTCCAGGGTAGTATTAATAACCCACTCTATATGACAAAGTGCTGCTATGCACCAAAAGTTCACTGTTGCTTACCGTCTGGGGCTGAGATGAGCAAATGCATGTCACTTTGGACATCACTGGGGACGGTTCTATTGTGGCTCAGAAGTCTACATCTAAAAATTAGAAAAATAAAGTAAGATACAGGATAGTGTCATCCTTGGCCAGTGAGATGCTGAGAGTCACTTAGACCACTCTGCTTTCCCCTTCCCCTGGATTCACGTTGACCTCACCTCCTGCCCTCGAAGTCACCGCTGGGCACAGCAGTAAGTGTCACAGGAGCCGGTTCCAGGAGGCTTGAGCTCAAGTACATACTGGCTCAGCACACCAGCACAGGCAAATCTGTCATCTCAGCTCACTGACAGGCATTTGAAACTAGGGGACAATCTGTGAGTGAAACAAGGAGACAGAGAGGACATTAGGTTAAGCCAGGGTTGGGTGGGGACCAGTAATGCTTTGCTCAAGGTGGGACCCCAGAGGAGAAAAAGTCCCTCACTGCTTCATCAGGCTAGAACACTGAATTTCTGTCTAAACAAAACATTAATCTAGAAAAAAACCATTTTTTTTAATTTTAAAAATTTAAACATACATACATAACATACAATTGCAGCCTTTTGGAAGTTAACATCTAAATGTGAATCACTGCAACTCAAATGTTATTTTTACTGGGTGTGCTGTCACACGCCTGAAATCTCAGCACTTTCAAGACTGAGGTAGAGTGAAGTGGTTGAGGCCAGCCTGGGCTACACAGCAAATTATAGGCCAACCTCAGTTGCATAGTGAGACTCTGTTTCAAAAGGGAAAAAATAAATTGTCAAATTAATTTTAAATCCAAGATCCTTGGATTCTTTATATAAAGAAATAATAATATTTCACATTAAATACAAAGAGTATTCCAAAGAAAAATGATATGCTGTCATTTTTTAAATTAAAGTTATTGTACGTTCTATAGGAATGACCCTTTACAGAAAGGAACAGGCTCCAAAAAAATGAGCTGTTTTCCCAGAAACTCATGTCCTCTTGTTCCCATCCGTTTCTGGGGGCACAGTTACACTGAAGGGCATACTGCAAAGATCTAATTTGATTGTTCACCCTGCTTTGGGGACAAATACATTTCTCCCCAGCGGCTAGCACTCACCCACAATAGCCTGCAGGCCCTCTATGTATGACAGAGAACTAACGAGCATGCTCCTGGGTGTCAGGTCTCAAGAGAGGAAACTACTAAGGCCTCCTCTCCTTTAGTGCTTCTGAAGATACCTGGATGCAGGCTAGTTTCACTGGTCACTTGGCTGAGACCAGTGCATATTATTTATGCTGAGAGGAAGGCAGGGAAGAGGGAAAAGTAAGGACAATTTTTCAAACAGTTAGACCTTGTTCAGGCTAGTAGATTGGCTGGTTAAGGGGGTGTGCTAAGAAATCATGAGGACTAGTGCTCACACCTTAGCACCCATGTAACAAACTAGATATTCCACAGATACCAGTAGCTCCAGTTCTGAAGCATCTAATGCCCTCTTCTGGCATCCTCAGGTCCCTACACATATGTGCACATACACTCACACAGACACACATAGTAGAACAACCATTTCACCTTAACAACCTTGTCAGAAGAGGACGTTGGTTCCCTCCGAGCTGGAGTTATATGCAGTTGTGAGCCACTCATTCTGAGTGCTAATAAAACTCAGGTCCTCTGAAAGAGCAACCAGCACTTTGAACTGCTAAATTATATCTTCAGCCCCATAAAATAAATATGAAAAAATTTAAATAAAAATATTAGATCATTTCACTATTCATATGCCTTCTCATTGGTCCTCCCAAGGGTTAGAAAGGAGCTGCTGCTCCCAGCCATCAGCAGAGAGCTTACAAAGTGTGTTTCTGAAGCATATTTCTGAATTGAAGCAGGCAGTTAGGTCTAACTCAGGTTTAACATGTTAGGATGCAAACTCGGGTCCTCACTACTGTAGTCAGCAGATCCAGCATGCCAGCACATCAAGTTAGGGCCATGATTTGTGTCACTGTAGAGAATGATAAATCACATCTAAAGACAGAACAACTGGAATGGCCGCCACCATATCATAGATCGTGATGTGCCCCAACCTGTCCAAACATTATTTACAGATAGCAGAGGTCAGGGACAGCGAGGCCCAAATGGGTATTAATCTTTGTTCTCTCGGGGCTTGGTAAGCTCTTGTGCCTCCGAGTCTTCCCATAATTTCCAGCAATGTGATAAGCTCTAGTTATGCGCAGTTGGTCCAAAAGGGATCAAATATAAATATTACCAAAAAGAAAGCGTGTTTCAAAACCCCATCAATCAAAGCCTCTGAGAACTCGTGTTGCTGTGGTATTTTGGAAAGGATTGCTATGGAAGAATTTGTTCCAGAAAAGAGTTACTGAGGTAAATGAAGGATGCCATGGTGTGGAAGGCAGAGGGGGAGGCAGGAGTGCCCACAGGGAGCTGGAGCAACCTAACCTGGGTCTTGTCAGTGGGCCGACTGCTTCACTTTTGCCTGGCTTCCCAGAATGGGTGGGTACTTGTCAGAACCTTGCTGACAACTTCTCAATTCTAGACCGTAACCCCACATCTCATATCCAATCTAGTGAGTATTTTTTTCTTTTGCCGCGAAAATACATTTTAAAATGATAATTTTTGCTTTTGAAATGTTTTGGCTACAAGTAATTTAAATGATGATAGGTGGCGGCTTCCTGGCAGTTCTTGAGCCTGCTTAGGAATTCTTGTGAAATAAGAAAAAGAAAACTATAGATTTTGTTGGTTTCAAATGTGTCATTTAATTAATAGTTGGTTGTCTGTATCTGGAAGTTCTTCATGCCACGTTGGATAGGAGATACTTGGGGAAAAGTGTGTCTATAATGAGCTCATATAAGCTTTTATTTATGGTTTTTTATATTATCCCCCTTAACGATGCTGTAAAACAATTATTTCAATAGCACTTTTGCTCTATATTGGGTGTATAGAATCATCTAGAGATGATTTAGAGTATTTGGGGGGGTTGTATATTTATATGCAAATCTTGCACCATTTTGTACAGCACAGGAATGTCTGATTTAGATGTGGGAGTATTATGCTGGAACAGGTCCCCCATGGACACTAAAGGACAATTGTACTAAGCTTAGCAATTAAATAAGTCATTATGATACCATTCCCACAAATTGAAATTTTATTAATTCAATTTAATAGTTTTCTTTGGGGCCCAATAAAGTTTTCAGTTCTCATCCATTTTTATAGATTCCTAAACACCTGTGTCTAAGGCTGGAATCTGAATCATAAACCCTCAAGAGTTAAAAGCATCACACAGAGGGGGTGGGGACTCTGCTCATCAGTTCTGCATCTCCGTGAACTACATCCCACCATCTCTCTGGTTCCTCTATAATCTCCTCACAGTTTAGCACCCAGAACTCATGTGAGTCCCCAGAAAGCCATCCTGTGATAGAAGAGCCATTGAGCCAGTCCACAGTACACAGTAGAAACCTAGCATAGGGTAGCCTCTGGGACTCAAAGACAATACAGTTCCAGTTTCTTGCATGGGCTCCTGACAGTTGAGTCAATTTCAATAGACCTTGAATCCTTGAGAGGATGGTCTCTGCTGACAAGGGCTCTGTCCTTCATCATGAATGATTTGAAATGGACATCCTGACCACTACTCAAGTGGATTAGCTGTTGTTGTATCTTTGTGATCAAAATACCAGGCAGAAACAACAGAAGGCAGAAAGTTTTATCTTGGCTCATGGTTTCTGAAGTTTCAGTCTATTGTGCTGGAGAAGGCATGCACAGTTCAGGGTGGTGCCACTGTGTGGTTCCCACATCCCAGCAGATCAGGAAGTAAAGAGCAACTAGAATGAGGTGTACGTATAACCTCCAAAGGCTTATTCTCAGTGACCTGCTTCCAATAGCTAGGAACTAGGAACAATAGCTGGAGAACAAGGAACTACATAAGAGCCTGTGGGGAAACTTCAGATTCAGAACAGCACATCACTAGCTTCCTTAGGATTTAGGCTTGAGATACTTCCTGACGTATTGAACGCAACGCAACACAAACTAAGAGGAGGTACAAGCACCTCCTTCTAGGCTCAGTTGGAGTATGTAGAGAAGGCATCTCCTTTGCTTGCCTCCTGGGCTTAGTTTGCCCTCAGAACATTATAGAATATACAGCCCATGGTAGATATGCTAACTACACCCTTAAGTAAAATACACAGAGGCAAGAACCTTTTCTTGACCATTTTCTTGTCTTTGGGTATGCTGGCAGATCTTTTCTTGCTTCCTGTGCTGGTGAGGTGTCATATTGTGTCAACTCCATGATTCCTGCCTTAGGCAGATCATCTGGGCTGTGATTTTGACCCTGGAGTTTTGTTTTCATCTTCCAGAGTTTCACATATTACCTGTGGCTCCACCCCCTCCCTCCCCATCTCTCTCTCTTCCCCCCACTCCACTATGGATACCATCTATTCATAACTGAGCAGAAATATCACTCACCCAAATTCCCACCAAGATCAAATCCCCAACCCAAAGTAGTAGTGTACCATGACCAAATCACATTCATTTTAAAAGTAGTCTTCTGAGAAAGACACACCAGCCCCTGGCTTCCACATCCATGTATGTACACACACACGCCCACACGAGCACGAGCATGTGTGCACACACACACATAAAATAAGTAAAGGCAAATCTTCCTTTCTGGGTGTGGTGATTCATGCCTATAAGCTCAGCACTTGGGAGACTGAGGCAGGGGAATTGCTTTGAGTTTGATGGCAGTACATGATGAGTTCCTGTCCCAAACAAACAAACCTCCAAAATAATAACAGCAATAATAACAATTAAATAAAGACATCCTATCATGACTTCCTTTATGGCTGTTAAAATATTTAAGACAACCATTTTGTATTTTTGTTCCTTTTGGATTCTTCCTGACTTACTGGTCATTTCTGCTGTATCTCTTTGTTCAGTTGTCACATTCTGACACCTATTGACCATAACTGGACACCCTATTTCTAGCAGTGCCGTCCACCCTGCCTGCTCCTCAATCTTTTCCTTCAGATGATTTCTTTTTATCCAGGTTCCCAGCCCTCCTATCTACTATGCTCTGGTCTGTGAAAGATGCAGTGCCAAGTCTGGATGCTTTGATGCCTGAATCTTAGAAGCACCGTCTCCAAATCACCTTCTGCCATTGATTCATGTACCCTAGCTACACCCAGCATGCCTGCCCCTAACTGAATCAGCTGTTGTTTTTGTCTTTAAAGAACTCACAATTTGGGGACTGAAGAGATGGCTGGGTGGGTGACAGTAGTTGCTGAATAAGCATGAGGGCCTGAGCTCCAGGTTAAAAGCCACATGTGTCCACATGCATCACTAACCCCAGAACTGGGGACAAGGGAAAGCAGAAGCAGGAGAATCATTGATGTTTGTTAGCCAACCAGTCTATCCCAAAACTTCTAAGCTCCAGATTCAGTAAGAGACCCTGGCTGGAGTGAATAAGGCCTAGACAGTAGAGATAGAGACCCAGCTCTCTCCTCTGAGAGTAAGTGCATGGGTCTGTGCACCACACACAGACACACAGACACACAGACACACACACACACAACACACAGACACACACACAGACACACACAGAGACACACAACAGACACACACAGACACACAGCACACACACACACAGACACACATACAGACACACACAGAACACACATACAGACACACACAGACACACACACAGACACACAGATGTACACACACACACACATATAAACACACACACCATAACACACATATGGCTTTAAAAAAAAAAAACTTTAAAAAGAGCTTACCATCTTTTACTTATTTATTGGGGCACAGTTATTTGGCTTACAGTTCCATATCACTGTTAATCATCAAGGAAAGTAAGGACAGTTGATACACAGGCCACAGAGGGGTGCTGCTTATTGGCTTGCTCCCCATAGCTTGCTCAGCCTACTTTCCTTGTTCTATCTTTTAAATTTTTTTCTTTTATACAATACATATTGACCACAGCTTCTCCTCCCTCCACCCTTTCCAGTTCCACCAGATCTCCCCTCTCCCCCAGATCTATTCTCCCTACATCTTTCCCCAAAAGAGAGCAGGCCTCCCAGGGACATCAACAGAACATGGCACTACAAGATACAGTAAGATCAGGCACAAACTCTTACATTAAGGGTAGATGAGGAACCCACTAGGAAGAAAGGGATCCCAAGAACAAGCAAAAGAGTCAGAAATAACCCCTACTCCCACTGTCAGGAGTCCCACAGGACCCCAAAGCTACACAACCATAGCATGTGTGTAGAGGACCTAATGCAGAGCCTGCAGACTCCATGACTGTCACTGCAGTCTGTCTGTGATCCCCCTACGTACTTATTCTTATTTTTTTTCTAGTGCTAGAGATGAACTCAGAGCCTCACCCCACACACTAAACAAAGTGCTCTACCTCTGAGATGCACCTCAGCCAAGTCATATTTTAACCTACAGCATAATTTATTTATTATAATGTCATACTACACATTCTAAGAATATTACCTTTCCAGAATGTCAGCATTACAAGCTCAGGGGCTTTGTGTCTACTTTTTTTTCTTTTCTTTTCTTTTCTTTTCTTTTCTTTTCTTTTCTTTTCTTTTCTTTTCTTTTCCTTTCTTTTCTTTTCTTTCTTTTCCTCTGTTACATAACACAAACTTCTTCAGCAGTTCATGACATACAATAGCCACCCAACAAATATGTTGAGCAAGTGAATGAATAATATCTCTTTCAGTCACTAAGATAAAGATTCACACTTCAAGAAATCTTTCCTAACTAGTACTATAGATTCTTGATGTCAAGTGTTAATGTCTATAAATGGAGCCAAAGGACCCCTCTTGAAATCTTAAACAGACTCAGGCCCTTGCTTCCTGGGCAGACTTTAAAACGCAGTGATCTCATTAGCTGTGTAAACACTCCAGATGAGAGAAGAATCATCATCCAGGCAGGGTGTAGTGATGTGTGAATCTGAAATGGGGTTACCTCCATCTCAGAAACCTAATGTATTGAACAAGTGCACCCTACAGGTTTCCCACTTCACTGGAATACATCTTTGTTTGTTTAACTGAGGACTTGCCGATAGCAGGAGGGACCACCACAAATGCAATGGTGCATTTGCCTTTCTTGGAACGGTCTTCCTCTGTGTACCTCAAACAACTTGCAAAGAATGCCTATAAAAGAGCAAGCAGACCTGAAGGGCTATGAAGGCACGAAGAGTCTGTCTGCTTTACTCCAGAAAGCAGAGCTGAGACACGCAGGTAGAGAGCATGTGATGATGGCTGAGAGAGGAGGGAACATTCCAACAGCAACCTGGATTTAGAGATGAAACAAATACTTAGAATATAGATGCCTCCAGTCCCTGGAAGAGGAATGGCATGAACATCATGGCTTTGAACAAAGGTGTCTTTAACAGGCTGGGATCCTATTAGATCAATATGGGTGATAGCAAGTCAGACTCATAACTTGCTGTGTTTGGAGTTCAGAAGGACTACATCGTAGCTAGAGGATGTATGTATGGGTTACGTATGAGATGTCCCCAAAAGACATGTGTCACCAGCCCTGGTGCTGTTGGAAAGACACATTTTGGAAGGTAGGACCCAGTGGAAGGGCATTAGGTCATCTCCTTTCTGTGTCTGTCCATCTCCATCCATGCCCTGTCCCTCTCCCCTGAGTTCCTTCTCCATCTCCCAGACACCATCTGCTATGCCTCACTGTGGCCTCAGGGAAACAGGACCATGCGACAGTAGACTGAGACAACTAGAGTCTTGAACTGATAAACTTTTCTTCTATTAGTTTATCTCCCCAGGTATTTTGTCACAGCCACAGAAAGATGGCTAACATCCACAACAAGCAGCCTGGTTAATGAGTAAGCTGAGGTATGAGAAAACGAAACAGATGACCTGAATTTTCAGAGTGAAAATTCATGAAAAGAGCCCATATTTCTAAATCCCAATTTTTTTCTTTCACATTGGTTATAATTAGCTTTCAAAGTGAAAAGTATCAATCAAATGTGAAGAACAAGGCAGAAATGTTTCTATATTCTTTCCACTCAAATAAAAAAGCATCAGCCTCCTAGCAATCAAAATCCACTTCTCAGAATCCAAATTAAGTTAAGATAACATCATGGAGATGAACAACCATTTGTAATTGTCTCTATGAGGTAGTCAAAACCACCCCAAAAGGGAGATGGTTTTGGGACATGGCAGGTTCAGACACCATGAGTACCAGAAGTTTCCTAGCAACACCATTAGGCGTTCGAGATTGCTGACCTGGGAGTAAGCTTACTGAATAATAGAAAGTCAGCACCAAGACTAATACATACACTTCTAGTGTAGCTTTCTATGTTACATCTCCAGTCCCTTACCCCTGCCACATTGAGCTCTCGAAAGGACCCTGGCAAATTGTCTTGAACCTGTCTCTAAGTTACACTCGGGTCATCTAATTGGACATATCAAAGGTGACTGCTAACAGTTGTTTTTACCTCTTGTCTCCCTGCCCCTGAATGTACTGAAAGGGACTGGAAGGCTCAAGGGGAACTGCAGCAAGCTCTAGGCCCCACTTTGCTCCATGGTGGAGTAGCAGGAAGTTAGAAGAGGGCACCTCAGAGTTGGAAGGGATGCTAAGGAGGATCCTTCCTGGCTCTTTACCTTGCACATCTTTCCAGGTGATCCCCAAACCATGAGACTAAGAACTGTTTGGAGTATTTTCGCTGGGCAATCTGAGGCTTAGGCATTTTGAAAGCCATGCCTCTTTGGAAGAAGAAGGGCATTTCCTACCAGAAAGACACAAAGTCTACAGACAAAACCATGCCACTGATTAACTCAGCCTCTTGAAGCTGGAGAAATGGCTCAGTGCTAGAGGGTATGCTGCTCTCACAGAGAACATAAGCCCAGCAGGCACAGTGAATAGCTCATAAATGCCTATAACCCAGGTCCTGGGGATCTGAGGCTACCTGAACTCATGTGCACATGCTCACACATATAAACATAATTCAAATCCAAAATATCTCTTTAAAAGTGCCTGCCTTGATGATCTATCCAATGAGGTCTTTAGGTTCCAAACTGAAAAATCATGCAAACCCGTTAGTACCAGTGTTAAGTTCATTTTAGTTGGTTTTGTGTTTGTTCATTTGTTTGTTTCTTGAGACAGTGTGTAGCCTAGGCTAGCCTCAACCCATGATCTTCCTATCTCAGCCTCACTAGTGCTAGGATTACAGGTGTGTACTGCCACGAATGCCTTGATGTCCTTTCTCCTTTATTCACTGTGCATTGTCTGAGCAATGCTTTGGGGACTCATATTAACTCTCCCTCCCTCTCTGTCCTTAAGGAACTTTCATTGTCCACATCTCCTGCTGACTTGTTACACACATACAGGATTAAACAGTGAACTGAGGTTAAATGCACCATTTTCTTCTGAGTGGATAAGAGGGAGGTTTGCTGAGGTGGTGGTGGTGGGGTTGTTGAGATCTACTTTAGTTCCAGAATAGCTATCATCTGGATGCCCTCAAAAATAGGGAGAGGTCAATTGTGGAGATTGCAAAGGTTCCATGTACCACCACTGGGCATGGGGGTCTTTTCCTTTGTAATCTTATTTATGTATTTACTTACTTGCTTGCTTACCTATTTGCTATTTATTTAGTGTATGTGAGAGAGAGAAAGAGGGGCAGAGAGGGAGGGAGGAAGTTTGTGTCCATGGCACTGTGCACATGTGGGTTTCAGAAGACAACTTCAGAGAGTTATTTCTTTTTCAATGTGGGTCCCAGGGTTGAACTTAGGGCCTCAGGCTTGGCGGCAAACACTTTTACCCACTGAGCCATCCTAATGGATGGCTCCATGGAAACAACATGGAGGATTGTTATGGCACTGGAAAGGGTTGTTTAGCGGGGTTGTTTCTGGTCTCTTCACTTCGCATCCTTCCCCTCCCCTTGTCTCCTCTCCAAGTCCTCCTTGGGTGATTTCTTTCTGTTCTGATTTATACTGCTGCTATTCTCCTTTTGCTCACTCTTTGAAGGGTATAGCCCAGAGCCTTGGTTTCTCTGATACCCTGATGTTGGGAGGATAATATATTGTTTTCCCAATCACCAGCCACTAGCTCTAACACAGAGATGTGTTTGAAAGAAAAATACCAAGATCAGAGTCAGCAAGCCATGGCTTGTGGACCAATGAGGGCTGCCACCTGCTTTTACAAGTACTGTTTTACTGGAACACAGCCACATCGTTTGTCTGTGTGCTGTCAGTGGCTATGATGGGTTACAACAGGCTGTAAGGCCTACTGAGTCTATCTGGTCCTTTATAGAAGAGTTCGCTGACCTCTGTCAGTACCTCATGAATACCATATGGTGGAAATAGCTCTTGATAGGAAGAAAAAAGTTAGCAGCCAAGACCCAGTACTATCTTTAATTACCTCTGTGGCTCAGGATGTATCGGTTTCCTCTTCCTACTCTTCCTCCTGAAGATTCTCCCCGTCTCGATGCTCCCGCTCCTCCTGTACCTCCTCCCAGCTGCTCCTCTTCCTCCTGCTCCTCCTTCTCTTCCTCCACCTGCTTCCATTGCTCCTGCTTCTCCTCTAGCTGTTCCTCCTCCTAGATTTCCTTCTCCAGCTGCTCCTCCTCTAGCTACTCCTTCCCCTCCATCTTCTTGTCTTCCTCCTGCTTTTCTCTCTAGCTGCTCCTCCTCCTGCAGGTGCTCCTCCTCCTGCAGGTGCTCCTCCTCCTGCAGGTGCTCCTCCTCCTGCAGGTGCTCCTCCTCCTGCAGGTGCTCCTCCTCCTGCAGGTGCTCCTCCTCCTGCAGGTGCTCCTCCTCTAGCTGCTTCTTCTCCTCTAGCTGCTCCTGCTTCTTCTCCCCCTGCCCCTCCTCTTTGTCAATTTTCTTCTCCTCTTCTTTATCTTCCTCTTCTTCCTCCTTCTTATGTCTTTGATTCCTCATCTATAAAACAAGAAAGGTAATCTATATGTTCCTGGGATTTTTCCTCAGGACAAAAAAAAAAAGTGCAGTCAGTTATGAGTAAGGCATATCCGGCTGCCTTCTTCCTCCCAGTTTGCAGCCTCATTAGGAACATACCCCACCTCTATTCCACAAGTCCCTCCCATCGGAGGCAGTGAATCTCAAGCAGGTTCCCTACCCTGTTTCCATTTCCTTTCTTTAGGTTCTTACCCTGTAAGTTCAGGCTGTGATAGACCCAAGTCACTCTCCACACAGGCACATGGAGCAAAGCTTTGCTTCTCCATAAGTACTCCACAAACACATGAAATAAGCAGACAAGTTTCACACAGCCAATCTTTGATGCTTCCCTTCCTCCTGAGTCTCTCTACAGAATGGCTCTGCTGAGTCATTTTCCCCAAGTCCTGGGGGCATCCAGGAACATGGTGTTGAATGCAACAGCTGGATAGAACTTCCTTCCTGTCTATTTTTGGAGAATCTTTGATACTGAGTTCAAACACTTACCAGGTGTCTAGCTGTGAGGCCAGCTGTGGGCTACTTAGCCTCTTTGGGCCTCATGCTGCTGTATAAGCAGAGGAGAGATGATGGTGCCCATCTCGCAGGCTTTCTCTAAGATTTCAGATGACTGACATGATGTCTGTGGTATAGTTAGCACTGGTGGCAGTATTCACACTGTCAAGGCTCTTCTAAGGAAACACCCCCTCCTGCAATTGTTACACCCCATCTGTCTCCTTACTGGGCAGATGGCTGACCTTCCTTACTCCATGAGGTCTTTACATGGACTGGAAGATAAAAACGTCTCAAGCAGATGGCATTAGGCCATCTGAAGAACCAGAACCTCCTCCAGCTTGTTACACGTGCCACCTCTCTGAAGACACAAGAAATGCCCTCATGGGGCATTGCATTCATTTATATTACATCACTGTGACAAAATACTAGCAACAAACAAGTTATAATGGGGTGTGGTGGTCTGACTGAAAATGGCTCCGATAGATTCATAGGAAGTAGCATTATTGAAGGTGTGGCCTTATTGGAATAGGTATGGCTCTGTTGGGGGAAGTGTGTCACTGGGGGTGGGGGGGTGAGCTTTGAGGTTTCAGAAGCTCAAGAGAGGCCCAGTAGCTAATTCTCTTTTCCTGCTGCCTAAGGATCCAGATGTAGAACTCTCAGGTGCCTCTCCAGCACCATGTCTGCCTACATGCTGTCACGATTTCCATCGTAAGGATAATGGACTAAACCTCTGAACTGTAAACCAGCCTCAATTCAATGTTTTTCCCGTATTCGGATTGCCATGGTCATGATGTCTCTTCACAGCAGTAGAAACGTTAAGACAGGAGGGAAAGTTTATTTTGACTCTTGGTTTTAGAGCATGGTTGCTTGGCTCTGTGACTTTGGGCTATGAGAACACAGTACCTTGTGGTGGAGGTCCATGACAGAGACCTGCTTACCTTGTGACTCCACAAAGCAAAGAGAGTGACAAGAAGGAGCTGAGGTCCCAATATCCACTTTAATGACATGTTCCCAATAACCTAACTTCCTTCCAAATCCTAACGGCGTCAATAGTGCCAAAAGCTGATGACCAAAGCCTTTTCACATGGCCTTTGGGAGACATTCTAAAGTTCCAGGCATCTATCCTTTGTTCAATGTGGTGTAGTCATCTACAAAGTTTGTGTTTGAGAATTGCACAATTGGCTTACCAAAAAAAAAAAAAAAAAAAAAAAAAAAAAAAAAAACCACTCTGGTTCAAAAACACCACAAATATATCTAATACCTTGTATGCTAATAAAAAGAAAAAATAGTATCAAAACCCATCTCATAAAGTTTTAATTATGTTTACGAATTTGACTTCATTCACAGCTATCCTGAGAGGCATGCAGACCACAGGCCCAGAAAGCCCTCTTTGTCTTAGGGGTACAACGATTCTCAGAACCTTGTTTCTTTATTCTTTGCCCATTATTTGCTTTGACCTAAATAAATCTAGACACTCCTTGAGGGGAACATGTGTCTTGTACTTGCAGAGCCTAGCATGAGCAGAGCTTACAGTCAGGGAGCAGGTCCTAAGCACTCGAGTGATCTGCACTGATTTGTAGATGAGTTAACAACTGGATGTGGGGAAACAGAGACCCTGGAACATTCAGCCTCATCTCTCCTATAGAACACCATGAGCAGAGAAGATTCTGAAAACACAGAACAGCTTTCAGCAAAAGCCGGAACTAGAGACCTGACTGTGAGCAGACCAGGCTGTGGGCGCCAATCCCTGCTCAGAGTCTGGGCCTCTGCCGGGAGCAGTCATGCATGTTACCTCAGCAGCCCAGACCACAAGGAGCCCTGCCAACTTACCTTCAGCCCTGGCCAAGTCGCTTCACCGAGCAGCTCTCTCTAGTCCCATCTCTCCATAACATTGGGGATAGGGTAGTCAATTCAAGCACACAGGAGCAAAGTCAAGAAAACTCAAAAAAGAAACCCCATTCCTTGGGCTAAGGAGGATGACCACAGCATCAAGAGCATTTCTTTATTCTTATGAAGTAGTTCTATGTGGTTCTGTAGTTTTGTAGGACTTTCTCTTCTCTTGGTGGGTCCCATACCCACACTCTCAGATCTGCTGCCCTCAGCAGCCTGGGCAAACTCCACAGAGTTAAGCCATGGGTGCATTTCTGGGTATGCTCAATAAGTCTTGATTATTGGCTAGGGTAGAGATGGACCATATCCCCAGCTTATCTTTAATGATTGTGATTGTATTTTTAGAGTGTTTTTATTGTGGTACTGGAGATGGAACCAGAGCCTTGAGCCTGTGAGGCAGGTGCTTGATCGCTCAGCTGCATCCCTAGCCTTCTGGTCCTCCTCCAAATACCTCTGTTCTTTTCTTCTGAGAAGATGGGGAGTTAACGTTCTTGCTACGGATGAGTGACATTATGTTTCAGCAATCTAGGACTGTAAGATCCCAGGACACTGCATCCTCCAGGACTTTCCCTCCATCCCTGGTGTTGATCTATTAGGGAAAATACTAGATGGCTGTCCTTGGCTCTGTCTCTCACAGGCTGTGTGTTTATGGAGAGGACAAGGTTCTTCTGTTTCCTGGTTTTCACACAGATAAATGCAACAGTGATAGCGATGGCTATGAAGTTGTTGGAGGAACCAAGCAAGGTCACATCCATGTAAGCTCTGCGAACAGCACAAAGCTATACAAAGGCCAAGTGAGAGGGTAATACTGTCAGGAACAGGTGATGTGTCTGTCCTTATTGGGAAAAGGCAATCTCTTCTGGAGAGGGATCCCAGAATCCACACAGATTGCAGGCTGATACTTGTTGTCCAGAGGCAAAGAAGTTCTCCGTGTTGCTTTAATATAAGGTCTCAAATTTGGTTCTTGCTATAGTCACAAAGTTTGAATCTTTTAAAACGCATGTTGAAATTTATCTTCTGAGATTGTAATTACATTATTTTCTTCCTTTCTCTCTCCAATCTCTCCCTTGCTGTCTCTCAAATTCATGGCCTTTTACTTTAATTGGTGGGGGTGGGGGTGGTAGTGGTATGTGTGCTCAGTATACATGTATATATTTGTGTTCCTAAATATATAAATATAATCTATTCAGTCCATAAAATGTTACTTACATGTTTATGTTTTCAGGGTTAAAATGATCCCTCAGTCTCAGAATTAAATAATTGATTGATATTAAATAATCAATCAAAAATAATCCATCTATGTGCTCTACCCTGGGGGACTCTACTTCTCCAGCTCTCAGCATTCCTTAGTTACCTATAATTCTTTGTGTAGGGCTGAGCCCTTGTGAGCTCTTCCCTTCCATATTAGCATGTTTGTTGGTGTTGTCTTTGTTCAGTTTGTTTAGGTGCCATGTTGGTAAGATTTTATGGTATAATAAGAAAAGAGGGCTCATCAGCAAGGAAGCCTTCCCCAAGCATGATGTAGTTTTTCTAACCCAACTCCTAAGAGACACAGCAAACTTCTTGTCCCTCTGGCTCTTACCACCTTTCCACCCTCTCTTCTGAAATGATCCCTCAGTCTCAGGGGTAGGAGTTAGGAGCAAGTTCTACAGCTGCATTTTGCGGGGGGCGGGGGGGGGGGTTGTGGCTTTCCCTAACAGGCTTCATCTGTTATGATGTGAAGTTTCTTTGATGAGAGGTGTCACATTGAGAATTAATCCCCAACATTATATGTGATGGGGGCTGGATCTTTGCGAGGTCATGAGGGTGGAAGCCCTATGGTGGTGCTGTGGCTTTGTGAGAGAGAAAAGGGACGTGTATCCAAGTCAACATGCTCATCCTGTCTTAATCTTGTAATGAAAGAAGCAGGCTCATGACTAAGACAGCCTTCCCCAAGTATGGCCTCATAGCCACACAACCTAAACATACCTGTACTCGTTATAAATCATCCAACCCATGTCATTCAGTTACAACGACAGAAAGCAGACTATTGTAGTCCTAAGAAATGAGCAGCAATTGGTCATTGCTACCTTATAAAATAGGAGTGAGGGAAAGCATCCAGCCAGGGGACAGCAGGCCTCAGTCCAGTTTTCCAAGCCATTTGTGTGTCTCCTCAGCCCCATCCCCTACAAGCAGTCAACTCTTCCTTGATCAAGGTCTCGCCATCATGGCAGTGTAAGATAAGCATGTCGTAGCATGGTCTTTTGTTCAACACCTGTTTATTGAAGCCTTTTCTGCCATCTGCCTGTCTCAGAGTGTGGATATTATTGTACCACTGAGAAAAGTGACTGAATATCCTCCAGATGAGATTTGTCAAGTCCTTAAAACTACAAGTGGCAACTACTGTTTCATCTAATACCTACAAGTCTAATTACTTAGATAAAACATTTAAAGACATCACAAACCCACTGTGATAGAGAGATCTAGGTGGTATAGAGGGTATAATAGGTACCCAGAACCCTAGGGACACTGTTACCAGGGGGGGTGTTTACTTCAATTTGCCTTTTATTTTATCAGTGCCTACTCATCAGTAACATCCCAAAGTGATCAACTCCTTGGAAGACACCCAGTCTCTGGGATCTAGGATCCTGGGACATCCCCACATGGCAAGAATACTCTGGTTTAAGTGTGGAGCTGATGGAGGGTCCTGGAGAGGGCATGGAGGCTCCATCTATTCTTCCCTAGGCCCCACTTCGAGCAGCTCTTCATGTGTGTGCTTTGTAATACTCTTTGTCATCAACCAGGTCAGGCTAAAGAAAAGCTCTGGTCTGAGTGTGTTCTCCAGCCCTTCAACCCTACCCCTCACCTGAGGAAAGCTATGCTAGTACATTTATCAGTCCTGCAGAGTTTTGTGGGAGCACATGGTCCTTTTGGTCAAAATGAGAGCAGACTACTCCAATCCTTGGGATGGAAAAAGGCAACCATTTTCATTGCTTTCTATATCTCAGACCTGTCCAAGCCAGGTCCCTCTAGAAATAATGCAGTCTTACATCCTTGCCTTTCCATACCCATAATACTAAGCCAGGTGGACAGCCTGGACTGTAGTCACAACCTTCCCGTCCACCTCTAGCAGCCCACTAAGGGAATCCTGAAGTCCAGGTTGGAGAACACCCAGGTCTCAGCATGCAGCAACAGTAAGCAAGCCTTCCTGCCCGGAAATGCCATGTCTGGAGGCCAAGCCTCAGAAGTGCTTGTTTAACTGGCTGGTAGCAAGCTCCCTTCTGGGCCATTCTACTGGGCGGCAGGTGTGTGGGGGCGGTCATTTGCCAACCACACGGTGGGCTGGATGCTCCATGAGACCACACGTGGCGAGGAGCGGAAGCAAGGTGTGCATGAAGGCAGATGGGAAATGACTGTGGGGAAAGGGCAGGTAGAGCAAACAAGAGGTGGAAGGGACAGCCTTTGTGAGAACAAATAAGGATAATAAACATCCAAGGTGACTTCGATGCGACAGAATACCCCCTCCCTCATCTGTACCCTCTACCAACTCCACACATCAGGGTTTGCTTTCTTGTTCTTGGAGAACCAAATGGTTGCAGGTAGCTGAAATATATATCTTAGCAAAGACAATTGAATCTCTTAAAGATATAGCTTAGAAAGGCTGAGGACATGTGAGGACATAGTTCTAGTCTAAGGTAGATTATTTACTTAGCATGTCTGATGCCATGGAATGAGGGAGGGAAAGAGAGAAAGAACCAAAGACTATCCAAAGGTAAATTGTTTAACATCTGGGATTCAATTAGAAATGCATAAATAATCCAAATACATGGATTGTTTTTAAGACACTCAATAAAGTACCTTAATGATGGAGACATAGCATTACAGATCTGTCCAAATGCACAGAACATGTGCAAATCCATGCGTGAATGAGCTGTACTATAATCTATGGATTCTGGGAGACAATGGCAGCTATCCTACACTGTAATGAGCATGCTGATCTAGTCTAGGAATGCAAACAGCAACGGAATTATAGACAGATGTAGAGGTGTGGATATTTAACCCAGATAGTCAGGAATAGTGGAATGACCATGCTCATTATGACATTACTAGAATGAGCTAGCCAACCATTCAAGAGACAGCAGTGATAAGGCTAAGGCTGCAGCTATGTGATGACAACTGCAAGGTCCTGAGTTTGACCCCTAATGCTAGAAAAAGAGATAATGTGTTCTATGATAATATACAAAAACGTGTACACGAATCACACTTGTCCACCAAGAGAAGCACAAAGTAGTAGGTCCACACTGGTGTCAAAATGCATACATGTCCAACTTCAGGCCTTGGAGATAAACTTGGAGAGCTATAAATACATGCAACTTCAACTCTGTATCATTTCCCTATCAAGCATTTGAGGCCACAATACAAACAGAACAGGAGAAGTAAGGGTGTATGTGGTATAAGCCAAGACAACTTGGAAGATCCAGAATAGAGTAAGAATGGGTTTCCTGGTCTCCCCTCCCCGCTCCCCTGCCCTTTGCCCTTCGTCCCAGTTTCCAGGTTAACTCTGGTCCCTGGCAGTCCCCCCACCCCATTTTCATTTCTCATTTATATTTTTTTCCATCTTTAATAAGAAAGACTGAACGTCAGTGTTGTGTTGACAACTGCCTGTAACACAGGTCCTGGAGATTTTCATGAGAGTAGGCCCCATGTCTGATGGCCCATGCTCCCTTAGAGCAGATTTTTGAGAAAGAGAGAAACACTTCACAGGCCCAGAGTCTGGGTTCTCTACTGGCAGCAGGTCCCAGGGCCCCTGATCCAAATGTGGACTCCCCTGATCCAGCCACAAAGCATCCGTAACCTCTCCAAGCAGCCCTCTGGCAGAGGGAAGCAACCCGTGAGCTCAGGAAGCTAATGACCTTGAAACTATCCATTTATCTTGGCCTTCCCCCTCCGCGAGAGATGCCACAAAAAGTGCCAGTCTCTCTCTTTCTCTCTGAAGAAGAATGAACACCGCCAGAAAGCCATGCCTCAGCCTCACTTCTTCTCCTGGGCCAGGCCCAGGGCTGGAATATTGAAGGAGCCAGAGGGGAGAGTAAATCATTCTCTATCATTCCTGAGCCCTCTACCTCAGGGAGAGCGCTCACCTGAGGCCTGCGTCAGAGCCTAATGTCTGTCAGCTTCTCCATAAATCTTCATAAGTAGGCAGTGTTGCTTCCTAACAAACGTGTTTAGAGCCAGAGACCGGTGACAACTCTCTGAAGCCGAGCATAGCTGGCAGCCAGCGGTGGACAGCACAGCCCCAGCAACCTCCAACCTCCCACCAAGAGAAGGAAGAAGGTGCCCACCACAAGGAATTGGAGCCTCTGAAACCAATCGCTCCTCTCAGCTGCCCAGCATCTGCTTCGGTGACTGCCCTCACCCTGGCACGGGGACTTGAGATTCCCGCTGGGCCCAGCTAAAACCAAGAGCTGGCACCGCCAGACTCCCCTTTGTTCATGGCGCTGGCCACTTGGGTGTGGGATGTTTCCTCTACACTCTCCCGCAGCATTCAATGGGATTTGGGTTAAACACCAATTCATGGACTATGGCTAGGTTGAGAAGGCGACTTGTCCCAGTCTGGAATACAAACAAACGAAAAAAAAAAAAAAAAAAAAAAAAAAAACAAAGTCAACAAAGAAAAATGAATGCCTGTACTCTCGGAAGGCACTGCCAATTTGGAGATAAAAAAGCATACCTCCTCTAGTCACTGTACTTTACATTTGGGAAGTGTTGCGTGTGCTTCCCTCTGCTTCCTCACTAAAGCTGTGTCTGTCTTCTCTAGTGGACTCACACCTCAGAGACCATCCAGGATGCCTCATTTCCAATGACATCCAAAGGGGATGTTGGGGTGAGAGAGAAGGATGAAACTGAAGTGATGGTCTTCTCTCATTCAAATTACTAGAATGGTATTTATAGATGGCTTTAAGGCTTTAAGGATTAAAACAATGTTATACAGTATTGTCAGGGAAAGCTATGGTTTTAGTTCAAATTTCCAGGCTGCCTTGTGTACATGAAAAGGTGAGTCCGCGTCTGCTACTGTGCTGATGTGTGAAAGGGCTAAATTAATCCTTCCAGATGATGTCTGAATAGGTTATTATAAGGTGCTTAGAGACTTGGCAGGCTAAGCTCCATCCTTCTTTCAAGATGCTAAGAAAATAAATGTAAATGCAGAAAGCCCGGCATGTGGGGCACCTGCCGTCCAAATTCATAATCTGAATGTCAGTGCAATATTTAGGAAAAGTTAAGCACAAGAAGAAGAGTTCAGGGTTCTTCCTGTGGTCAGTTCTGCTTCTGATCCCAAGGGACTTGAGGCTGGATCACCTTCCAGTCCTTCTGCCCCTTTGTCTTATTTGAAGACTTTTTTTTTTTTTTTTTTTTTTGTCTTCTAATGAAAACCAACTTGACCTAATTTTGAACCAAGAGGAGAATTTATTAAAAAGTTACTGGGTCATCTCACAGGACCCACAGGCAGTGGGGCCTCTCCAAAAGCACAAATAAGAACTGGAGAGTTATCAAGAATCTAGGCTGTGCTCTTGTTCTGTTTGTTTTTCTCCGTTCCCTGTCCACTCTACTCTTCTCTGGAGGCTGGCTTTCTCTCCTGCCTCTTTCATTCAGTCAGGGAGGGGACACCTAATGGAGTTTCTTTGTCTGTTCCATGCCACAATGAGAGAATGGCCACCCCCAAATTAGAGTTTCACTCTGACAAAAATAAAAGACAAACATTGACACCCCTGAGCTGCGTCTTGCAGCCTCTGGGGTTTTCGTTTGTTTGGTTTGGTTTGATTTTTACTGGTTGCTTTTGTCCCTTCCTCAAAGCATCCTGTTCTTGTTCTGTGAATGTGCTATTTCTTGTTTCTCATTTATGACACTAGTCTGGTGTTTGTGTTGTTATTTAATTTTCAATTTTCCATTATATGCCTTTAATTCTCCCCCTTCCCCCTCCCCCAGCCCCTCAACGTTCAGTCTATTGGGTTTCATTCTGCTTGTTTCAATGCTACTTTAAACTGTGAGGTCTGGTTAACTTTGTCTATCTCCAAGCAAAGGTAAAAGATGTATTGTCTTTGCTTGAAGATAGCTGGGCATCTTTCTCTCACTGTGGTATGTATATGTCTATTTTCCTGATCATTACAAAATATATGTTTGACTGAAAAAGAATTATAGATTTGATCACTTATGGTTTTTTAAATTTTATTATCTGTTTGTGTTTATGTGTATATGTGTGCATGTAAGTATATGCATGTGTGCACACATGCCCACAGAAGCCAGAAAACATCACGGGATCTTCTGAAGCTGGAGTTACAGGTGGTTGTCACCCAATATGGGTGGTGGGAACTGAACTTGGGTCCTCTGGGAGGGCAGGATACACTCTTTAACCACTGAGCCATCTCTATAGTGCCATGAGCATTTGTTCAGTGGCAGGCTTCATTTCAAAACAAAGGTAGCTTGCTTGCTGCAGCACCAGAATTAGGGCTGAAAATACTTCTACATAAGGAGTGAAAAGACTATACTACAGGGTACTGTTATTCACTCTAGGGGTTCCAGTTCTCCTTAGGTTGCATACCCCTTGTCTCTTCTGAGCTGCCTTCCAGGAAATGGACACAAGGAGGGACTGTGGACAGCAAATCAGTGTGCACAGTTCTGTACCTACCAGTTGAGCATAGAGACTTTCCTGCTTTCTGTTGAGTAGGTAATACTCATTGTGATAATAACCTCCTGGGTTGCTGCACTCGTGGGCCTGTCGAGACCAGTCTCATGTAACTTCTTCTTTCTATCTAAAACAGGATGAGGTCCAACTGTGATCTAGTAAGTGTCTATGAACAGACTCCTTGTGACACAGAGGGCCAGATTCCTCTTCTGCAGAGTTTGCAGTGTGTGGTGCAAAGACTCCTACTGCAGTGGATTCCAAGCTGTGTGCACAAAGCCACAGAAGTGAGAATGAGGAAAATATGCATGGAATTGATTCATGAACACGTGTACACACTCCCACCAGCACACCCATGCCTAGGTCAGAGTCTACTGTACCGTCCTACCCAAGGCACCAGGAGGTAACAAAGTCAGTAGAATTCATTATCAGTCATTGGTTACAGGCTGGAGAGATAGTCCAGTCGACAAAGCAAGGTCCCACGTAAAGGCCAAGCCGAGTGGGGCAAGTCTAGTCCCAAGGCTGAAGAGACAGAGACAGACAAATATCCGTAGCTCACTGGTCAGCAAGTCTAGCAAAACTGATGAGTTTCAGCTTCAGTGAGAGACTCTGTCTCAAAACATTAATGTGGAAAGCAATTAAAGAAGACACCCAATATTGACTTCTGGCCTCCACACATATACACATGTGTAAGTATCCACACAAATCTCTCTCTCTCCCTCTCACTCCCCCTCTCTCTCACACACACAAACTAAACACAGAGAGAAAGAGAGAGGGGAGAGAGAGAGAGAGAGAGAGAGAGAGAGAGAGAGAGAGAGATTTGTTGATCACAAGGAATAGAATCTAAACACAATTAGATCAAGCACACAGAAATGCTGAAAGCCTGGAACACATAGTGAAATCTAGTAAAGAGCAGAATTATAGCAACTTGGGAAACACCAATGGGTTCTGGGGACCCTCCAGGGTAGTATTTCTCTGTACCTCCTCTCCTGACTTCTACCATTTTGGATTTAGGATTTAGTTTAGTGTAGTATAGTGTAGTGTAGTTTAGTTTTAGACAAAGTCTCATGGAACCAAGGATACCCTTGAACTCACTGGCTAATGAAGAACCTGAACTTCTGTTCTTCCTGCCTCTCCCTCCAAGTGCTAGGATCACTACCACACCAGTCTGTGTAGAGCTGGTCACAGAACCCAGGGCCTCATGGATGCCTGACAAACACTCTAGCAACTGAGCCACATCCCAGCTCCATGAGTCTTCCATTTTTGTGATTTGATTTCTATTCCCAATCTCCAACTCTAGATGAATGTTCAGATAAAGGATGTGATGGCTCACAAACTAGGTATCTTAGGCTTGAGGTACAGCTCTGTGGTAGAGCATGTACGTAGATGCATGTACTCCCAACACTAAAAGTAAATCTCTCATCTGATGGCAGTGATTTTTGGCAAAAATAAGGCTCCCAAAGTCAAATTTTACCATATAATCTATAGCGTAAGGAAAATGCAGTCTCTTGTTTAACAATGACTATAAAATGTCAGAATGATACAGCAGGGCATTGAATGGGGACTGTGAGCCTTTTCAAAAAGAGACAACCCTATATGACAACATAGGTCATATGCCCATGATGTCTCTGGCTAGAGACTTACTTCTGTAGTTAACTGCAACTTCCCTATTGGGTTCTCTTACTCATGTTGAATTGTTTACCTGGGAGTGGCACATAACGGTTGAATCTGTGCTAGATGGGGAAGTGAAGCTTGCCAACTACCACAGGAGTATATGTGTGGAAGAAGATGGCAGTCTCTTCTTACCCTACTCTCCCAACAGGCACTCCAATGGTGATAGCCTTGGATGATATAGTCAATGGCATTAGAGACCTTTCTTCACTGTCGTCCAGCTAGCATTGGCTCAAATACCCAACACGCAGTGAAGAGATGATGTTGGGTATGCTCTTATAACTCTGTTTATAGACATTTGTTATAAAGTGGTGGTCATTTATTCCAATCTTTGAGGACATGTCATTTATACATTGGCAGCTGAATAACTACATGGGTTATATGCTCTTTTTTCCACAAAATTTGCTCTAAATGTGGACAAAAATGTTTTTTTTCTATTTTTTTTAATTGGAAATTTTATTTACATTTCAGATGTTCTCTCCTTACCCCATTTCCCTCCCTCCCAGGAACTCACTATCCCTTCCCCCCTCCTCCTGCCTCCATGTTGGTGTACCCCCACCCACACTCCTCCATATCTCACCTCCCCACCCTCGAATATCCCCCCCCCATGACGTCCAGCCTTCATGGGACCAAGGATCTCTTCTCCCACTTATATATAGCTCCCTTGCATATATAGCTGGAGCCATGGGTCCCTCCCTAAGCGCTCCCAGGCTGGTGGTTTAGACCCTGGGGGCTCTGGTTGGTTGGTATTGTTGCTTTCCTCATGGTGTCGCGAATCCTCTCAACTCCTTCAGCCTTCACTCTAGCTTCTCCATTGGGAACCCCATGCTCAGTTTAATGGTTAGCTGTGAGCATCTGCCTCTGAGTATGTCAGACTCTTGCAGACTTCTAAGGAGACAGCTATGTCAGACTCCTGTCAGCATGTACATCCTGACATCCACATCAACCTCTACCTTTGGTGACTGCACATAGGATGGATATCCAGGTGGAATGGTCTGTAGACGGTACCTCCTTCAGTTTCTGTCCTGCACTGTGTCTCCATATTTGCTCCCTTGAGTATTTTGTTACTCCTTCTAAGAAGGACTGAAGCCCCCCCTACTTGGTCATCATTCTTCATGAGCTTAAGATTACCACAGCTCTGGAGTCTGAGGCAGCCGTCTGTCTCTCCCGAGTTCGAATCCCACCTATGCTTGCTCACAGGAAAAAATAAAAACTTTCAGCCTGGTCTACAGTCTACAGAGTGAGTTCCAGGACAGGCAGGGCTACACAGAGAAACCCTGTCTCGAAAAACAAAAACAAAAACAAAAAACAAACAAACAAACAAAAAAAGATTACCACAAAGAACATGAAAGTTGAGGTACAAATTGGATCCCAAGAAAATGGCTCTTCAACAAACACATTTTAAGAGGAAAAAAAAATAGCAACTATTAATCAAATTTAGCAAGATGGTACCAAGAATATTAGCATTTTTGTTATTGTTTTGAATTGTTTTTGTTTGTTTGTTTGTTTGTTTGTGATAGGGTCTCACTATGTAGCCCTGGCTGGCCTCCAACTCACAGGTATCTGCCTTCCTCTTGAATACTGGGATTAATGGCATGTATACGTCTAGCCAGCATTTTTTAATTATGGGCTTACCATTCCCTTGAAATGGTAGCTAACAACACTAGTAGACATATAAAAATTATAAATAATCAAGTATTTATGTATTTGTACATACTCAAAAGTAGTTCACTGATGGGTTGCATGATCAAAAAGTTTAGTAACTGTTAAGTCCCTGCTTTGAAGTGAGCAGCAGGAAGCACCTGTCTTTGGCTGGGATGTCACTGATTGCAGCAGCAGTATGATGGCAAGTGGTGGTAGTGGCCCAGTGCCCCAGCCTGCGAAAGCAGCTAGTGTGAAAGCACTGAAAATACTCAGCACACCCGAAGGCATTTTGTTCAATGGGAACTGCACACCTTACAGTCATCCATAATGGACCTCACCCTTCTATGAATATGTAAAATGAGGAGTAACTACAGAAGACTGGGAATCAGTAGGAAGATTCAAGTTCTACTGCATTTTTTAAGATGTTGAAAAATATACTATTCAGTAAGAGTTAAAATATATATACACTGCATAGTAAATGAATGGAATTCTATTTTAGGTAACTATTAATTCTTTGGGAGAATTTATGCAATGTATTTTAATCTCACACACAGCTCCTCTTACCTCCAGACCCACCCGGTTTTATGCCCTCTATTTTTTAAAACCATTTGTGTTACCCAGATACTCTTGGGTGTGGGGCCTGCTCTGGGAAGTGGTTGACCTACCAGGGGCCAAATCCTTAAAGAAAACTAACTCTTCCTCAGCCAACCACTCTCAATTGCCAATAGATCCTCAGCTAGAGGTGGGAATTTGTGCCGTCTCCATCTATCAGGATTTTGTCTGATAAAGCTTTCACGTGTCCTGTGCATGCTGTCACAACTGCTGTGAGGTGTGTGTGTAACTGCCCAGTTGTGTCCAGAAAACCATGACCTTGTGGTTGTGTACCACCCAGAGCATTGTAAGAGTCAGAGCTCTTGCTATGCTCTCTGACTTCTCTTCTTGTAATGATCCCTGAGCCTTGAGGGGAGGGGTGTCAATCTAGGGCTGAGCACCTCAAAGTCTCACTGTCTGTACTTGACCACTTGTGGGTCAAGAAGAAGCTCCTCTAATGAAGGCTAAGAGATGCTCTAATCTGTGCCAATTAGTCATTAATTATTCTACTATTATGCTAATTTAGCAGGAAAAATAGTAGCAGTTCTTGCCTAGGGCTACTGACCCATGTAACCAGGTTAGGATAAGCTGAAGGGGCAAAAGCAGAAGGAACAGAAATAGAAACCATGTTGTGTGTATTTTTTAAGTATTTGTTTTTAATTAAGTATATGGATTTTTACCTGCAGGTACATCTGTGCATCATGTCATGTAACATGCATGTATTGCCCACAGAGGCCAGAAGAAGAGTTAGATCCTCTGGATTTGGAGTTACAGATGACTGTTGGCAACTATATGAGTGATTGGAATCTCGAACCTGGGCCCTCAAAAGAGCAGCCCGTGCTCTGAGCCATCTCTTCAGCCCATTGCATGTATTCTTAGATCTGCTGTTCAGCCCTGTTGCAAATAATGCATTTATTTTTATTGATAATTGGTCTTCCTTTGTAAGAATACCCAATCTATATAAGGAAAATGTGATCTATATATAGACACACAATGGAGTATTATTTTGACATTAAAAAAAGCATTGTCATTTTCAGCAATGTAGATGGAGCTGGAGGACACTGTGTTAAGTGAAATAAGCCAGGTACAGAAAAATAAATACTGTATGTGAGTTTTATGTGTAAAGGCTAAGAAATTGATCTTATGGAAGTAAGGAATAGAATGGTAGTCACAGAGGTTATGAAGGATTCAGGGCAGGGAGAGATAGAGAAAGCACCATGAATGGGTGCAGAGATACCATTGAATAGAAGGCATGACTTCTTGTGTAGGATAATTATGACTGATAACCATTAATTGGATTCTTTCAAAATGGCTTAGTAGAAGGAACTGTGAATTTTCGAGCACAAATAAAGATCTGAGGGCTGGATGCACCGGTTATTCATATCTAACCTTTATCATATCTTACATGTAATGAAACATCACAGTGTTTTTCCATAAATAAGTGCAATTGCTATGTGCTAATTAAAACTTTCAAATGCATTTAAAAATAAAATCTTAAATGGTGTGTTTATTCTTTCCTGTGTTAGGACATTTGACTTGATATTCAGTTATTATTAACAATTTTACCTGGTATATAGGTCCTTGAGCACACACATCCGTATCCTGGAAGTGTTGACTTGTGGGTACACCTTAAATTATAGTGGGTAACATCCAACTGTCTTCCAAGATAGTTACCTCAGCTTTCTCCTGGCCCTCACCAGCAGCTTCAAGTTACCAGCTGACTTGTTGGCAACCTGTGTTGTTCAATTCACTCCTTGCCTACCTGAGAGTCGTTATCTTTTTCCAGTATCCTTGAGTTTTATCGTTTTGTGTTTTTAATTTGCATTTCCCTCATTAATAATAAAGAGCTTTACACATATGGATTTGTCATTTAGATGTCTTCTTGAGTAACTTGCTGGGGTTAGCACAATTTTCCAATAATTTTAAAAATTGAGTTCCAGTTGTTCTTTATACACTCTTGATTTATCTTCAGTTTATTATGTAGTTTCAATATCTTACAGTGTTTGCAGTGTAAAACATTTACAGCTTAACCTTCCCTGAATTTGACTATTATGTTTATTGTACCTTTGATGGACACATGTTTTAATTTAATTTTATTTATTTAAAAATCATTTTACACTTGTTTATGGTGGGTGTGGGTGCTGGTGCCATGGTGCACGTGTGGAGGACAAAGGACAACTTCCAGGACTCAGTTTTTTCTTTCCATCTTGTGGATTCTGACGACAGAGCTCAGGTTGTCAGGTCTGACAAGGGCCCTTACCTGCAGAGCCATCCCACTGGCACATTCTAGCAGTAATGTAATAAACTCACGCATCTCTTGTGCTAGAGTCTCAAGGAGAGACTGCATATATTCCTTCCATGAAATAACCTGTTATTATTCCCTAATATCTTAGAGTTTTACTGTCACATTTAAGTCTTACCTAGACTGTTGTTGCAAAAGTGTTCTTTTCCCTTTGACCAACCATGAACCTCTGACAAGTGTTGAATATTCCTTTCTGCCTTTCATGTTCTATTCCACTGCTGGTCTGTCTTCCCTCTGAGCTAATCATCAACAGAGTCTAGCTGAGATTTGGGTTAAGATTAGAAAACATGGTATCTACAAATCAATTAAGAATGATCTGTATCTTTACAAACCTGGGTCTTCTCATTCATGGATATGGTATATCTCTCAATTTCAGCTTCATTCAGTTATGATGTCATAACATATGTACTTGGCTTTCATTTGTGGTTCCTGGCTCATAGATTCCTCTTCACAGCAGGGAATTTCTCTTCCCCCTACCCAAGGCAAATCATATAAACTCTGATATTTTTGCATCTCTCTGTCCCAAAAATGACTATCAAGAACTTCTCTAATATGCCCATGTAGGACAGTCTGTCATAAGACCTTCTTCATTCCAGAGGAGTCCTGTCCAGTGCTTGGGGTACGGAAATGCTGCAGAGAAAAGCCAAGAAGACTCTGAATAAGTAGACCTTGCTGGGCTTCCCTGTCTAAACTATTTACAGTCACACCTGGGCAACGAAATCTCCATGAAAGCCCAGAAGGCCAGGGTCCCTGTGCCTTGCTCCACCTGTAACCTTTGTAATGCCTTTTATACTGACCAATGGACCATGAGTGCTGCCCTGGGCCACTCAAGCAAATGAACTAAAGCTGAGGAGTAGCTTGTGGAAATCTTAACTTACAGACATTCCTGTAAAAGTCAAGCTGGACATTCCTCCCCAGTAAACAATAATGCTCACCTTTTATGTAAAAGCAGAAATAATTGTATTATTTTAAAACAACAACAAACCAAATGGTCCTGGAGGTGAGGAAGAGTCTGTCTCTGGGCCTGATCCCTTAGTGTGTAGGATCTGTTACTATCAGGAAGTCAGAGTCAGAAATGAACTGGATTAGAGTGCAGACTGTGGCATCTGCTACAGGATTGCTTGCTTATTTGCTGGTGGGGAAAAATCCCTACATTTTGAGAAGTCACAGAAGGAACTATGTAGTTGGACAAACCAACTCCAAGTTGTTCTTCTCTTTCATGTATCAGATTTCCCAATGTGCCTTTTAATGTGGTCCATAGAGGTCATATATAATATATATATATATATATATATATATATATATATATATATTCTTGTGTTTTATATCTTACGATATATTTTGTTTCTGCTTTATGAAAATACAGCTGACTTTGCATCTACTCTAGGTTGGATCTTGAAAGCATCCCAAAGGCCATCATAGTAGTTAGTACCCAGCATGGCTGTGAACCCCTAAGTACCATGGTACTTAGTACCTACTAGCATGGCTGTGGGGGCGGGGTGACAGATTCCATAAGAACTAGAGCCTGGTGGAAATTCTACTCATGGGGCATGTCCTGAAAGGAAATTATGGAGCTCTGTCCCTACTTCCTCCTGCTTCGGCTTCCTGACCATGGAGTGAACCATGTTGCTCTTCTGTGTCTCCTACCATGTATCTACTTCACCACAGGCACAAATGCATTGGAACCAATTAACTATGGCCAGAAATACACAAAACTGTGAGCCAAAGTATACTCTTTCTATCTCAGATATTTGGGACAGTGACAGAGTTGACTAACAACATCCAACACTTTGAGTGACATACCTTATTAACTCTAAAATGTTATCTCTTTCTGTTAGGTTTCCTATTACCATCCTCTTCCATTGCTCTCCTTCCTGCCTCTTAGTGCACTCCCTAGAGCTGCCACTACCACGTTCATCATCACATCCTTTATGCATGTATCTTTTACCTTCTCGGTGTTGTCAGCTCAGTAAGGAATGGTGTCTTAGTTACTTTTCTGTTGCTGTGATAAAACACCACGGCCAAAAGCCACTTTTCAAAGAGTCCATGTTGTCTTACAAACTGTTTCAGAGGGCTGGATCCATCATGGCGTGGAAGAGGCATGATAGCAAGTGACAGGCATGGTAGCAGTAGCAGGAAGTTGAGAGATGGCGTCTGTAATGGCAAATACGGAGTAGAGAGTGAGCTGGAAGTGGAGTGACATCATGAACTCTCAAAGCCTGCCTCTAATGATATGCTTCCTCCACTAAGGCTGTACCACCTTCTCAAATGATACCACCAACTGAGGGCCTAGTGTTCAAATACCTGAACCTATGGAGGGACACTTCTCATTCAAACCACTTCAAGTGGCTTTCTGCTTACTCAATATGCACTAATTATATGGAAACTGAACAACTTATTCCATCTTCAAATGGCTTATTGTTGTGGAAGCAGTTGACAGTCAATAGACTAGGTTAGGAATGAACAGGACAGAACACACTCAAACAGACTAAGGAAGGTGCAGACTACAGACACCAGCCAAATAGAAGGATCAAAGCTGGGGCAAAAAGTTGTGTGCATGGAATAATTAGTTTTCTTAGGCCTCGGGCACAGCACTAGGTACTTAAAAATGCATACTTCTCCTCTTCAAATAAACTGTGTGTGGTTGTGTGTATGTGTGGGTGTGTATGTGATGTCCCTATTGCTCTTATCCAATAGCCTAAATGATATATACTCATACACTGCCAACCTGCCCAGCTCTGGTCCCAGGGTGGCCTTGTCTGCTCTCCTGTGCTCCAGGGTAGGGTTTTATCAGCTTCTAGAAAACTCCAAGCTTCCTCTCCTGTTCATACTTTGAGTATATGCCTAGAATGCATTTTGCCCCTCTCTCTGCCTAGTGAATTCTTCTTGTTTGCCTGTGAGGTCCCTGCTCACAGGTCCATTCCTCAGGGAAGCCTAGTCTTCCTTCCAGAATATTGCTTAGCTCCAGTAATAAAATATCCAGCACCTTGTCTGGGTCTGGTGGGACAGGTCATAATTCTATCTACCGTATAGGACAAGGCAGGAAGTTCAAGGCCACCCTAGGTAGCTTCATGAGACCTTGTCTTGAAAGATAAAATTTAAAAGAAGGGAGGAGATGTCGCTCAATGGGAGAGCTCTTGCCTAGCACGCAGAAGACCCTGAGTTCAATCTTTAGCATCCAAACCAAAACAACAACAAGAAAAACAAACAAAAACATGCTATTCCTTAATAGTGCTTACAATAATAGCAATGTAACTCCTGTGTTCTTCTGGTCATTTGTCATCCTTCTGCTAAATTTTAAACTCCACCAGCATAGTGACTGTGTCCACCCTGTCCACTGCTCTCCCCAAAATACAGCCTGTGTCTGGCCCTTATAGGCCAGAAATTGTCCATCCATAGATAGAACTTTCCAGACTTTCATGAAAGCCCTACTTGCTGTCTCCTCTCATTTCCCATGTCTCCTAGCACTCCCTCCTTGCCCTGCTCTTCATTCTATCATACAACAAGCCATGCCCCATTTCCTTCCCTTCTAGCCTGTACTATGCTGATTCTACGTTCACCTTCACATTCTCAACACCTGCATGGGCACCAGCCATAGGCATTCATAGGCACTGAATGAGTAAGGAATGGAAGCGGGGTATACAAGTGTGTTCGTAACAAGAATCTGAGAGTTCTCTAGCGTGGAACATTCTTTGGGACAGAGCTAACTAAATGTGAGTTCTTTATGATAATTTGGTAATTAATCTCTCTCTGTGAGGACAACACCTGATAGGGAACCAGGGTTTGCAGAGTACAGCAGAACAGGGAAGATCTGTCGTGGTGTGTGCCACACATGGATGTCATAGCTCATATACATATTTTTCTTCCTCAAAAAAAAAAAAGAAGAAGAAGAAAAAACCTTAGAAAAATAAAGAAAATGTCAAAGCCTTTTAAAGGGCGTGATCACGCTGAGTAATAGGCCCTTCTTTGATTTTTTTTTTACATTATTTCAGTGAAGATGTTTTTATGGCAGTGGTTAAAAATAAAAGACATTTTGGAGCTTCTCAGTAAATGAAGTGCCACAGACTCTTGAGTTTTGTTGTTTTCCCCCTAAAATTAATATAATTAATTAAAGCCCAATGTTAGTCTGATCTACAATCTGTGAGTCAATGAGTCACAGCATCTTCTTATGCTAATAGGGCTGTGCTGCGCTCTCAGCTCCGACTGAAAACTGCAGAAGCCAGAAGCTGTCCCAAGCAAAGGGGGATGCAGGTGCCAGAGACTGGAGGAGTGGGAGATACCCCTCACTGGGCATCGTGTTTCTCATAGTGTGTTTGGAGTGGAGGAATGTGGGAATGAATAACATGGACAGACAACTGCTTTTATCAAGTGTGAGAAATTAGCCTAAGTGGATTTAAATGTAATTGCAGAAGCAGCTGGCAGAGGCTAATGTCTGTTCGGGTGTGCTTTCTCGGGAACGGCACCTCCATTCTGTTCCCTGGGAAAGGATGAGGAAATCTCAGGCTTTACATCTCTGCTGTCAACGCTCACAGGCTGGCCTTGGCCTGAGGTCATGCTGGGGCCACACGGAGGCACTGGTCCTTCCTTGGGAGGCTTATCTTCTGCTTCCCTCCCCACAGCTTTGAAAACAACTATAATGGACTGCAGGCATTGACCTCTAAAGCTCCAGGTGGTCCGTTAGAATGGGGACTATTGTCTAGATGGCACCTGGTCTAGCATCCAGAGGTCTTCCGATTCATCATGGTGAGATTTACTGACTTTAAGAATTAAAATTCCTGGACTGGGGATATAGCTTAGTTGGTAGAGCACTTGCCTAGCATGCATGAAGTCCTGAGTTCAATCCCCAGTGCTATGTAAACCCAGGTATGGTGGTGATACCTGTCTATAGTTCTACCCAGGAAGTAGAAGCAGTAAGGTTGGGAGTTCAAAGTCATCCTCAGTTACATAGTGAGCTCCAGGCCAGCATGGCTCACATTAAACTGTCTCCAAAAAGTTGATGACTTTTAAGAATCTTCTTAGACCAAACCACTTGCCTTTTGGGGGTTAACAGCCTCTACAGGGACAGGAAGCATTCTTTTCTATTTAGGTAGAGGCTAACGCTTGTAGTGATCTCCTCAGATACACCAAACCACACAGTATTCAAGACTTTATTTGACACTACCCCAATTTCCTTCCTGTGGATGAAGATTTTGCCCTTCTTAAAATCATGGAGAATACCAGACATGAAGGCCCATGCCTATAATCCCAGCACTCAGGAGGCAGAGGCAAGTGGATCTCTGAGTTCGAGGCCAGCAGATTCTGGGAGTTCTAGAACAGCTAGGGCTACAAGGAGAAACCCTGTCTCGGGGGGAAGGGAGGGAACTTGAAGAATTATTTATAGGAGAAAGGGTTTCTACAGACAAAAGGGAAAGCTAAGATCCCAAGACACTGGGGAGACTCTGGAGGAGGTGGAGCAGAAATATAACCATGAGACAAGGGATACCAATGTCACCCCTCAGTGTAGAGTTTGCCTTGGCTAACCCCAACCCTGAGCCTATATCTTGCCATCCCTGAAGTCATCAGGACCTCCTGGGAACCATGTGACCTCAGCACTGAGCTGGTGGCTCCGGCTTGACCTGCCATGTCCTTTCTCATGAGCAAACTTCCTGGAGCTTCAACTCTCAGACATGCTGGGGTGGGGGTGTCTTATCTCTAAGAATGACCCTGGGTGATAGACAACATCCAGCCCCTGTCTCAGATGTCTCCAAAATGATTGTTGAGCTCTCCTTTTTTTTTTTTTTTTTTTTTTTTCAGTGAGAGGCTCCAACCAGCAACAGGGCTTTCCCTGGGTACTGGCTACGAAGGCAAAGCCCCAGCCTAGCCTGGCCCTACCAATGTTACAGCCATGTTTTTACGAGCTGCCTCCATGGTGCAAAAGGACATTAAAATGGAAAGCATGGACTGGGTCCACTTTGGCTTCTGGGCCATGCAGAACTGTGGGTCATCTTCATTCCCACACTGAAAGCCAGGCCTACATGGCATCTGTGGCTGTTTGGTAGAGAGGAGAAATCACCACAGCATGGTCGAGGAGAGGGAAGTAAGTTGGCAATAGAAGAGGCAAAAAGGCTGGGGAAAAGGCATAAACCTGGCTTAGCCTCCTCTCCTCTCTCACCCGAGGACCTTCCTCTGACCACCACAGCCTACCCAGACTTCTTTAGGTGTTCACTGATAGGACCCAGGCCATACCCCAGAGCCATCCAGCAGGGAATGCTCTCAAGCCCCAGCCCTCGGCTGGCCTTACTTCACACTCATCCACTGGTTTGTGAGTAGAGCTGCTCTGCCCATTTCTCTTTCAGGTTTCCTCTCTGCAATGCACACACAGAGGACAATGAAGGATGAGCCCACTCTTCATCCCTGGTTTACACATGGCTGCCCCGGGCACTCTGGTCCTCCTTGGAAGACTCCTTCTATCCTGATACTTACCTTCAGGTCCACTCCTTCTGCCTTGGCAATGCCCCTAGACTCTATAATACCCAAGGAATCCTCTCAGGGGCTGAAGCTGAGCTTGTGAGTGACAAAGAACTGATCCCAGAGGATGAAGAACCAGCCTTTGCTGTGAATCAAATCTCCCACCCTTCATTGTTGAAACTTGGTTGCTTCAAATTTGGAGTTCAATACAAATGAGATTCCAAGTTGACCTGCTCATTTTTAATTCTGCAGTGCTTTGCCCCCAGATATGTACAAATGTTAATTTGTGTTAATAAAATGTGTGGGTGGAGAATCCCGTCACAAACACCTGCCACTTACAATAGGCCTTCTGTCCCTGAGGGGGAGGACGAAGCACACCTTACCAGAAGGATCTCTTCCGTTCCGTGATTTTTGCTATGTAGCCACTGCCATTTGCCTAGAAGGTACAGGGCCCTGGAGAAGTGGTGGCAGGGGTTGGGGGGGACCATCTTGAATCTTGAAGAGGGCCATTTAGCTGAATGGCAGATCTTACAGCCACAGAGGGTACTCCACAGAACAGCTTGCCAGTGCTTGTGGTGAGCGTATCATCACCTCCCTCCAACAGGACATCCTACTTTCTATATTTTTTTTTTCAACATAAAATGACTTCTTGATAAAGTCTCTTTGTTCAATGCCTGCAAAATCCATCACTACCAGCCTTCCATAAGTAACCTGCACACAAGACAATGGGTGGGCGGGGAGTGGGCAGAGAGCCGAGTGGGCTGGGATAGAGTCACAGTCTGCAGAGCAAGCATGAGAGCCCTCGGGGTCAGCTGCAAAGCTTCGACTTCAGGTTCAGCCCTTGAACGCCTGCTCAGGTCTGGACAGTAGGAGCCCTTTAAAATCAGACAAGCTCGAGTTTTGTTCCGGGAGGACGAACTCGCGGCTCAGCCGCGTGCGAGCTGTTCACCGAGGTGTCTCGGCCAGGTGGTAATTTCTCCTGTTGTCCTGTAACTTGGCTTGAAGCGGAAGATGACCCATGTCACCTGGCGCCCTGATAACAGAAAGCAAATTCCAGCAAAAAGTGCCCATGCCTCAGTTGGCCATTACCATGCCCAGCAGGCTGCTCCCTGCCATCTGGCCACCTCAGAGAGTGCGCAGCCGCTCTGCTCCTCGCCCACCTGGCTTCAGCTGCCTCCCAACCCCAGTGACAGGGCAGCATGGCCAACACTGGGCACAAACTGGACTCTGATTTACCTGTTTTCCTGCTCCAGGGATTCTGGGTCCAGGTCTCCTAATGTGTCTGTGCCCCAGTTTCCCACTGAATTGATGTGTCCCTCTCTTGGGAGGAGCAATCTTTTTTCAACTTTATTTACAAATACTGAGAAAGTCAAAGCTCAAATGCATTCGCAGAATTCAAGTTCAATTCATTGTCAGAGGACTTTAGCAGAAATTTCCAAAGGTATTAAGTGTAGAAAATATGTCCTGGATACAAGGACCTTCAAGGGCAAATTATATACCATATTGACATCTAGACCATCCCTTATTGTGACATCATGTTACAAAGATGGGAACCAGAGAGAGACCGTTCACAACTGCTGGGCAGGAAGTGATCTGACACACATTGCACATGCTCTTTAGAAAGGACTTGAAATATGGCCAGGCAAGTTACTTGTGCTGTCCCTGCCACCGTGAGCACCCCACATGGCCTCATTTCATAAGTAGATTACAAAAATACATACAATAAAAATAAATACATAGGCATGTAAAAGCCAGAGGCTGAACAGTAAAATAAGAGGAAAGCTCCAATATCAGATACATGGATGGCAGGCTGAGAACCAAGAGGAATCGTGGGGAATACAGATGTGTGAGCTGATTGGGAATGGACAGTTTCTGAAATGTCTTTCTCACAGCCTTGGTGATCAGTATCTGCATATGCAATGAATACTCAGCTCACATGGAGTTTAAATGTGTTTCTGCCTTCGAGAACCTCAGGAATCCCTCCTGTCCCCCCCTACACACACACACACCTGATCTTGAACCACCCCACCATGGGGAGATTCCCAAAAGCTGTTGCCTATATGTGGGGAGGTTTTAGCTAGACTGCCTTGTCTGGCCTCAGTGGGAGAGGATGCACCTAGCCCTGCAGAGACTTGATGTGCCAGGGTGGGGTGACACCCAGGGGGAACCCCACCCACTCAGAGGAGATAGGGAGGGAAAGAGGGAGGGGATTGTGGGAGTGTTATTGGGGTGGCAGTGATTGGAAATGTAAAAGTGAATATGTAAAAATAAAAATAATCTCAAGAATTGAAAGCAAATGAAGAGATTATCCTCTCTCTCTCTCTCTCTCTCTCTCCTCTCTCTCTCTCTCTCTCTCTCTCTCCTCTCTCTCTCTCTCTCTCTCTGACAGGGTACACTTGGTAGCCTATGGCTATTTGTTCACTTACCCATGCTCATGTGGGGCTGCATGGTCTTTCAGCCATCTAGGCCTACATGATAAAACACTTCCCCTGTCCCAGGTAGATCCTTCCCTCCCAATCCCAGACCCTAAGATGTGCACATGGTTGATGTGCTATGGTCGAGGCAAGCCTTGCTGTAAAGTTGAGTAACAAATTGCTCAGGTTCCACATGGGTTTGTTCATTTGCTGAATTGATTTGAAAATATTCCCCCAAGACAGTGTGCAAAGATGGTGGGAAGAAGGCTGGAGAAGTGTGGAATATTCTAGGGGGACCCACCTACATCAAGACTTTGGGATGTCTGGAAGCAAGGCTTCGAACCGCATCTGCAGGGAAGGGGATTCTGAATGCCAGGATAGGGAAGAACAGATGTTGCCTTGCTTCCCTGCTTTGCCACCACTGAGGTGTGTGTGTGGTTAAACCAACAGACCCACATCCACTGTCACGTAGGCAGTTACAGTCATTCCACTGTGCTCCCTTCACCTGTTTCAGGTGAGACATCTGGGACTTGGTCTCAGCAGTTTGGAAGCTCCATTTTAGCACCTTAGCTTTATTCTGCATTTCTCTCTGAGTCCCCAGCCCTGAGCACCCAAAGGTCTTGTGGTGTCTGCTGAGTATTCAGTCTCTTCCTATGACAGACCTTAGAAAGGCTGAAATTTTTGCTCTAATCTTAATAGGAATCAATGTGACTCCTAACTCCTAACAAGGGCAACTCGGAGAAAAGAGTCTTAATATTTTTCTAGATAGCATGTGATTGTTTTAGACATAATTTAATGCTGCACTTTCTCTTAGTAATAAATTACTAAGGGTTTTTCTAAATCAGAACCCTGATGGAGAGCAAGAGTATCTCGATGTGCTAGAGTTTAGAGCTTCCCGATGCTCCAGCATCACCCTGCTGCTGAGTGCTGCTGCAGTTTGGATATAAAGTATCTCCCAAACATTCCCTTAGTGGGGGCATTGGTACCTTGTCCCCTCCACTTCTTTGTTTCTTAGCAACAATGGTACAACTTGTTCTACCATATATTCCCTAACAGGAAATAGTATTTTACATGGACCTACTGACCAGGGACTCAAACCTCTGACTCCATGAACCAATACAAACCTTTTCTCTTTTTAACTTGATTATCTCAGGTGTTTTGTTACAGTAATGGAAAAGCTAAGATGGGGGTTTTCATCTATACTTGAGTCCTCCTCCAGCCACAGTATATTGTGTCATCATCAGAGAAAGAAAGGCACAAACTCTGATGCAAACACTTGGTTCCTGTCTCTGAGCCTTGGTTTTCTCATTTGTAAAATAATGTTCATAACATCTACTTCACAGGTGCCTTTTTTGTAAAGATTAAATAAAATAATAAGTGTGAAGGGTTCATCAGCAATCCCAGGACGTAGCGATTGAGACCAGCCCTACCACCATTCCATAATTTCTCTTTAACCATCATCTTCATAGTCAACTCCAATTGTCAAAATCCAGCCACACTTTCCAGTTGACTTTTTCAACGCCGATGGAAGAGTGGTCCTGCAGGAAAGCAGTGAGTCCATCTCACTCCTGATTCTGGGTCTTGGATGGACTGATGGCTCTTCCAATCCCAATTCTTCATCAAAATGGGAAAATAGCCATTTCTATAGAGACTGCTACCAAAGCCCATGTGCGGGAGTAGAAGGCACAGCTAAGTTTCCTGAAGACTACTCTTCTCTACCCTCCATCTCTTCGTCCCCTGTGATGAGATAATTTTATTGTATGTCAGATTGAAATGAGATAAAGCACACCGACCTAAAATGTGTGTAACGGTATGGGCAAAATATTTAGTTGCCTTCCATCAGACTCTATTCTCTTCGGGCTCTGCTAGTTCACAATAGGTATTAATCACCTAATCAGACAAGGCAATTCATACTCATCCGTTAATCAGTTAATGGCCCTTCCCTAAGCATTTGCATAATGTCTTTAGCTTGAAAAAAATGTAATCTCCCCAAAGCTCCCAGGAACGCCTCTGGGATGAGAGAGCCATGCATGACAGGGACTACTTTCAGGTGAATCCAATGTCCCAACAGTAGCTGCCTGCCTTCCTGAGCCCTGATCTGCTTGGCTGGCTGTCCTTTCTTGTCTGGGGGTCTCCCCCTACTTCAGATGCACAGCACAACACATACTTACAGCTGGACCTGTATCCTGGGGTGGATGAGGAGACAGAGAGGAGTGGGGAAACCTTTATCTCTTGAACCTGGACACTTCTGCCTGAGACAATTGTAAGACAGAATGACACTGTGGCAATTGGTCCAAAACAGAGTGGATGATATTAAGGTAAGAAGGAACACGCATAGTGTGAAGTCTATTTCCTTGAAAACCAACTCTGGGAGTCAAAGTTAAATGACCTATTGCCATTCACACTGTGGCCAAGTCATTAGAGCAAATGCCTCCTCCTTTGGACTCCAAGTGCCCATTGCTACAGCCCTCCTTGTAGAGAGGTTGAATGACACCTTAGCTTTGCTCAGTTGCTGGGGAAGGTGTGTCAACTCTTTCGAACAAAGAGGCCAACTTAGTCCATTTGCAGTCATCTCAGTCTGAAGAGATGAAAGCCACATCATGCTTTGAAGGAAGAAATGTAGCTGGAATCTGGAGGAAGGTAGGTTAGAGACTGACAAGGCTGAGGGATAATTGACAAGGAGGGCAAGCCAATCTCTATGATGTTAACTCCCTCTTCTCATGTTAAAACATAAATGGCTCAGACATTCAGCTAAGCAAACACTGGGAGACATCAGGAGCCACAACAGCCATTGAAGAAGCACTTAACACATACCTGTGTGGAATAATCTTGATGTGAGGGACTCCAGCATCCTCTATGATGGGTTTGGACCAGGATCTCATGAAGTTCTTAGAATTGGTACAGCTGCTACTGTTGTTTTTGTTATTAGCCCTGATGTTGTAGTTGTTGGGAACACAAAGGCCTGGTTCAGTCTCCAATCATTTCCATCACACTGGCTTGGGAAGCATTGGGTTCCAAGGATGGAAGTCTCCACGGCCAACCATCTGCTTCATGCTCATCACTCCAGTGTGGGATGCAGACAGAGAACATACTTAGAGGCAGAATCAATAATCTGGCAAGGAGGAGGAAGTTCACAGCTTTATAGAAAAGCTCCTTAGCACTGATTAATACATTAATTCAACAATAGCTTATTAGCAGCATATTACATGAGGAGCTATAGGGAAAGTTAGCTTGGAAGGTGGAAGACAGGGAGGAGACATGTTATCGCATGTGTGTAAGAAGGCATACCTGCCCCTGACATTATTAAGTTACACTGCAAAAGCCAAATGGTAATTTATCTTTAGTATGTACTGGTTTTGACTACATCCATGTCCTATGAAGGAACTGCTATATAATATGCACCTCCTGAGCATTCCATGAAAGCTTTACTGAAGAGAGGATGTTAGGTCTTCATTGTAAATGATGACTAGAAATCCTAGCAGGCATAAGGATAGGAAAAAACGGCAGCCTTTAAAATCAGTCAGACCTATGCCCTAGCCCTAAAGCTAATTGTGTAAACTTGGTTTCTTTTATTAGAATGGGTAGACTTCTCTTTCTTTATCTGCAAAATTCAAAGAATCACCACCTTGCAAGATTATCATAGGAATTTGGTAATAGTCTGTGGTAAGGGTTTGTCATAGGGATGAACACAAAATAAATGGCAGCCTTATTGCATTTACCACCTTGGGCTATGAAATAAGCCATTTCAGGTAAAAGATAAACATGTGAAAAAACAGAGATAGGGAAAAAATAGTTATGTTTTGGAAATATAAAGTCTGTCTTGAATGGAGAAAAGTATAGAAAAAGGAAATAGACTGGTCAGCTGGAGTCTGTTTATAATGGGCCCAGTGTTGTCTAGGGAAAAAAGAAAGCTAGAACCTTCTAGACTCTTATAAATGGACCTGCCCAATAACTCTCTGTCTGTCTTCTGTCACAAGTATCTCCAGGCTACTCTTCCTCCTCCCTCTCCCTCCTCATCCCTCTGTCTAGCATCTCCAAGGCTCACCCCATTATCTCAGGGTGTCTGTGATGAACTTAGCCCTGTGCCAGTCCCTCTTGACTCTCAAGTAGCCACATGTATTTGAAAAATCAATTGTTGTAAGTCATTTCTCTTATGGGTGCATTATGTCCTAATAATAGCCATTGGCAAAAGTCCACATAGACACACAGAGAAATGACAGGGCGGTCTGGGCCCTGTCACAGATTGGTATGTAGCTTGGTAGATTTCAGTTTCTCCAGGGGTTGTGAGGAAATAATAGTGTCAATGTCACAAGGTTTAAATAAAATTACTTCATGCAGACACAGACACATGCTAAGTACTCAAACTAGCTCAGTGCTTATGATTATTATTAGCTTCATAACGTAATTAACCATCCATGGCACAAGGGCTTGCAGCATGCAAACTGCAAGAGTTCCTTCATAAAGGCATATACCTAGAACTTTTCAGGCAGCTGCATTCTGTGTAGAAGAAGGTTCAGCAGATGGGAGCTGCATGATTTAACCATCACCTAATTAGCCAAACTACTTCAAACAGACCTCCCAATGATGATGCAAACATTCTCACTTCTAAATGCCGGAAGCAGCTCCTTCCCCAAGACTTTCTCCCTTGAAAAACTGTGACTCTTGGTTCCATATTGCCGCTTCACCTCACTATGGATTTCATTCAGACTGGAGAGAGTTTAGTCATGCTCCTGCTTTGCCAGTGAGTGAGACAGGAAGCACTTCTGCCATTGCCTTGCTCTACCTTGTCCCCTATGCTGCAAGTTGTACTTTCCGTGGTAGTTGTGTCTGAGATGGTAAGAACGACGGCTAAGACTTATGAATATTTAAACTCCCTCACAGTGAAGCTTCCCAAAGACTCTAAATTTAACACCATCAGTGTCTTCATTTCCAGAAAGGAACAAAAGTTCTAAGAGGCTGAGTCGCCTGCCCAGGGTCTCCCAACTGTAGGAGAGCTGAGATCCACATGAGGCAGTGTGTACCTAGCTTTCCTCAGAGTCAGCATGACCATGCTGCAGCCCCAGAACCGTTTAGAGGATTTGTCATGAGCTTCATTAACCTAAAACTTCTCATAGAATCTAGAACAATAGTCTCCACAGGGCACTTATGGAAAATCTGAGCCAGGTTGTTAAGTGTTCAATAGACGATCTCTGTACGACCGGTAAAAATCTGTAATGAAACTGCTAGAGACTTAACACTGAGAGTTCACCGAACCTTTGAAGTCTTTGAAGGTGAATCAAAAAGAGAAAGAGCTCTAAATACAGAAAAAGCTCACCAATGGAGACCAGAGCGCAGGAAGGTCAGCAGGTGACTTCTAGACGATCTGGGTGGTCAATAAACAATTGCACTGCGATTTTTAAGGACCCCTCATCCCTGTGATGCCAGTGTTCCCTGTGTGATATAATTTTTTAAGTTTCCAGTTCAGATGCTTTTGGCTTCCTGGAATGAATCATGGCAGATCAGCACAGTGTAGTGCCTCCATCTGCCTCCTAAACGTCTCTCCATCCAAATTTCACAGCGTCTTGAGATGTCTGCAACCCAAGCCCAGCACACCGCTCCACTGTTCCTTTCTTTCCTGGGCACCTTCCCTCGTACAATGGTGTCATTATTCCCAGACACTCTGGTTTGGCTCTGAGTCCTCCCGACGTCTCCCACCTCCTCGAATCTAACTGGTCTACGAGCACCATCAACAGATGTCATCAGCATCCAGTGCCTTCCTCCTTCCAATCCCAGCTGCCCCATCAGCAAAGTAACTCATGCCACAATTTCTCTTTTGAGCAGATTAAACATATAAAGATGCAAGTCCATCCTTCCTCTTCAAGCCTGGAAATGAAGGGGGGTTGCAAAAACTCCGCTCTCAAGATGCTATAGCAAGAGGCAGAATGGAAGCAAAGTAAGCGTGCTGAAGATCAAGATGTATAAAACACTGCCTACGTCTCCAGAAACACAAAGCCTTCTAGCGTCGCGCTTCCTCTGTGCTCCCACCATCAGTTTCCCCTATGTGTTGTTTGCTAAAATAGCCTTCCTCTAAGTGGCTTGATGCTCTGGAGGCATGGCAGCTCACACTTCTCCCTGACTCGCTGTCTGTCTGGTTCACTGATGGGAGCTTATGAACGAGTGCAGAGAAAGTATTCAGAGTACGAGGAGAAAATGAGGCAAAAACCACGGGTGAATAGTGGTGTTAGGAGACCAATGAAAGAGCTAAAAAGAGTCTCAGGAAAAATGCTCCTGGGCGTGGACTGACAAAGGATGCAAAGATAATTGTGAACAAGAGGCTGGAGACAATGGATAGCGTTAAACACTGCTAACACCCAGAGCAACAGGAGAACTGAAGACTGCCCATAGATTACAGCCAATTGGTAGGCTCACCGCTCACAGTGCAGCACACAGTGGAATTGTGACTTCTCCTTTTAAGAAGGTGAGCACAAAAGGAATACGTTTAAAAATTTAGATTAAATTAGTTTGTTGTATACACAGGCCATTTGAATCCATACCACTGCCTTTGTGCTTGTGTGTATGCTTGATGCATGCACACCTGCACATGCCTATGTGCCTGCACGCACATGTGCATATGCATGTTCATGTGTGTGCGCCTGTGCACTCGTGGCCCCGTGCATGTGTATGCTCTAGCACTCACATACCAAGGCATGTGTGGAGGTCAGAGGACAACTTTCAAGAGTCATTTCCTGCCAGGCGGTGGTGGCGCACACACCTTTAATCCCAGCACTTGGGAGATAGAGGCAGGCGGATTTCTGAGTTCGAGGCCAGCCTGGTCTACAGAGTGAGTTCCAGGACAGCCAGGACTACACAGAGAAACCCTGTCTCATAAAACCTTTTAAAAAAAAAAAGTCATTTCCTTCCATTGTGGATGCCTGGGACTGGATAGACCTCAGGCTTGCATGATAAGACATGCTGAGCCATCTTGCCACCCCTGATACTGCTGATTTTAAATGCAGTCTATAGGGGTCATCTTGTTTTTGCACGTTTCCTTTCACCTCTACCGCATGAAACCCAGCAATGTTCCGATTTTCCTCTATTAATGTTTATTCTCTGAGAAGGAGCAGCTAACAAAGGTATACTTTCATAGGTTCACATTTGAATTATCACAAATTCTAAACTTATAATAGACTATGTAAAGGTTTAAAAATATTGTTAATTATTATCCTTTTTGCCTAACTGTGATTTAACCTCGGCCCTGTGCACTCTCAGCAAGCCCTCTCTACCCCTGAGCTACATCTCTCAGTCATGAGCAGTCCCCTTTTTCTCTTTTAACCTTTGATTTGTCTTTCACTCCCACTGTACTTTTTAATCTTTTGGTTAAAAAGTCCAGCCCCAAATGAAGATTTATCTTTTTGGCAATTCATGAGCCACCATGTAAGTCAACAAAAACAGACTTTTGAGAAATTGGACAATAAGCTAGATATTCCTCAACAGAAGAATGGATAAAGAAATTATGGACCACTTATAAAGTAGAGGGTTACTCAGCCATTTTTTTTAAAATGAAATTTGCAAGCAAATGGATAGAACTAGGGAAAAAATATCATCTTGACTTAGGTATCCAAAAAGACAAATATGGTATATATTTATTTATATGTAGATATTAGTTGTTAAGTCAATGACAACCTAGCTACAATCGATAGAACCACAGAGGTTAGGCATAGAGTAAGAGACTAGGTGGGGGCATAGAGATGTCTTTAGGAAAGAAACATAGAACAGATAGTTATATATGCATGGGGAGCCCCGGAATAGGAGGATCAAGTGAGCAGAGGAAGTGGAGATGGGGACAGGAGAGTATACCAAGAGAGATAGTTAAAGGACCATTTGAGGGGTAATATGGAAACCTAATACAATAGATGCTTCCTAAAAATGCATACATATATGAAGGTGATCTAAATGAAATTAGTAAATAATGGGGGAGACAGAACCCCAGCTGGTTATCTCTTGTCACCAAATGAAGCTTCCCATACTGGGACTGAGTTGTATCTAATTGAATCATTGACCAAATCGATCCCATGGGAATCTCCAAACAACTCAGGCTATTGACAAGGCTATAGGTTGCTCTCCTATAGTCTCCACAAACTGATGGGAAGGCCCCATTGCTGAAGACAACACCTACACAACTCACTGAACATGGAGAAATTGAATTGGTATAGCCTTCAGTGCTGTGTGCTAAGCTTTGGTACAGAAAGGTATTCTGCACACTACCAAAAGAAAAGCAAACACCACCCCAATCCAAAACCCTTCTATCCACAAGGTGTTCTGCCTGCAAGATCTGCTAGGACAACAGTGGCATAAAGTTTGTGGGAGTAGCCAACCACTGTCTTATTTGAATTAAGGCTCACTCCATGTGAGGGAGCCTATATCTGACACTGCATGGGTAACCAGGAACCTGAAACTTAGGGTAAAACCAAATACTACTGTTCTTAAAAGAAAAAAATTAGCAAAAAAATGATTCCTAATGATATTCTGCTATACTCATAGATCAGTGCCTTGTTCCGCCATCATCAGAGAAGCTTCCTCCTGCTTCTCTGATGATGGGAACAGATACACAGATATTATGAAGAGAATAAGAGCTCTTGAAAGACTCACCCCTAAATAGGATGCTCTATCAATTCCCTCCCCTCAGAGCTCGGGGAACCCCTTGGGAAAGGAGGCAGAAAGAGTATAAGAGCCAGGGGATGGAGAACACCAAGAAAGCAAGACACTAAATCAGCATGATCAAAGTTCACAGGAACTCACAGGGACTGAAGTCACACACCGAGGGCCTACATGGGTCTGCACCAGGTCTTCTATGTATATTATGGCTTCCAGTTTAGTTTAGTTCCAGTTTATGGGATCTTGCTTAGGGAAGTGTGGGAATGACTGGGTCTCTGATTCTTGTCCTTCTCTTTGGGCTCTTTTCCTTCCAATTCCAATGTGTTAGCTATTGTTTTATCTTATCTTTTATTATTATCTCTTAAGAGCATGTTTTCTAATGAGTGGCAGGAAGGGGGTGGATCTGTGTCGGAGGGGATATGGGGAGGAACTGGGAGGAGTACAGAAAGCAAAAACGATCAGCATATATTACGTGAGGAAAAAAAATCTCTTTTTAATAAAGGGGGAAAACACACAGGCTTTTGCTTAGTAATTGGCTTTGCTCATAGACCATCAATAACTTATAAACACCTTTGATCGAGACTACTGTCAAAGTAAGACTGCAGGTCCGAGAACTTTCCATTGGCTTCTTTTCCCAGCCCCCAATCCTTAGTGTTCTCTTTAGTGACAAGGTTTCATCTGTTTGTTAAATTACGTTTATTTATCTACTTACTTATTCATGCATTTCGGTGTGTTTATGCATGTGTGGGCATGCAAGCCACCAAGCACCCATGCAAAACTCAGAGGATAACTTTTGGATTCTCTTTTTCAACCATGTGGGTCCCAGGGATCGAATTCAGATTGTCAGGCTTGGCAGCAAGTGTATTTAGCAATCGAACCACTTCATTGGCCCGGGTTTGGTTCTTTTCAGCACCGGACCCCAAACAATACTATTGACTCTGCACCCAGAACTATTTATGAGGAACAAGAGTAACCATAGCAGCTAATGTTTTCCACAGGTTCGTTTATTGCCTGTGTAAACACCACAGGCTTCCTCCTTCCACATTCTCGGAGGCTTCTCCAACCATTCCCTAGGTTAGCTCCAGGGTATTTAAAAATCTCTTTGCTCTTTGTCCCCGGCTAGCCTCCTAAACCCAAATACTCATCACCAAATCCAAACAGGTGGGGAGGCAACGGTTTTCTGTGCAGGCCTGGCCCTTGGTTTCCCAACATCTCCTCACCCTCTCCAAAATGGAGGACTGTGATCCTGCCTGCACCGAGCCAGCGTCCATCAAGCTTTGTCGGCTCTGTTGAGACTTGGCATGCCCTTGCTCCTGCGCTGCAGCTTACGGGCCAGCAGGCAGTGCCAGCCCTCAGCAGCCGCAGTCTGCACACGGGCTCTGGGCCGGCACTGGCTCGTTCGCATCTTTCTGAGACACAATGGAAAAAGAAAGAACACACTCACTGAAACACTGGATCAGTAAGTCCATCACTCATGGACAAAGAGGAAGCAATGGAGGAGAAAGAATAGGGAACCCTCCTGACAGGGGACATGGAAACAAAGTAATGGCAGGGCCATATACAGCGCCCTCTGCCTCCTGGTGGAGTCAGTGCAGGTCCTGTGGCGGCTCCCTGCGCTGAATACTGGCACCCAGCTTCCTCGGGTCAGACAGATAGGAAGCCTTGCTGTCCTTAGACACAGTGAAATGTAAGCACTACACTCCCAATTACGCCAGTATTCTTCTGAACCTTACAATCTTGGAGAAGAAGTGGGAGAGGAAGGGTCAGGCTTAGCCTCCCCGGGGGTACTGACTTTTTAACTGACTATGAAAACAGCAATTACTTGAGCGCTTTGAAAACCTAGAGCTTCCCTTCCTCTCAGCCAGAGACCCACTTCTCTTGTCCGTCAAAGCAGGCGCTGCATCCAAGACATTGCCCAACTCAAATCCTGTAATTCCCTCTAAGTCTACCCTAACTTTCCAAAGTAAGCTTGTTAGTTTAAAATAGACTTGTAAAGAGGGCTCACCAGCTCACATAAAGCAAATAATGATTTATACCTGAAAAAAGTGGGGGCGGGAGGGGCAAGGGAAGCACTTAGCTCTTGATGAGGAAAGAACCATATACTTTGTGGTCAATTGTTTTTGGTAATCTCAAAACACACTTTTATCACTTTTCTATGAAAATAAAAACGTAACATTACCTAAGCAAAAAATAATACAATAAAATGAACGCGGTGCCACCATGAATACAACCTGCCCTGGTGTTTTGATGTTTTCTTTCAGCCCTGTTTGTGTCAAATTCATTCACAGGATGAGGTTACAATGTGCACTGTCCTCACTCTCAAGGCCATTTAATATGACAAAATTACTGTCAAGAAATACCTCTGAGCACACTGGACAGTTTTAGTCCTGAAACCCAAGCAGCCCAGGGAAGGGCAGGTCATGCTCACTAGGTTCAGACCACAAGAGCTGCATGGGGTGCTTGGCCACATTTAATTCCATGGCATAGCCCTGGGCATCAGGCAAGAGCAGGGGATGGGAGAGCCAAGGGGATTTAGCCTAAGTCAACATGTTTGTTGATTCAGGACCAGTTGCCAAGCCAGAGGACCGGGATGCCTCACAGGGGAGACAAAGAACTCAGATATGGCTGGGCACTGTGCTGCCTCTCTTCAGCAGGGAGGAACCCCAAATTCCTTCTATCTTGCTGGTACCACAGTGGTCAGGGCCCCCAGGCTCTGTCAAAAGAAGGTCCCTGCGAAGGGGGGCACTGTTTATTTGGCATTTGATCAAGGCCATTGGGGCTCCCTTCAGAAACATTTGATAGGGGGCCAATTATTGTCACATACACTGGGGAAAGGAGGTCAGTTTAAAGAAAGTTTAGATAAAACAGCAGCAGTGGCAACAAAGCCGGCTGTCTACGGGGCAGCCGTGTGGGCAGTGTTTGTAGGGAAGGGACACTGACCCCATTCCCTTGCATATGGACAAAGAAGCTCGTCAAAGGCGCTCACCAGCCCCAGCCATTCATAAGCATGAAAGAGGCCCTCATGCCTCCGCAGCCTGGCTGGGAACCAGGGGCGCCGTCAGCCATCACACAATCGGCCCTGTAACATAGAGAGATCTTGGGACGGAGTGCATTCTTTCGGGTAGCCAGCTTGTGCCTTCAACGTTCTGCCAAAGTCTATCTGCGTGATGTTTGTACCCTAAGTGTAAAATATGGATTCCTTAAGGGGTGGGGGCGGGGAAGAGAAACAACAAGGAGAGAAATGGAGTTTTCGTTTTCTAAGCTCTCGCTCGATGTGGGCCATTCCCTGTGACCTCATTAGTTTTAACACTAGCCCAGAGAAGGCTGTTCCTGTTTCTCTGATGAGAAAGCTGAGGATGAGATCTTGGGTCAGGGACTTACCCGGAATCCCCTAAGGACGCAGTAAGCAGAAACCCCGCAGCCTGTTCTCATGTGTTCCTAACCTCTGCAGTATTCTGGTCCCAACCTCATGTTCAGGGTTCTTTTGCTGTGTGTTGATTCATTTTCCCAAGTGATCATAATTCACGTGGAATCTTACAGTACTTTTTTTCTAATAGACTTGCACTTTGTGTAGAAAGTACTAGAAGTTTCTAGAGGAGTGACTTTTGATTATATGTAACGTTCTGCATCTCTAATTAACAAAGGAAGGCACTGCATAATGACCGTTTAACAATTTTATCTACCCAGTATTTAGACAAGTTCAGAAAGGCAGACTAGAGAGCCAAGAATGAAAAGAGGGAACAGGAAAGTGGAGAGCGGAGAAGACCTTAATGGCATCAGGTTAAAGATAAGGTTTGTCTTCCTTTGAATTCTTAAACACTGCCACACCCCAGAATTAAACTGTCCACTCTTCCTTCAGAGAACAGAGCTTCTCTGGGCAGGGAGCTGGCTGTGGAGCACACAGGAGGACTCTTCCCATGGGACAGACTCTGAGAGTGCTTTCTCCAGGCTGTAACCCGTGGCCCTGGGCCATCTATGCCCTCTCAGCTGGACCCCACGAGGTCTCACCATGACAGCTGAGCAGGGTTAAGATTGCAGCCTTCAGCATGCTGGAAAAAAACAGCTGCTGCAGGCCCTTAGCTTGCTGGCCTGCTCTCCACTGGCCAGTGGGACATTAAGGTCTTTGTTATTCACGCAAGCAGTTGGAATCTCTGTCCATTTAAGGAAGGAAGCCGCAGGGTGATCCAGCCCTGGCTGTGCCACTAAGGAGTGACTCACTCACTTGTACCACATGAACTGTGGATGAACCCTGGCCCTTCCTCAGACACGGTCTTAGCCTGCACTAGATTAAGCTTGATGAGTTCTTAAGGAATATGTGCCATCTATATAATAAGGCAAATTAAGCCTCGTGCAGCCAGGAACCATGCTGTTTGTTTTGATAACATTAGAAATTATGAAAGGGAGGAAAATGGGCCAAGTCTGGGAAGAGAACAAGAGCGTAGCCACATCGGCTTATCTCAAAAGGAACCCAAGCCAGGGTACGCTGGTGATCCGGCGGACCGAGGGTTTCATACCAACGGCACACTAGCTGGGAAGGACTAGCCAATAGCAGACTACGCACGGTCTTTAAGGAGAGGTACTACTGAGCTCAGTTCCTGCTCTGCTACTCACTAGCCATGTTACCAGGGATCGGCTAACTGGTTTCTCCCAGCTTCAACTTCTTCTGTAGAATGACCCTTACTTCATGAGTTTCCGTAAGTGAAGAGCTAAGCACAGTTCATAGCAAAAGTCTACACCAATCACTGGAAAAAAGATTAAAATATAGTTGGTGTGTGTGTGTGTATGTGTGTGTGTACATGTGAATGTATATATGTGTACATATACCTAGATATGCATGTGTAAATTATACATGAATATAATTTGGTGTATGTAAAAGTATATATGTGTGTGTGTATGTGTATATGTATATACACACAGTGAGTTAATCCATGTTTTATACACCAGTATTTGTATATTCACACATATGGCTTATATGCACATGAGAAAAACATATATATAATATGTAGACCAGTCTATGTATATGTGTGGCCACCTTTCTCTTTGTCTCTCTCTTGCTCACTAGTGTTCTCTCTCTCTCTCTCTCTCTCTCTCTCTCTCTCTGTGTGTGTGTGTGTGTGTGTTGTGTGTGTGGTATGTGTGTGTGTGTGTGTGTAGAAGGCCTGGGCAGGCAGGCAGAAGGGACACGTACAGAGGAGGCTTCAGGCATCAGGGATTCAGTGCTCTCACCTCAGCCTGTAGGCAGTGGCCACGCCCTGCCCATCCCTGCACCAGGCTGCAGAGGGGAGGCTGAGATTTATCAGGTGAGTCCTTATCTCAGAAGTACTTTCCTTTCATGTCGCCTTTGCTATTCTAAAAACAGAAACTAGAGGCTACCACAGCTGCCAAGGTTTCTTTCAGGGGAGAATCCATCAGAAATTAGTTAAGTGCTTCCAGGACCAAAATCAATAAGTCAGGCCTGTCCTTCCCTGCCCCACCCCCACCCCAGTTAGAGGGAAGAGTGAGGTGTGGAGATGAGGAGGGGGTGCCCTGCCTGCTACAGGCTCCATGCTGGTCAGGAGCCCAGGAATGCTACCATCAGAACAGGAACTTGCTTTTTCAGGCCTTCTTCGAACTGGCCAGGGAGTTACATTACAAGCCTTCAGGAGGGAAGGAGCTTGAGAAGTTGAATGAAAAAGCGGTGGAGACTTCCAACCATGCAGCAGCAAGCTCATCCCCCAGTCCTGTGCAGCTGCCATCCATGGCCTTCAACCATGATTTCCACCTCTCTCTGCCTCCATCCACACAGCAGGCCCAGAAGCAGCATGACCAGAGGAATGGGACCAAAAGTTAGAAAGTATCACCACCATCACCTCCACACCTCCACCACCACCACCATCACCATCACCACACCACCTCAAGCCTTTTACTGGTTGTCTCTACCTTCCCTGGAGCTAAAAAGGGTTTCAGACCCTTTGCTTCAGGGACTCTCAACTTTCTCATTGGTAAATGAAGGCAATCCTAGAAACTCCAGGACTCTCCCAGGACTCCTCTGAGGATTCAGAGCAATGACACAATGGGACCAGGAAAACCTAGTTTCCCTCTACAGATCTATATACCACAGGAACTCTGGGAAACTGGCTCATATTTTTGTCACTAAAGCAGAAGCAATAGCAAAATGCAAGGAACGGGGGCTGGCTGGAGAGATGGCTCAGTGGTTAAGAGCACTGACTGCTCTTCCAAAGGTCCTGAGTTCAATTCCCAGCAACCACATGGTGGCTCACAACTATCTATAATGGGATCTGATGCCCTCTTCTGGTGTGTCTGAAGATAGCTATAGTGTACTCACCTACATAAAATAAATACATAAAATCTTAAAAAAAAAAAAAAAAAATACAAGAAACCTACCAGGTATGGTAGTACCCACCTGTAATCCCACTCAGAATCATGACATATAACACACACACACACACACACACACACACACACACGCCTATTGCAGAGCCCTATCCACCCCCCCAAGGAATTCTGGCCTCCTTGCTGGGATAGCAGCAGACAGAAGAACACAGTTTTTATAGAATTGGGCAAGTTATAAATTCTCAAAAAGTTTTCAGAATAAACCTTGTTTTACTTTGAATTTAAATTTGAGTGATTCCAAAAGACCTAAAGTTTCAGTGTGGGCTGGATGTTGGTTGCAGGAATATCCAATAATACACATTCTTACATAATGTAGAAAAATATTCCAGGCAGTGCTTTCAGGAATGCATGAGCAGGTGCAGGTGGGAGAGAAGTTTGGGAAACAGCAGAGAGACCATCTCTGTATCACTGTGATGCCCAGAGGATGCTGAGATATCAGCCCTTCACAGTTACCCTACCCTGCATCCAGCTGACAGATGTTCACAGGGAAACTCTCTGTCTGTCTGCCTCTCTCTCTCTCTGTCTCTCTCTCTTCTCTCTCTCTCTCTCTCTCTCTCTTTCTCTGTTTTTGTGTGTGTTTCTCTGTCTCTTTCTCTGTGTGTGTGTGTTTTTCTGCCTCTCTGTATGTATGTGTGTGTTTCTCTGCCTCTCTCTCTTTCTCTCTCTTCTTCTCTCTTCTCTCTCTCTCTCTCTCTCTCTCTCTCTCTCTCTCTCTCTCTCTCTCCACACCACACACACACACACACATCAGTAGTATTTAACCAAGTAACCAAATGAAATAATCCTGTGTCCCCCTGTGTCCACGTACTTTTCTTGCTGTACTTTCCAATCATGAACTCTGAACCCAGGAACCCACCTCTCCTAGCTTCTCTATTGTCACTCTATCTGCAGCTTCAGAACTCTCTTTTTGGCCCCCCTTAGCCATAGACAGTGCCAACCCTGTCCTTGTCCTTGAAGGAGACATCCTGTGCAGCAGAAGGTGAGGAGGCTCCAGTGTGGCTACAATGAACCAAAAGACCAATCCCAGGAGACCAGGTAGCTATTGACTCCACCTGCCAACAATTTAGAGTGAGAAACACAAAATGGTCACAGTGAAAGGCGCTGGTCAGGCAGGTGTCAGCAGTCTGCAGGACTCTACAGTGCACACCTTTGTGATCTTTAGGCTGGGGGTGCAGGGATCAGGAAGCACTGGGGACCAGGCAGCTGGAAAATGTGTTATCATAAATGCTGTTTTTCCACCTGCCCCACAACAGCTAATATGCCTCACTGAGATTCTTTGTGACATTAAAGAGAAACCAGAGGAGGAGGTGAGAGACAGTGCCTCCATGGACTCACAATTGAATGTCATCTCCCCCAAATGACTGTACTTGTTGAACAGAGAGTGGTGAGGCCAGAAAAGGAAGGGAAAAGATGCTGAGTAGAGCCAATCACATCTCAGTAGTGAGAGCTCTGTCACTGGGAGAAGTTGCAGGAAAATAGAAACAATACCCACACACCTCTCACTAATAAAGAAAGTGAGATATCCCACACATCTCTCACTTAATACAGAGAGTGAGATATCCCCATGAGCCAGTTAAAAGTAAAAAGACCTGTGGCTCCATCTGGGATCCAGAACACCCCCTCTGGGCTCCCTAGACTAACCATGCACCCATCCAATTGCTTTGGCTTCAAATGAACAGCACAAGCCTTGAGGAAATACGGGTCTGTAGAATGAAGGCTCATTTAAGTCTGGAATTCCCAGATCTATCTAGTAAACTCATTTGGGAGGATGGCCAGATATGTTCTTGGATCTGCCACCAGCTCTCTAAGGTCCTGACTTGGTGCATGTCCTCAGCACTGGGGCTAGGACTGTCTTTTTTTGAACCATTTGCCCTGCCTTCCCTATGAGTACTAGTATGTTGGTTTGGTTGAACTTTCCAGAAGGCAGAAATTGTGTCCTAAGTATTTAGGGTTCCTGCCATCCTGAGCACAGAGCCTTATGCATGGTCAATGCTTTACAGGCATTAAAGCAAAAGGAACTGGAAACACACTGCAGAAACAGTCTCCTTATGGCTCTCCTGGCCTTCTTGTGCAGTACCATGATGTGACTAAGCAAAAAGTAGCTAGGATATCAGAAGAGAGTTAATGGAGTCTAGAGTTCTTTAGTCCCCAGAAGAAATTGGCTCTTGGTTTTACCCTGGATCAAAATGCTAATGTTACAATGTGAAATATAAAGTTCAAGAGCCCAAGACGATGATGGTGGGCCCTGTGCTTGGAAAATTGGATGGCTGGAGGACAGGGAGGAAAAGGAGGGAGAGAAGGAGAAAGAGGGAGAGAAGGGGGAGGAAGAAGACATCTATCCAGAACAAAGGGCAGATGGGGTAGGGCTGGGCTGGGGAAGAGCTCACCTCCAGGAGAAATGGCCCTACTGATGACCAGGCTGTGACCAAAGAGGCAAGAAGGGCTCCAGCTCTGGCAGCAGCACATAAAGGGAAACCTGCTACCCAGACACAGAGAAAAGCAAAATGACTGTGTAGCTGACCAGTCCTCAGGAGCTGGTGGGGGGAGAGAGGAGGACATAGACAACTGTGGTTCTCTCTTACCCTGCAGGACCCCAGATGGTGACAGAGAAACCGTGGGCTTACAATGTCACAGAGTTTGCTCCCTTCCACTGAGTCCAGGTTCTGGGCCCATAGAGGGCATCAATAGCTGCCTAAGTGAACAGTGGCTAAACCATGGAAAGAGCTCAGCCGCCAGCTAGAAATGACACCCAGGCAAGCACAGCAGACTTCTCTATATCCTCTAAACTCACCCAACGGGAAATGGGAAGGGAACATTTAAAGAGATTAACATAGGGCATACTTTCCTCCTCTTCCTCCTCTTCTTCCTCCTCCTCCCCCTCTTCCTCTTCTCCCTCCTACTCCTCCTCTTCTTTTACCTCTTCTCCTCATCTTCCTCCTTCTCATCCTCCTCATCCTCTTCTTTCTCCACTTCCTCCTTTTTCTCCTTCTTCTTCCTTAAAAACCAGTGATCCTCTTATGAAGCCTTTAATTTTTAAATTTTGATTAATTTATTTTTACAATATTGTATATATGATAAAATGTACTTTACTTCACCCCATTATTTATCCTCTCACCCTTTTCCCTTCTGCTTCATCCCTTTTTTTCTGACAAGTCCCCTTCTATGTTCATAACTTTAAACTTTTTTCATTGTTGACAATTAATTCCTGGATCTATAGTTATTCTGGATTATTTTTGTCCTTCTATTCCTGATACCATTAACACACACACACACACACACATACACACACACACACACATACACACATACACACTAACACACATACACACACATACACACATGTACACACACATACATACACACTGTAAACACACAGATATACATACACACACATACACATATACACATACACACATATACATACATACACACAGACACATACACACCATACACCACACACACACATATATACACACATGTACACACACCACACACCATACAACACACACCATATAACACACACACACACACCATACATCACACACACATACACACACATGTACACACACCACACACACACACATACACACATATACACATACACAAACATACACACACATACACATATACACACACACATACACACAACACACATATACACATACACACAGACACACACACACCATACACACACATGTACACACACCACACACCATATACCACACACACACAGAGTTAACACACAGCAAAGCAACCTGCCTACTCTCCGACATGTTATGATTGATGTCTAGGGGCTGGCAAGATGGCTCAATGAAAGAAATGCTTATGGACAAGACTGACAATCTGAGTTCAATCTCCTGGAACTCCACATGGTAGAAGAAGAGAGCTGACTCCCAAATATTGTTCTCTGACCTCCACACACACTCCATGGCATGCATGTTGTACACACACACACAATTTAAGTCTTTACAAAGTTAAACATTTAGACAAAACACAGACAGAAAGAGTGGAAGAGCCAAAAGCCCCGTTGTAACATGAAACTGAGAGATACAATGAGAAGAGTTCTTCTCTTGGGTTCCCTTAAATCTGAACCCTGTGCCTCCCAGAGGGAGAAGCTGATGGCTGGGTGTCTCTCCAGCTGTTGTCTGGTGCTGACTGACAAGGTCTTGCATGCCCACCAATCAGATCATTTGAAAATGCTCAAGTGAAACAGGATGATCAGAATATAGAAACCAGCATGTCTGCCTTTGTGATAACAAGACAGAACCCAGGACAAGAAAAGTGCCAAATCCTCAGTTTCCACCAATGTCACACTCTGATCCAGAAAGCCTCTTGCTGAACAGGTCCCTGCTGCCTGCATCCACTTACATGGAGGCTCAGACAAGAGGACAGAAGATGGGCGTGGCTGGTTGGTGTGGAAGCTGTTTTCCAGCTCAGGGGTGGAAGGAGGCAGGCGAGAGCTCTGGGAAGACTAGCCAGGTTTGCCCAGGCACCTCTGCCTCAGGATCATTGTCATGCTTGCCCCTTTCCTCCTTCCCTGGGCAGTGTTGGTCCAGCACACAGTCCCACTCCCTGGCCAGGGAGAATCCATCCCAATTCAAGAAAAATGAGCTCCCCAGACACAAAGGACACCTTTTCCCTAAGTGTAACTTGAGTCTCATTCCTTCACAACCTGTCCCTCGAATGCCACCAACTATCTGCTCTGTCCTCATGTTACTGTGCCAGCTTGGGGAAAGGAGAAGACAGCAGTATAGACTCAAGGACCACAACTCCAGTCACAGAGAGAATGGAAAGGGTAGCAGTGGGGTGGAGCCACACTTCTGCTGTAAGATATGTGCTCGAGTTGACAAGTCTGAAAGCCCCTAGAGGCACAGCCTCCGAGTCACTCAGGAATACTGGTGTCAGAGAGTCTGATCCCAAAGACCACCAGGGTGTTCCAAGTCCTCCGATACTCTGGAACTCTCCAAACACAGTCCTGTAGGTCACCACTTGCTCTAAAAGCCACACAAAATCACGTCAGAAAGTATGTATCCCTCCTATTGGAAACAGGTACCTCATTCTTAATGACAGTAAAAATATAAACTTTACCTGAGGCAACCAGAAAAGTCCCCTAAGAGAGGGGGAACGGGAGGGAACTCAGCCAAGTTGTGTCAAGTGACGAAGGCTCCACAGAGAGGACCTTGCTGCCAGAGTTTGCAACCTGAAGGCCCAGACTGTGTTTCTAAGGTTGCAGGGGAATGGACACGTGTGTGAACACAGTAGAAGAATGGTGAGGCTGTGGAGCTCTATGTGTACGGATCACATGAGGGTGCCTGGCCTAGTGAGTGGATTTGATGCTCCATGCCAGTTTTGCCTGGAAAGTGATGATGTTCTTCCAGCTGTCAGCAGGTGTTCTTGCCCTGCATCCCTCTTTTGTACTTTGTTTCATTGTCCGTGCCTGTGTATGTGTCACATGTATACATCAGTCAACATTAGTATCATCCTCAATTGCTTCTCCTCCTTATTTCCTTGAGACAGATTCTCTCACTGAACCTGGTACCTATTGTTCTAGACTGGTTGATAAGCAGGATCCTTCTGTCTCTACCTTCACTATGCTGGGATTACAGGGTGCCTAGCCTTTACAAATGCTAATCAAACTCAGGCCCTCCTGTTTAGCTGGCAAGTATTTTACCCTCTAAGCCATTTGCCTAGCTGGCTGCTATCTTCCTTGGCTCTACTGTTTCCTGGGAGGCTGGCCTCTCTGAACTGTAAGACCTGAGCTTTTGGCCTTGGGTTGGGTTTATGGTTGTTGACCCTAGAACACAGTAAAAGGAAGAAGCTGAGGCATTGTTCCTACACAACGCTGGGTTTGGTAGTGACATGTCCCTTGGTTGTAGGTCTCTCAGGTTCGGACAAGCAGTGCTTTTCCCAAGCTGTCTCCACCCTGGCACTTCTGTTCCCTCCCTTTAGCTCAAAACCACAGGTAAAAGCAACTCCTTTCTGCTGCCAGGGCTCCTGGGTACTCTGTCATCCCCTCGTTGATTTCCTTAATCTGTTTGTACTTTTGTTAATAGTCCCTGCAATTACTCCTTTGAATGGGCCATCTGTTTCCTGCCAGGATCGCAGTCAAGTAAATTTGGGGGACATGTTTTAAAATTTGCAATGCTTATTAGCTTCTTAAGGCTCCAAAAGTCCTGCAGCAGAAAAACTTTTTAAATTTTGTTTAGCCTATAAAATGTTGTTTTCATAGTTTCTATTAGTCCCAGTGGAGTGTAAGAGAAGCTGCAGTGTGGGGACAGTCATGACAGGCACACATCTTCAAGGACGGCCATTTGCCCGTGGGAAGGATGAGTCAGGAAGGGGCCAGAGATAAGATCCAGGCATGGAGATGCATGACATTTGGACCATAGCAGTGGGCAGGAAGAAGTGCAAACATGCAGTATGGTGTCTTCTGCCCTGCCTTCAGGGCTCATGTCAGTCCCTGATCCCTCCAAGGAAACCCCTGAGATTGATGAATTCCATGACAGTGCATGTACACTCTCATGATCATATTATCTTACTGTTTTATCTTATTAGAATTCTCATTGGGGACATGAAAAAAAAAACATTATTGACTACCCATAATACCCAACAGCACCCAGAAATAGACAAAAACCAGCCCTTTAGATGCACACAGTTCCTTCCTCTTAGTGGTTATGCACATCAAAAGCAGAAACAGTACTGATAAGAAAGTGTCAGATTTTGATAACTATGATGACATTTTATTAAAAAGTAATTAAAATGCTGAGGGCAATTAGGGAGTAAGGCCTTTTTCTCCTGTTATGGGACTGTATTTTCATCATCCTTGGTCAAGGACTCCTTAGTCAAGTTCTGTCAATTAGACTTTTACTACATCCTTCATTAAAACCGCTGGCTGCCCTGTTCTCCAGAGTAGCAGCAAGCTGAACAAGCCAAGGCCACACCAATATTTCTCTGTCTTACTTGGGCACAACATATGACCCCAAAGAGGCCTCATCCTTTCTGTTTTCTGTATTCACAACTGCCTACATCTTTTAAACTCTAATGGACCCTCACAGACATCCAGAGACACAGCACCAAACTCCAAGGAGATGGGGATGAAAGTAGCCTGTTGACTTCTCCATTATTTGTGTCAGGAGAAATCAAAGGACTCCAGGAAGTCTGCCGGATAGAGCTGAAGGCACAGAGAGATGCTGAGGCTCCGGGCCAGGCCATTCTTTTGGCAGCAGTCAGCACTCTGAATCAGGATAGAAACTGGAAGGAGCCCTTTCTTTCTTCCTCTCTTTTTTATTTATTTATCTTATTACATTTGTTTGTTTGTGTGGGATGGAGCTCACACACCACAGCACCTGTGATATGGAGGTCAGAGGACAATTTTGTAGAAACTGGTTCTCAGAAAGAGCCCTTTCCTAAATGTTTTAAAAGCTATGGACTATAATCTTCCTGGAAAGGAGCTTTTCGAGTGTAGAAAACATGATGATAGTCTCTGTTAGGTTATGGATCTATCCGCTGCTGTCCTCTCTTAGAAATCATGCCTCCTATCTCCCTCTCACAAATACACACGCGCACACGCGCACACATGCACACACAGCCCTCTCTGAGACAGTTGATAAAAACCTGCTGCAGCTTGTCAGTAGCTACAAGGAAGCTCGGGCAACCTTGAAAGGTGACTTTATTTTTTCATCAGTGCCTTCTGGTGCAGGTGGTCACGTGGTGAGGGACAAGCTTTCCCCCACCCTGAAACCTGTGAGTCAAGAACTCTCTTAATCTCACAAAATGAAACTCCTCTCTCTCTCCAAGACTCCACATCTGTGGTATGACAGGACCTCTTCTAATGCTCTCCCACTTGGAGGCCTATGGTCATGAGGCTCTCTCTCCTAAGAAAGCTCAACATTAGCATAAGTCCACGTTAGCTCACTTCTATGAACCTGCTTCCTTTTGTAATATCTTGCTGCTTCCAATACTTGGGAGTTTGAGAGGACTGTTTCCTTTTAGCTCTGAAGAGTGGGCCTGGAAAGCAGGTCAAAATGGCCACAGGGACTCCAGATAGAACGACAGGCTGATGGAGACTCAGTTGTAAGAGTTGTACCTTGTAGTGGGGAAGGTTACACATGTGTGTGGCAGGGCCTGTATGGGAATTCTCTGTACCTCCTGCTTAATTTTGCTGTGAACCTAAAGTGACTATACATAACAAATTAAAAATAAAAAATGAGAGACTTGGGCTCAATATCCATACTGTATCTGTGACAACTTCTCGAGAGCTGTTGTCACAGTTCTGATCTGTCTGTCACTGGGGGTCTATTATGAGTCGTTCTACCTGTATTTCAACAGAGAGAAGCTGCCATAACTTTCTCAAGGAACGGTATGGTGGACATCGTTAGTGATCCCAACACATAGCCTAGGACCCGAAGGGCACAGCCCCTTTTAGGAAAAATCTATTTCAGTTCCTGAATACACTCAACACCCTTTCTTGACATGGAGCCTGTAAGAGTGCTCCGCTCCATCCTTCACAAGCGATGGATAAGCCAGTTTTCCAATTCTAAATCTTGATGTTGGAGAGGATTTAGTGATATGAAAATAATCAGATTCTGGTAGAGATCTCTCCAGAAATTGGAAAGTGCCAGAGGATGGGAACCGAATGAGTCAGCTCAAAAGTATGATGCTGTTTGCTGATGGAGAGCTCCAGCTACCACAGGCATGAACTTATTCAAATAGGTATGCGGACACTCATGCGTGAGCACACACGGTCCTTTTAAAGAAGGAGGCATCAACAAGCAGAGCTATAGCGCTCTTTCTAGCTGCCAGACCACAGGCTCCATTGCCCAGATACAGCTAGCAAATAAATGAGTCCCAACCCTAAAAGCAATTTCCCTTGTAAACTTCTAGATCCTTCAAGCTGAGATACCACACATGAGACAGCTGTTTAAAACGTGGTGTGATTCGATAGTATACAGGGCACACAGGTGTTAGACCTAAGCTTGTGTGTGTGTGTGTGTGTGTGTGTGTGTGTGTGTGTGTGTGTACACAGGCACATGCACTCACATGTGTGTAAGTAGGTGTACTACATGTGGTTTTACGTGCACATAGAGGCTGTACGTTGATACTAAATGTCTTCATCATTTTTTGAGACAGGGTCTCTCACCAATTAGGATAAACTGGCTAGCCAGCAAACCTTGAGGAATCCTTCAGTTTGTGTCTCCCCAGTGCTGTGATTATAGATTCACACCACTGCACCCAGCTTTTATGTGTGTCCTGGAGGATGGGTGCAAGTTCTCACACTTCTTGACTGAGCCCAAACCCCAAGTTTTTAGACTGTGTGTTATGACCCTACTATGTAATATGTAACTGAAAGGGGGTGCAAAAAATGGCAGCAGTAAAAGATTTCTGGACATGCAACAACCAAACATGAATCTGAAACTAAACATAATGAATCTGCGCAGCATTCACACGTGTTGTGTGAATGCTACAACTTCCCTGAGGCTTGGTTTTGAACACACAACATGTACTTTACACTATATATGCAACACCTACAAATACCATATGAAACACCTTGGCTCAGATTTAAGACTATTGTAGGTTATAAACTGCAGTGATTTCTCTGCTCATATGAAGTTTTTGCTCTTATAGGAACATGATGATTTAATTACAGAGAACAAAGACTTTTAATATTTTCCAAACATCATTCCTCAGCAGGTATCATATTAGAGTATTTCTGATTTGTAACATAATAAAATGCTTTATTTTAAAAATCACTAAGTTTCTAACTTGAGCTTCATAAAAAATAAATTTTGGTTTGGGATTAGGGAAGACTTTCTAGAAATTTCTGAATGTTTGTAAACATAGTGTTGATATTTTATGATACAAGAATATCAGTCAACTCTGGAAGATGTTGACGATGCCCTATGCCCTACAGTATCAAATATTCAGCCACAATTTAATTCTTAACACAGGAAATAAACACATGCATTCATCTCACTAGTATGAAAATTTGCTTTAAGTTTTAAAATGTTATTTGAAAACTGTATCCTATATGATTTATCAGTGAATGCTTTGTACATGTATTTTATATACCCATATACTTAGTGTCATGTAAAAATTTCTCAGGCATAAAAGGTTAGTGGGAAAAGTATTGAGAAGTTCTTTGAATCAGTGCTTCATGTCTTGAGATTTAATGAGGCACCACCTCAGCATCCTCATCTGCAGCGTCACCAAGTCTCCCTCAAGTAGAAAGGACCAGTTCCAAGAGAAAATGCAGTCCAAAGCAGTGCATGTTGTTGGCTGGGTGACCAGGTGGCCCAGGGAGTAGTGCCACCCACTTTCAGAACAGATCTTCTGTCCTTGTTTAAACTCACTCCTTCCCACAAGAATCCCAGACTCCCAGTTTATTATATACTCTCACAGACACACCCAGAGAAGTGTCTCCTAGGAGATACATCAGGTTGATGATGAAGGTGATCAACACCTGTCCATCTTCTAGTCCATCTCCCAACCTGACCTTCTGAATTCTTTCTCATGGACCAAATTACAATTCCTCAGGAGAGTTGTCTGCTCAGGTGTCAGAACATCAAAAACTGGGAGTCTGGAATCCTTTGTGAGCTTCATTTCCCCGAGTCCCCACAGGAGTGGCAGAGTCGTCTGGAGCAGTAATTAGCTACTGACATGTGTGAGGTTCAGCTGTGTGTCCATCTGAGTCAAGACACATTTGCAGGAATGCTTCCCCTCTGGTTGTGTGGACAACATCTCTTTGTTTCCTTTATATGGCTCAGAGTGCCCCAAATACCTCCTGAGCAGGAAGACAACTCAGCAACTCATTAGAGTCTCTGCCTAACACATATCTTGATAAAACATGGGCGTATGGTGTACGGCTTGTCCAGAACAATCCTGAGGGAAGTTCTAGAATGTGCAGTGAAGAGGTCTGGGTAGCTGTGTCAGGATGACGAGAAGGAGCCGTATGAGGTGACCTTTCTCCAGCCACCAGAAACCAACCTTTGCAGGCCTGCCTGTTTCTCCCTTCTTGGAGCTCTGTCTCTGGTGGACTCCACCAGTGCCCACAGGGAGACTCTCCCTGGGTGAAGTCCAGAGCTTGCAGGAGCTGTTCTGTCTGTTTTTTAAGGGAGAGGCAAACATGTAACAGGAAACAAGGAGAATGTCTCATAGTGGGATCAAAGGAAGGGCAAGAGGCGGGGACGGCGACTGACTGACTGCCTAGGTCTTCGCAGCTATCATGCACTCCAATCACATTTTCAACAAGTGATTTTCCATCCCTTGTGGAATGGCCTGTGAGGATCACTGAGACTGTCCCTCAAGCATCAGGAAAAATACAGGTCCACAGAGAGCAGTGTTTGCTAGCATTAACTCTATTCCAGCCGGGGTTCCTCCCTGGAGTTCCCCATAGTGGGTCCTCTGTTCCAAGCTGAACATGAGAACTAGAATTCCTTGATCCACTGAAATCCACCCATCTGGGTGCTCCCCAGTCCCCACAGAGTGCCAGGACACTGTCCTCACTGGAGCAAAGGTAACAAAACAGTCTTTTCCTCAGGAAATCCCTTCTTAATTGCCCCAAACCAATTTCCCTTCCAACACAATACATTTTCCTTCATAGTACCTAATAGAAGTATAATTAACCAACCAATCAAGTTGTGTGCTACATATCCATTTAGCGTTTGCCTCTCCGAAATCTCAGACGTGTTGTGTGGTGGCGTGGTTCATTACCAGCTGAGCTCCTCTCCATTCACAAGAACAGACACTGGTACTCAGTAGGCTCCCAGTGTCAGCTCACTGAATGAATGAATGAAGAATGCCGTTATTCCAAGGGCATGTAGTCACCTAGGAAGCAAGGGCAGGGCCCTTCAGCTCATGCTGTTAACTCACTCCCAATGTTACTTAGTGACAGGCAGAGACTCAGGAATGTACCTGCCACTTACAACTGTGTGGCTCTGAGAGTTGTGATGTCATTCTGTCCCTCGGTTGTCCTATCTGTGAACTGGGTACAGCCACAGTGCCCACTTCAATGGCTCATTGAGTATAAAGGATTTAGCACAGCATCTGGCAGGTGCTGAACCTGCCTCCATTCTCCTGTGAGGCCCAGAAGAGAGAGTAAATTGAATGCTGGCAAAAATGGCAGAGGGATAGTTGGGAGGGTTTTGACTGGGAAGGAGGCCTCCAGGAAAAACATCTAGCTGAGCATATGCCAGGCCGAGCCAGGAGTGTACCACAGAGAGCCTTGCTTGCCCAGCCTAACTAGAGAGGAAAGACTCTCTTTGAAATAGATGAGACTGTGATGATTTCATTAAATATTTACAAGATTGTGGAGTGGAGGATGCTGCCCTACCATAAACTCAAGTCATACAATCTAGAGTCACACTCACAAAAATATCTCAATTGAGTTATTGTCTTTACCAGATTCGTCTGTGGGCGTGTCTACTGATGTAGAAGAGCCCAGCCCACTGAGGGAATAATTTGGGTCTTTCAGTTGGCTTGTTGAGGACAAGTGGTCAAATCTGGCTTGCTCGGGGACAAGTTGTCACTATAGATCCCTCTTTTTTCTTTTCCTGTAACTTTGCTCCTGAATACCAACCTTCTACTTCCATGAGGGGTGGGTGGAGCCCAGGAACTAGTCATCCAGGTTGGGAGGCTCTGATATCTGAGCCTGAACTTCAGAACTGTTAGGCCAAGCTTGAACAATAGGCACCAGAGGCCCTGTTCCAAGAGCCTGACAGGCCCCTGACCTTGTTCTACTTTCTCCAGCTGTGAAGACCCGGAGTAAGGGACAGGGCTTCCCTGAACATTTTCTATGATGCCTTACAGAGTCCTTATGAGGAGGCAGAGGATTGGGTTAGACACATCCAACATTCAGATGAGAAAACGAGGCCTAGACCAAGTAAGAGACCTGGCAGAGAATCTCTAATTGTTCAAAATGGGAGATGAGACCGTCTTAAGAGTCCAATAGCCTCATCTCCCGGGGCCCACTGCCTCCCTGCCAGGCTTCCTGGGGTTCTGGTCTGCCTACTGCGCTTGAAGGTACCCATCCTACCCCATCCCCACCCACCTATCTGTAGCCTATCCTGTGTAAGTCTGTGGGCAGAGGCTCCCGAACTTCGGAGACGGGTTCCAGACCCAGGTAGAGACCCACAGACTAATTCAAACACTGAGTACTTGGGGACAGCCGGACTTTCCAACCACCCCCTTTCCCTTTTGTAGCAACAAGTGTGGGGCTTCCCCTAGTAACCCCCGCCCCCCCAACACACACACACACAAGTAGAAAAGCAGGCGGCTGCAGAGCAGCTGGCAAACAGTCGAACACCTGTGTGCCAGATATTACAGCTGCGTGTGGGAAACGTGATCCATCTGCAGCGCCTGTCACATGCCGGGTCCAGTTGCCATACTCAGGCAGGTTGGAAGAGGATCCATTGAAGGAAAGAATTTCAAAGCCCAGGCACCCATCCCTCCGTTTCCCTCTCCACCCCCAGCATTTTCTTCTCTTCTTTGGCACTCACCATTTCCTGCTGAGCTTGACGCTCACTAAGTCCCCAGAAGTAACGCACCAAGTTGACGCCTCTCCTAGCAACACAAACTGCAAGGAAACAACAAAGCTATTTCGCATGCTCAGAGTGCATCTCATCTTCAGAGCAGTTGTTTAACTTCTTGCTCTAAGAGCAGCACATCTGGCTGAAACATTTGTGGGTTATCCTAAATTTGTGGAGTGCCTGGGGGACACCTGGGGTGTCCAGCAGTCGGTTGGCTCAGTGTCTCCTTGCTGTCAAGCCACCCATTCAAAGTCCCAGGATCTTTATCTACTTTGCAGAAACATATCTATTTTCTTGCCAGAATAATTTTGAGGGCTTTGGTTGATGTTCATGATCAGCCTGCTTGTGGAAAAGGGGAAAGATGGGACACTGTAAAGGCATTTTAAAGGGTAGACAGAAAAAGATGTACCGAGCAGAGAACTAATTACTTCTGCATTGGAACTCCCACAGTGTCTTTCCCAGAAAGCAGCTTTGCAGGGAATGGTAGTTTTTCTCTCACAATCAACCAGGACGCACCGAGCCTGGTGAGCAGAAAAAGACATAAAACCCAGCATGACAGAGCACACCTTAGACAAGTCACCCCAATGTCACAACCCCTGTGATACTTCACAGTCCTCAAGATATGCTTCAGTCTTGGGGCTAGCAGGAAGGATTAGCAGGGAAGGCGTTGCCACCTGACAATCTGAATTTGATCCCTGGATCCATGTTGTGTGGAAGGAGAGATCTGACTCCTGCTTGTTGCTTTCTCATCTCTACACATGTGCCATCCTGTGTGTGTGTTGTGTGTGTGTGTGTGTGTGTTAACATTATATTTAATATAAGTTAAATTTTTAAGAAAAAATAAATGTATTTCCACCTCATCAAAAGACATTGCACATAACAGACACTTAGCAACTCAAATGATATGTATCAACCATCTTATGTATTCATCAGGTCAGCCAAATAATAGTTATCTCTTAACCGTCACCCAAGTCTTACTACCTTGTTCAATATCTTCAACTTACAGATGAAAAGTCAAGGTTCAAAAGAATTAAGTAATTTGTCAGAATACGATAACAGCAGAATCTGAACCCAGAACACAGAGGTAGGCCTCAAAGTGAATGCTTTCGTGGAATTCCAGTGGCTTCTCCGAATGTCCTAAAGCAGCCAGCTTGGCCAGAGGGAGGTGTGTGTGTAGACTTGAACCTGACCCCAACATGCTAAGAGGAGAAACTGGAATTTTCTGTTCCCCCGAAGCTCCCATTTCTCTTTCCTGTCCACTGAAAACAAAATGAAATTAGCATTATAATGCAAGAAATTGAGTCACGTGGATCAAACTTAGTTCCTGTCTTTGTCACATCAAAAAATTACAGAGGCTATATCCACCAAACGCCATCTTACCCCTGGCCATCTCCAACGTCAGTCACTCTGCCACCACTCAAGGTGCCACTTCCTTAGTCCCATACAAAGTGCAATTTTCACTTGCCCCTGGAAAATCAGTATTTCCCATACTTTAATTCTCCGGATTTCAATTTTTCAATAAAAATGTGAAAATGAAACTCCACAGGACTGCAGCCAAAATGGTGCCCCTGAGTCACCATCAGTCTGGAGGGAAACTCAGCAAGGGTCTTAGAGGAAAAGATCTTCTTGGCCATGGCCCCTGGCATGACTCACTGGATAAGGAAGGAAGAAAGCAAGGGCAGGACACATCTGTGCTACTTTTAGAAAGGCCCCTTCAAAGAAAGACATCTTGATTTAGAATGGCACTGTGTTTGCAATCCCAGCATTTGGGTGACTGAGGCAGGAGAATAGCTGGGAGTGAAGGCCAGCCTGGGAACCTGGGTTACAAGTGTGAAATTCTGTCTCAAAAAGAGAAGAGAGAAGAGGAGAGGAGGAATGGGGGGGGGGGGGTGAAGGGAAAAGAGATAAGGAGAGGAGAGAGGAGAAAGAGAGGGAGGGGAGGGAAGAGGAGATTTCTCATTCTAAAGGGACTCATCACAAAAACTCGTTTTTCTTGACTCTATACTGACCAGCAACTTGGAAACAGGAAAGCTGGATGGCAGAACCTACACACTGAAGCACTGGAACCTTCTCCAGCCCAGCTGTGCTGTCCACTTGGTAGCTCTGGATTTGATTTCCTCATCCAGCTGGGGAGGACAGGAGCTGGTCGACTGAGTTCCGGGAATGGATAGAAGTCCTCAAGGGATGCATCCCTGGAGGGCTCCTTAGGGTGCCTCACGCATTGCAGGCACTCCTAGGGTGAGCTTCCTGCCTGCCTGCTCCTGCCCCCTTCCCCATCCCTCAGGCTGAACAGCTGCTGTGCCCTTTGGAACATAGTGTTGTCAGTGGAGGGCCACTGTGAACTATTCAGTTACCTACCCAGGACCTCCAATCCAACCAAGAGAGTGTCACACTTAATGGAAATGCACCAATGGTCCCCAGGCTTTGCCACAAGACACCCTCCAGAACAAAACTACCAGGATTCTATATCACTTCTCTCTGCTGTCGTTTTGACACTGAAGTGGGGGAAGAGGAGAAACCTCTACTGAGACCTTGCCCTGTATGTAAGTAACATGAGCTGCTGCATGTCTGTGGACAGCTCTGCCTGAGCCAAGGGCAGCAGACAGCACCATCCTCAGAAGGGTGAGTCTCAGCCAGTCCACTGCCACATGATCCTGGGTGGGTCACGAAGCTTCTGGGTACTTCACTGTTCTCAGCTGTTACACAGGTTAATAATAGAGAGGCATGGCCTGGCAAAGAGAAGCCATTCTGACCAATTCAATGGTGGGACAAACTGACAGGGAACTGATGTCTTCGAAAGAACAGAAGAAATCGGAAGAGTGGTGAACTTTCTGTCAAGCCTCTGAGCCGTCTAAAACAAAAGGAGACATTTAAGACCACAGCACCAGGTTGAGGCTCTGTCTAATGTCTGCTCAACACACTCTTCTTTGATTCTTTTTCTTCCCTTAGCTCTTCCCTCCTTCCTTCGAGCCTTTCTCCAGTGTTGTATGGAACTCAGCCTCACTCAAGCTAACTAAGTGTACGCTAGCCCACCACTGAGCTATTCTCATCCCCTGGGACCAGTTTTCCCATAAATCCCCAGTAACTTTCAAACCAGAACCCAGAGCTCTGATGGCAGGCAGGCTGGGGAGGGGGAGGGCATGCGAGCACACACAGGTCGGCTGTCTAAGGATCCACACATAGTATGAATGGATGCCAGGAGGACACATGGGGAGCCGCCAGCTGTTGGATACTCTTGGTTCATGTCTGCTCCAGCAGGCTCATGACACTTCCAGGAAGTCAGGCTGACTGGAACAGAATAACCAGAAAGGGTAGAAGGCCTATGGTCTAGCTTAAAGTCCCGGGAGTAAGGGCTGCGGTACGATTCACCGGGCTGAGTACTTGTCTATCATGGACAAGGCTGTAGGTTTCAACCTGAGAAAGGAATGAAAACTACCTCAGGGCTGCATCCTAAGGATGTTACAGGGAGTTATGAGATCTAACAACAATGTAGAGGCTGTGTGTATGGGGTGAAAGGATACAGACATAGAGAAGAAAAAGTTACCAAGTGAGGTTTTTTTAAATAGCACATAATTTAAAAGAGAACAAGAAATCAATGTTATCTGAAAGACAATGAAACTGCTCGGGTTTCCTCCTTTGTGTAACAGGGATTCTACTTCTAAACCCTATGTAAATCTAATATCCTTCCCCGAGAGTGCCCTAGACAGTATCCAGCCATTGGCCTTGGAAAGCAGAACTTGCCCTCAGCAACAATGGGAGCTTTGAGCGTGAATGGTAAGTCCCCATGAGTCATAGCAGCTTGTCCCCCCCCCACCCCGTATAGCCAGAGTTAACTGCCTTCCCTCCCCTCTCTCCCCACCTTAAAGATAAGCGCGAGCTGGAGATGTGGCCTTGAGATGTGGTCTGGCTCGCACACAGGGTAACAGGAAGAAGCTCTCATTATGGAAGACCCAAAGCTCTGAGCTGGCTGTGTCTTACTTTTATTGTAGCATCGATCCTTAACAAAACTATCAGTGAAACTAACAACAGCTAAGACTGGTGAAAAGCCTGCCACATGCTTTGCAAATGTTTTCAAATGCTACCATCTTTGCTCATGAAGACCCTTTCATGCTGTTATCCATCCATGTTACTGCTCAGAAACAGGGAGCCAAGCGGGCTGAGACACACCAATACTTGTTGGGAAGAGGCTATGTTGGAATTGAAGGTAATTTTTGAGACAGCCTTAGGTGGACCCCTGTGATTCCAACACTTAGAAAACTGAAGCAGGAAGGAGTTTTAAAAACAGCTTGGGTTACAGTGAACTCAAGTCCAAGCTGGTATACAGACTGAAACCCTGTCTCAATAAATAAATAAACCCAAAAAAACTAAGAATAAATAAAGTACATAAGAGCATTTCCATCTGAATTCAAAGCCTGAGGCTCTGACTATCTAATGTACACGTGCCCCTCCTAATGCAGTGCTGGTTCGTAGCTCAGGGCACAGTTCTGGATTCCAACAGGGAGCTACAAAAATAACTCACTGGTAGCCAATGCATACTTTAAGGCTAGTGAGAGCCAGTTGCAAACCCCAACCCCTCCCCATCAAAATCCAACTACTCAGGAAGTTGGGGTAGAAGAATTGCTTGATTCTAGAAGTTTGAGGACAGCCGGTATAACATAGCAAGATTTCATTACAAAAAAAATCAATCAATAAATAAAGGCAAACTGGAGGACCAAGACCTACGCAGAGAACAGAATGGGGAGGGGAGAACGGAATGTTAAATGTATGGATGACCTGTGTCTGGAGGAGGAAGGCTTTACAAAGCGAATGGAGTATGTGCCAAGCATTGAAGGTTATTGCAGAGTCTTTGAAGGTGTGTCATGTGTGCCTGTGTGTCTGTGTGTGTGTTTACACACAACACAGGCCAGCTGGAGATAAATCTATTCTGCACTGAAGCAGAAAGACCATTTGGTGACAACTGGCACCTAAAGAGCAGTTACACTATCCCAAGAACTCTGCTAGGTTCTCACTGTAGAGTTCTGTTCCTAATCCTTAGAGTCGCTATTTTACAGAACTGTTAAGCTAGTGGGGCCTCACACTTCAGAGACCTCGGAGCTCAGGCCATGTTCAAGGTAAGCCAGTGTCTAGGTCAGGGAGATGGTTTAGTGGATAAAGTGTTTGCCGCACAAGATGAAGACCTGGTTGCAGATCTCCATAACCCAGGTAAGGCTGTATATGGTTGTACACACTTGCAATTCCAGCACTCCTGGATGAAGACAGGAGAATTCCCAGGAACTCACAAACTCATAGCCTTGGGAAGACAGCAGACAACAAAAGACCCTGTCTCTACCAACCTGAGGTTGTCCTCTGACCACATGTGTCATGTGGCACATCTATACCTTCCACATATAGGAACACACATGTATAGCATGTGTGTGTGTATATGCAGAGGAGGATAGAAAGAAAGGGACAGGCTTTGAAAGTCTGGATGGAGCCTGGAGGACAGCCTGGCCCCTATCCCAAGCAAAACACAAAGGAAAGGGTGTGGAGCTCTGCCCCCATCTGAAGTCCTGCGCTGTTTATGCAACTACATTGTAAAGTCAGTCTCAGAATAAAGGTTTTCACTCATAGCAGCCTGTGCCCTTAGGCTGGGTAGGTGTGTCCAGACCAGGTTTCCCAGCTGCCCCAGCCATGGGGCAGCAGCTGTACCCAGGGCATTCATGCAGGGCATCTTCTGCTTGCCTGTCTGCCCCACATCACTCACTTGGACTCACCACACCATGTGTGGGGCCACCTGCTATTGGCCACTCTTGGCCAGCATCCACCCCAGCAGGCTCGTGTCACATCCAGCCCCATCAACATCAGCAGATGGGCACTGTTCTCCTCTTGCTGAGATGGTCAGCAGGACACTCCTCACACCACTGTAGGCTCACAGGAGATGTCGGCAGTGGTGTGGCTACTAAGGAGTAGAACTGATGCTCTAATCTGTCCAGGCTCAGAGCCAGAATGATCCCAGAATCATCTTCATCTGCACAGTTTCCCTCTGACCCACAGGATGTGGAGTATAAACCTAAAGCCTTGGAAGCCATCATTTGCCAGCATATACAATACAGGTCCTAGGAGAATAAGAAGCCAAGAGAGAGGGGGACAGAGAGAGAGAGAGAGACAGAGAGAACAGAGAGAGGAGACACACAGAGAGAAAAGAGAGAGAGGAACAGAGACAGAGAAAGAACAGAGACAGAGAGACTGACAGAGACAGAGAGAACAGATCTTAACAAATGTAAAGGGCCTTATGTATTCACCATCATGTGTAATCTTGTTTGCTTAAGTGGGTATCTGAAAAATCTCAATCTATTTGTATCAATTTAAATCAAATTAATTTGAACATTTTAAAATTATCATATATATCATGAAAGCACTCAGACAAATATGATCCTCTTTATGTAAAAAGGGTCCCCACATACATTGTACATATATATCAAGAACTTTCCTGAGTGGGTTAGAGAGTGGCTCCAATTAAGAGCTTGCACTGCTCTTGCTGAAGACCCGAGTTCAGTTCCCAGCACCCATGTCAGAGGCTCTGACATCCTCTTCTGACTTCTACAACCACTGCAGAGATCCACAAACAGACACACACATTCAAATAATAAAAACAAAATAAATTTCATTGATTAATCTTAAAAGAGGGCATCCTATACACACCACCATGAGCCCGTGGAGCTCTGTGATCCTCCTCAGACGATGAGATGATGAATGGACATGCTTTCCTCTATCTTCTCTTCTGTATTTGAAGGAAAGGCCTGGAAAGAGGAAGGTAAACTACACAGGGTCCTTTCCTGGAGGAGCTCTGACATCTGGAGAATCCAGCATCCAGAAAACAGATTCACCATCACTCTGTTTTTAGCCTGAGCTGGGCTCCTGAGTGTTTGGTGCAACCTACCCAAAAGAGATAGAGATATTTGCCTGAAACCCATGTGACTCTGTACACACACACACACACACACACACACACACACACACACACACTTCATATAATACTCCACAGTATATTATTTAAATGTAAAAAGTTAACTTGGTTATTTATTGTCAGACAAAATTAATGCTATGGGAGATGCTCCAGGCTCATCCTATGGTAATCCACACACCCAGATGTTGGGCTTGAGTGACAGTAAGTCCAAGTCAGGGTTCTGGGAACTCTTAGAGTCTCTGTTCATCTCCTCTTCCAGTTACAGAAGGTCCTGGCAAAAGATGTTGGACTCCTTAAACTTGGAAATGCTACTCAGGTAACATTAAAATGGCCTCATTTAAAATGCATCAAAATTCTTCAACCAATTTCACCAATTTCAATAAATGTGGTCGTCTTATTATGAACTCCATGCCAGGAGCTGGGATGTGGCTCTGTGTGAAGCACTTGCTGACTGAGAGTAGGACTGGAGTCAGAACCCCCAGAACCCATATGTTCTGTTGCTGTTACGAGACACCATGACCAAGGCAGCTCTTATAAAAAAGATAGTTAAGAGGAAGCTTCCTGACAGTTTTAGAGGGTTATCCATGATCATCATGGCAAGAAGCAGACAGGCATAGGGCTGGAGCAGTAGCTGAGAGCTTTACATCCTGATTCGTAGACTAGGCCTGAAAGCCCATTCCCAGTGGCATTTCTCCTCCAAAAAGTCCACACTTCCCAATCCTTCCCAAGTAGTTTCACCAACTGAAGACCAAGTACTGAAACCTATGGCCCTGGGGTGGGACACTTTTTCTCAAACCACCACAGCCTATGATTCTGGGGCAGTGTGATGGCCCTCTGTAATGCCAGCACTCAGGAGGCTGCGACCCGGGACCTGGGAACAAACTGGTGAGACCCTGCCTCAATATAGAGAAAGACAGGAAACATCAGCCTCTCACCTATACACACACACAGACAGACACACACACAGACACACACACAACAGACACACACACATAGACACACACACAGAGACACACACAGACATCTACACACAGATGCACACACAGACACACGCCAAAAAAAAAAACCATACACCTGTACATGCACTTCCACACAAACATGTATCTATACATCATATGCTGCACATACATATACATGCGGAAAAAAAAAAAACCTACTCTTTCTTCAGCAAGTCCTGTATTCTGGCCTTCCACAGTTTGGGTGTTTTTTTGTTTGTTTATTGGTTGAGGGTTGGGGGTGTTTGTTCTTGTTGTTGTTTTGCTTGTTTTGTTGATTTGTGGTGCTGGAGTCCAAAGGTAGGGTCTTTCAGATGCCAGGCAAGAGCTCTTCCCAGAGATGCAACCTTTCCCTTTTAGTTCTCGCCTTATGTCTGGCATGGTGAAGTTATTTAGACTTCGAAGGATGGACTGACCCAGGTTGTGCTGGGGAACAATCCAGACAAGGTTTCATGGATCTCGACAGAAATAAGCATTGCATTGGATTTCAGCTTGCAGAATTGCTGCATGCCTCGGGACAAGCAAACTTCCCCTGGAGTTGCTTAACTCTCTGAGGAGACCATTATAATGAGTCTGGTCAACTTATATTTGTTAAATAACTGTTGGGAATAAACAGATGTGCAGGTGTGATGATATTGACACGGTTCCTTGTGATTTCCTCTTATGTGATGGGGTCAAATGCTGTGCAAACCAAGTGTATATGACTCTGCTGTGGGGTGCTGGGGTTGACTGTTGGTACAGAAGAACTAGACGAGGCAAATGCCTATGGCTCCAGCTACTAGGAAGGTTGAAGCAGGAGGCTGGCGAGCTGAGAGTTCAAGGCCAGTGTGGGAAACTTAGGGAGATCTCATTTCAAGAAGGCAAAGAACATACAAATGGCTTTTGATGGAGAGGAGGGGGGGGAGAGGAGGAAGAGAGAACGCTGAGGAGAAACGCAGGTATGCTGATGGAAGGATGGAACAGGGTACCAGAGGCCCCAAGCCATGTTTCTCCCACACTTATTAGATATGATATCTGGAATTACTTCATCTCAGCAGAAAGAAACATGGGTCAGAAAAAAAACAGTCATCTAAACTGTAGTTTTAGGCTGAAAATGTACCGTTTTGAGAGAAACTAAAAAATTGCTAGGTGAGTTTGCTCATAGTTTCTGGAAAAACATTCTTTTGGGTCAACATCCCTTAGGCATAAATAACTTCAGGGCTAGTGACGTGGCTTAGCAGAAGCCGCTTGTCTGACAATCCAACTGGGTTTAATCCCTGGGACCCACATTTGTGAAAGGAGGGAATCAGCTCCCATAAGTTGTCCACTACCTTCATGTGTGCACCATGGAACACAAGCATCATTCTGGTCTCCATTCTGTTCTGAACACAGTCAGGACTCCCTCCTATACTTTTGCTGGATATCACCTGAATCTTTTGACATCTGTGATTCCAAGTGTGTTCTTCTGTTACTGAAACACATGATAAAGGCCAACTAATAAGGAGAAACAGTTTATTTGGCTCATAGGTTGTAGGTTTCAGTTCATGGTCATTCTGGTTAGGGCCTGTGGTGGTACATCATGACAGCAGCATATACTGTGGCAGAGCCAGTCACTTCACTGCTGGGAATTAAAAGAAAGAAACAGACAAGGGTACCACAGTCCCCTCTGAGGGAACACTTCCAATAACTTAGTCTCCCAGTCAACCTCACCTCTTAAGAGTTCCCCATTGGAAGGACTGAGGGAGCTGTAGGGGATTGCAACTCCATAGGAAGAGCAATATCAACTAACCAGACCACCCAGAGCTCCCGGGACTACACCACCAACCAAAGAGTACACACAGAGGAAATCCATGGCTCCAGATACATATGTAACAGAGGATGGCTTATCTGGCATCAATGGGAGGGGAGGCTCTTGGTCCTGTGGATGCTTGATGCCCCAGCGTAGGGGGATGCTGGAGCAATGAGGCGGGAGTGGGTAAGTGGGTAAAGGAGCACCCTCATAGAGGCAAAGGGGAGGGGGAGAGGGGATGGGATGGGGAGTTTGTGGAGGGGTAACTGGGAAGGTGTATATCATTTGAAATGTAAATGAATAAAAATGATTAATAAAAGAGTTCTCCATCACCCCCAATAGCTGCATGTGGAGACCAAGCCTTTAATATATTGGCTTTGGGGGCCATATTTCGATTCCAAACCGTAGCAAGGGAGGAACAAAGGGTGAAAAAGAGTTTTTCCCTTTGTAAAACGTTGCTTTCTACTTTAAGAGGTGCATGCAGTCTCTTTCCCCCAGCTCAGGACCCCAAGTATGTTAAATGCATCCCCAGCTGTACAAAAGCTGAGAAAAGGACTCCTGACAGCCAGTTGTCTTGCTACCCCAGGATGAAAATGGGGCTTGCTAAACAATGACGCTTACAGAAGACAGATGTTGTGTGAACATCTGCCCCAACAGACAAGACCTGACAAGCCGAGTACCTATCAAGAACAATGTGCCAGCTTCCCAGTGAGTTCACAGACAGCCTACCTTTGCCCAGTTACCATAACACAAGCACTGGAGCAAGGGAAATTAAGCCACAGAGTCTGTGACAGAAGTGAGGGAAGAACGAGATTGCAGGTACCTTCCTATTCCAATCCAAAACTGCCTAACGAGACCACAAGCACACACTACCTATGAGGTGACTCATCCACACAATTAATGTTTGAATACAGAACTCTGCTTATGGTTCTGTAGGGGGTAAGATTCCTTATCTCTGTCTCTTCTTATTCTCCATGTTGAATGTTACTCAAGACTATTTAAATTTCTCTTTTCCTAGCCATGTAAGCTACTGGCACTTAACTCCCGTCTCTCAATCTTTTAAATCACTCTTATCCTACTAGCCTGCTCAAAGAACCATCTAGAATTATTCCCTGGTATCGTTTATCAGCCTCCTCTTTGGAGAATGTTTTGCCCAGGACACATGGGCTCTTTGCTACCTAGATTTAAGCATGGTCCAGAGGCAAAAGCTTGAGGCTCAAAATTCATGTATTTTAAAGTCAGCCCTGGCATCCACAAACTATTTTATAAGTAACTCACAGCTCATGACTTTCTTAGAGCTGGTGGTATTATTTTAAATCTCTGGAAGAATGCACAGTATGATATGAACCCCCAGTGGGGATTTTAAAATGTTGGCTACTTGTTAAATAATAGCTGTATAATCAAATTGTGTCCCGCTTGTGCTTGGTTATGACCTTCAGATCTTATAAAAGGGCTCCTCCATAAAACCAGTCATTTCATGTCTTGGAACTGGGATGCTGTGATTTTTATTCTCGGTAAGCACAACCCACATCAGCCAACACAATCCAAAACCCTGTATTCAAAAAGAAGAGGTAAGAGTTGAGATTCTCCTACACCTGACAGGACACAAATGGGCATTTTGTATCACTATGTGCCTTCATAGGGTTGCTACTTTTCTTCAGTACACAAGAAAATAAGTCATTCATGCTTGGAGGAAAACAATCTTTTCCAGAAAAAAAAAAAAGTCTTCTCAGAAGAATAAATCCAAGAGAAGACAGCATAGTCTAGAATTTCATATCTCACCAAGGCCTGAGTACTGGGAAGAGGTGGAATTTTCCAGGGGTGGAGCCTAGGTGAAAGAAGTTAAGTCACTGGGATCGTGTACTTGAAGGCAGTAGTGGAACCCTGGTCTTTTTGGCTTCTTCTTTTACTTCTTTCTTCTTCCTCTTTTTACTTCTTTCTTTCTTCTTTTACTTCTCTCTTGCCATGAGGTGAGCCTGTCTTCAACTACAGGATCCCACAGTGACATACTGCCTTCCCACTGTCCCAAAGGTAGCAGTACCACAAGATCACACTCTGAAACCCGTGAGACTGTGAGTCTGAACCTCTCCTTCTTATAAGTTGATCGACTCATTGAGAAAAGAGGAGAGAGCAGTGAGTGGGAGAATCAGCTTCTCAGCCCAAGGAGTCTCATTCCAATACCTACTTCACTACTGTCTTATACCATTGGGTGTAACAGTCCCCCGCCCCCCAAAAAAAACAACAAAAAAACCACCAACAACAACAACAACACATGACGTGATACAACTAAGTCTCGAAGAAAAACAAAATTTTCCACTTCAGTTGGGTTCTAGCCAGGTAAAAACCAAGGCAACCATGAGACAAAGGGGACCCTATATGTCCTGTAAAATGACTTGGAAGGGCCTCACATGATCTTGGGAGAGAGAAAAAGGGTTATAGGAACTGAGAAGCCCAGAGCTCACAAGCCTGCATGGTGGGACACAGATCCCACCCGCCCGTACAGAAACAAAGAGAGAAGCAGATACGCAACATTGTGGCAAAGTCAAGTCAGGATGAAACCATGATGAGAATGAAACCATTCCTCATCTGTGAGCCACAGAACTATAAAAAGAACTCCAGCCCTTGCAGTACTGCCACCTAAGGAACGCCTTGGAATTAAGCTCTCAACTTCTCGTGCCAGGTCAGTTTCCTTCAGATGTGCCCTCATCTTGTCATTTTAAGTCAGAATGCCCCTGTCCTCTGGTTATTGACTGAGTTCAGTCAGACAGCCTAATACCACCTCACAGCTCAGAAGAAGCTCCGTCAGCAGCCTTCACTGCAGAAGTAGCAATCACATAGCCAGCCAGAGCGAAATTAAGAAATTTGCATGTCATTTATTAATATCCTCCTTGTCTGTCAAGCAGTCTTCAAAAACATGTTTTCCTCCTTTTGAAAGAAGCAAATTGTAATGAACTCATCCATGCTAAGGATCTCAGGCCAGGCTCTGCTCCTCCACACGTGTATGGAGAGCGAACATACACCAAGTGTGTTGGCCCAACATAGTCTCCTCTCTACCCTACCTTCTGGAACAAGTTTCCTGAGTGTGGTGACTCACACATTGTCTAAAGAGTGGTCTGGTCTCCAGCAAAATATACCTTGAAAGAAAAGGGCGATTCAAAATATTCCAGGATGGGGCTGAAGAGACTGTTGTGGAGTTGTTGACTAGTTAGGTGGGATGAGGGCATTGTGGTTCTGGCAGAAAATGTGCCCATTTTTTCAAAGATATGCTCAGGACAGAAACATGATATTTCTAATTTACTTTAATTATATGAACAAACAAACCCTCTACAATAAATAAAATATTGTAAAACGTGAACAACTGGTATGTCCGCCTAACCGGTTGACATACATCTATTAAACTTTTTTCTCTGGCTTTTCATGTTGAACATTTTCACAACAAAATAACTCCAAGAAAAGCGCTAGCCTGGTAGCTCCCTGGCATCCTGCAGAAAAGTACTACATAATCTCCAACCAGCCACAACCGCCCTTCACTAGCCCTCCCCTGGTAGGGCTGAGTGTATATCATCTGATGCCCATAGCCAAAGACAAGGTGTTCACGACTGAGGAGCTTCCCCTGAGTGTGACGCCCTCGGCATGTGTATCACCTCGCTTGGTCCTCGCCACGGCCCTGGGCAGATGAAGTGTAGCTATCACCAGCCCGAGTGGTAGAAACTGAGACTCAGAGAAGTGTAATGTGCTGAAGATCACTCAGCTAGTTAGTAACACAGTTGGAGTTTCTACCAGGGAGTTAACATTCCATTAAACAGCCTTGTCTGGCTGGTGATCTGAGTTCACATGGCTTCTCATAAAAGATATGGCACTTTTCTTCCCTACATGGTACTGATTGCTCTCCTTCCACACACAGTGATGCTAGGTGTTGGTTATTCCTTTGTTATTAGTATTTCTCCTGATTCTTCAGGGTTTGTGTGTGTGCATGTGTGTGTGCGTGTGTGTGTGCGTGTGTATGTGTGCATGCGGGGGGGTGTGTGTGTGCGCGCACGCGCATGCACGTAGGCCAAAAGAGGTCATCAGATCCCAAAGCTGGAGTGACAATCAGTAGCAGCCAATATTTGTTCTGGAAACCAAACTCTGGTCCTCTGCAAGAGTAGCAAGTGCTCCTAACCACTAAACCATCACTCCAGCTCTAGACACTTGTAGGTTTTGATTAACAGATTTGCTGTAGGGAAAGTCCCTGGAGAACTGGATTGGGCACGGTGCTATCCTGGGCCATCCTGCAAGCCTGAGCCATCTTCTGAGATGCCTGACTCCTTCATGGAGGTGCAGTCTTCACTCTGCAGATGATAGCACTCTGGGAGGTGTTCTGAGTCCAGTTCCTTGCTGAGACACTGCCAGAAATGATATGGAAGAAGATGGCTCACATTTACACACCCACAATTGGAGCCCAGCTGGAACCCAGCTCTATCTACCTATCTTCTGTATATCTATCATACGCCATTATCATCTACACCTATCACCTGGCTCTATCACCTACATCAATTGATCTATCATCTCTATCATCTACATCTATCACCTACCTTTCAATCAATGTACTATCATCTATAGACACTATGTCTATTTATCTATATCATTGATCTATAATTATATCTTTATCTCCATCTCTATCATACTTATCAACCATCTGTACTTATCATGTACACCTCTATCATCTGTCTCTAATAATCAATCTGTCATCTATATACCTGTCTACTTACCATCTGTCTATCTGTTATCTGTTATATAGGTAGATACCTATATCTAATTTTGATGGCTACAAGGTAGGAGAAAGGCAGTAACTCCTATTTTACACAAGTTTATTGAGACACAAATTTTTCCATTTATCTCTACTCCCTTATATTGGGAACAAACATTTAGGCTTCTTAGCCTGGCAAAAGTCTAACTAAGATCTGGCTCTAAGAGGAGATCCTAGGCTAGACAGTTGTGCTTCATCTCTTGGATCATGTCTGCTCTGCAGTGTCCAAAGACCATTTTCAGTTATTGACTAATACTTCTTTCCAATACTGTTGTTGGTTTCTCCCAGTGCTGGATCACAGGAGAGTGAGGTACGAGGTATAAAAAAAATAGTCCCTTTAAGTAGACAAGACTCCCTACAAAGAGCAGACACATATGGCCAAGCCTGTGTCAATCACTCCACAAAAGCCTGTGATGAAGGTTCTCCCCTCTCACTGAGTTCTCTCGGCTGTTTTAGAGGAGCTCAGCATCAGGCCAGCTCTGCTGGAGAAAGGTCATTCCCTCTGAGGACATACACACTTGCTGTCATGGTTGGTCGTTCAGTCTGGGAGTCTGTCCAAAAGCAATGAGTGAGTGTTCCTTTTCTACAATGATAGACACTTCAAAGTGACTCTGGGCAAGAAAGACATACTCCGAAGCTCTCCAGTGAATTTGATAAGCTGAGTTCAGGAGTTTGGTCATAGATAAGATTTGTGGAAGAGGTGTGAGGTCAAGAGGTGAGGTGCTATGGCCATTGAACAGGTCAAAGAACAGCTTGGGCTGGGCAGAGAGTCACAGGAGCACTTTCCAGATTCCCCTGAGAACTACCCTCATTCTCAGACAGTTGACCTGCCTCCATCTGTGACACTTCCTAGCCTCAGAAGCCTCGAGGACTGGTCCTATTTGCCTGGTGTCTCGCAGTAGTTCAGTGACGCTCAAGTGGTTCAGTGCAAACATTCCATATCCTCATCACTGGCAACAGAGAAATAAAAGCTGAAACAACAATGGAACCTCCGGTTTTTTCCATCAGGTTATGGAACTCTCCACAGAGTAAAAGCCTGCATTAATATAGGTTGAATTCCTCTGGTCCTGCTTAAATCCCTAATACCAGGGGGAGATATAGTCCACATTCCTGTTGTTTTTCACATAACAATTATGTTGCCAAAATCAATGAAGACAAGCATTGCCATGGCTGAGCACACTTCAAAATAGAAGGAAGCCATTCCATGATCTGTATATCCATGCACTTATTTGGGAAATTTTTAGTAAACATCTAGGGAACACAGAGAGTGAGGGAGGAACTACATATGCGTCAAGTGTTGGGCCAGGTTGTTGGTTTGCTTGCTCTCTGAGCTGAGTAACAGTCTCTCTGGGCACAGATGAAGAGAAGATAACTGACTTGCCAAGGTCACCCAGTGCTTCCAGGAGGCACCACGAGATGCAAGTTTCAGATTGCTTCCTGATCCTTTACAAAGCTCACCATTGGAACTTGCCACCATGGAAGAGACTAGACAGATACAGTCAACCAGGCAATCCCTATAGGAGCCTGAGCCTGCACGCCTGAAGAGATTCAGGCTAGGTCAAATAAGAACTTGCCCTGGCCCAGGCAGAGTATGAAAGATAACTTTGGAGAGCATCAGTATTATGGACTCATCTTATTAAACAGATAGAAGAAGCAGGTGTGTAAAATGCTCAATAGGCAATGTCAAAGCTCTTGACATTTCATGACATTGTTATCAAAAAGTCTTTGCTCAAGATTCATACAATTTTGTTACTGAAAAACCTTCCAATGTTTTAAGTAAACATATGTGTGATTGTTTGTATATGCTTGGCCCAGGGGATGGCGCTATCAGGGGGTGTGGCCTTGTTGGAGTAAGTGTGTCACTGTGGATGTGGGCTTCAAGGCCCTCATCCTAGATGCCTGCAAGCTAATCTTCTCCTAGCTACCTTTGGAACAAGAGGTGGTGGAACTCTCAGCTCTTCCAGCACCATGCCTGCCTGGGCACTGCCATGATCCCACCTTGATGATAATGGATTGAACCTGTAAGCCAGCCCCAATTAATGTTGTCCTTATAAGATTTGCCTTGGTCATGATGTCTGTTTACAGCAGTAAAACCCTAATTCTGTGTTGAGCTCCAATAGAAGCTGTCTTTGGCCACATGCAGCCTGTGGTCTGCAAGTTAAATTGCCTGGAAGGAGAAGCTCCACTTGAATAACTCAGTGAAGGCCCAGAATATGCTCTAGAAATAACATCAGTGAAGAAACATGTGAACAAGCATTTGGAGCCTGGACTTCCACAATCTTCCAGGAGGTACACTCAAGCTGACATCACTCAAAAAGCTACAGGGCTCCTGAGATGGGCACTCAGACAATCCTGTGTGTTCATGAGCCTGATGTTTGGGTTCTGGTTCTAGAAAAGAGCTGGAGTCTCAGATTCAGAGAGCAGATTCTTTGGCTTTCAAGTCTTTAGAGAATTGCCCAGGGCAAGACTAAAGTGGACAGGGGTACGGGCGGGCACTGTGGATACTGCTTCCTAGGGCGCCCAAGCAAATGCACATAGGCAAAGGCAGAAATCATAAAACCAGCATTTTAATCTTCCCTTGGATATAAGTTCCCTGTCTGCCACAGATGAGGGTCTCAAGAACTGTGACCAAGAAATAAAGGAAAGATAATCCCAAGCTGGGAATCCAATATGTACCTGTGTGAGCACGGGCTTAGCACTAAGAATGCCAAAAGAAGCCGGGCGGTGGTGGCTCATGCCTTTAATCCTAGCACTTGGGAGGCAGAGGCAGGCGGATTTCTGAGTTCGAGGCCAGCCTGGTCTACAGAGTGAGTTCCAGGACAGCCAGGGCTACACAGAGAAACCCTGTCTCGAAAAACCAAAAAAAAAAAAAGAAAAAAAAGAATGCCAAAAGGAAGTAAGGTGCCTTTCCTAAAGAACCAAGTCTCCCAAGTCCAGCGTGGCTGTGCAAAGGACAAGTCCAGTTCCAGTGGTGGCCATGGACCTGAGAAGAATTAGCAGAGAACAGCAATCCGTTCTTACTAACATTCTCAATGCCCAGATCTGAGCACGGAACTCTACATCATTTCCTGATTCCACTTTCCTCTACACCCTGGGATTCTCCAGCCAACTTAAGAGAAAGATGCCATAAAGTTCTCAAGACTGAAATAATGTCAACTTGTATTTCTCCTATGTGACTAGAATGTGCCTGCTTACCGAGAGACAGGTAGAGGTAAACACCAAATAGAATCAGTCCCTGAGAGGTCCTGCAGGTTCTGAGCCCAGAGTGAAGTGTTTGAGTGGTCAGGAAGATGTCACTGCCTCTCTCTGCAGTTCATTTATAGTCCCACTGGCAATCCCAAGGATTCCATCACTGACCCTGTTTTATCATCGAGAAGACCTAAGTTAGATACTTCCCCCAATATTTACAAATAATAAGTAACAAAGAGAAGGTGGAAACCCAAGCAACTTCATATTTCGGGACTTGGGATTCCATTGGCAACATCAGCCCAGGAGCCCAGGTTAGGAGCACTATACTTGATTATGTGGTTGTGAACTTAATTTTAAGATCACCAGAAGACCCTCTCAAGCTGCCCATCCCACAAACATGGATCAGGTAATGCAGTTTGTTGAGCCAAGTCGGCAGTTTGAAAAGGACTCAATTCAGCTGGTTAAAAGATGTACCAAACCCAACAGAAAAGAATTTCAAAAGATCCCCATGGACACAGCAATAGGATTTGCTATCATGGGGTTCACTGGCTTCTTTGTAAAACTGATCTGTATCCCTATTAATAACATTATTGGTGGCTGAGTCCTTTCTCATCATGGGTGAGTGAACCAATCAGGGGTGACAAGTTCATGAAGTAAAATGCTGCCTGAATGCTTTGTGTTTTTCGTTTCTTTCCTCCCTCCTATGAGGTTTTCTGTTTCTGAATTAAAATAATCAAAAAAAAAAAAAAAAAAAAAAAAAAAAAAGATCACCAGAAGAGGGTTGAAGATTTATCTCAGTGGTATAGAGTACTTGACTAGAAGCACGAGGCTTTGGGTTTGATCCTCAGCTTTGGTCCTCAGGTGAGGTCACCAGAAGAAAATAAGATTGCCTTTCTTAAAGAGTAACAAATGCAAATCTCCTGGGTTCAGTTTGGCTGTACACAGGAGGAATCTATTCTAATGGGAATAGAAATTCCATGGGTAAGGGACGGGACACGAGGCAGGATTTCAGGTAACCTAGGCTGACTATGAGGCTGAGCTTGAACTTAAACTTCTGATCCCACCACCCCCCCCCCCGCTTCCGCCTCTGGAGTGCTAATATTGCAAGCATGCACTACCATGCTCCGTGTCTGTGGTGCTGAGGATCCAGTCCAGGATTCTGTACCCGCTAGCACAGGCAGGTAAAGTCCAGGCAAAGCACTCTGCTAGGTAAGCCACATCCCAAAAGATAGCTTCTAAAACATTCATGAAATGACCGTTTCATAGGAATGCATGCTAGTGTTCCTCCGAGGATCCCACTAAGTAGCACTGAATGGCCTCCTAACTACACTGCAACCTCTGGAGGTTACAAGGAAAGAAACTCTGGAGGGTGAGAGTGAAACTGTGTAAGGAAGCTGTGTCTGCCCTGGACAGCAGACCAAGGCAGAAAAGATAAAGTCAAGAATGGAGACCTGGGGATCTCACCTCCAAGCACAGAAAAGGAGTCCAAGATCATCCTCCAGAAAATATTTGGATCACGTGTTCTAATGAAGGTGTTACATCACCTGTCCACCCTTTCCCTTCTGCAATCTGGGAAAACTTGCCATTAAAATGGGTTTTTTGACTCTAAGTGAGACTCATGGCTTCATGTTTACCCACAACCACTGATGTCATGTCTAAGGGAGTCATCATCTCAGCCCTTTAGGGACTTCCTTAGGGGCTCAGGATCTGAGCCACCATACGGATTTGTGAAACCAAAGATGCATATATGCAAAATAGATTGAGGCCATATTTCGTAAGTTGCTGGAAGGGGGTCAGTGTGTGGTTGATAAAGAGAGAACAGGGGTTTTTGCTTTTCCTTGTGACTTCCCTGTTTCAAACCATGGCAGTCCCACCCTTCTGACACTCAAGGGCAAAACCTCAGAGCCATTCGATTCTCCTTTCTCCCTTTCCTCCTCGTCGGCCATTGCCTGTGTGAGATGTGAGGTCTACTCTTCTACCTCCTCTCCATGCTCTCTCTAGCTCTCCGTTCTTTCTAGCTCTCTGCTCTCTCTAGCTCTGCCTTGGTCTGATTGTCCTTTTGTCAAATGACCACACTACTGCCAGATCCAGTCAAATCATTTGAGGGCTTTTGTTTCATCCTGTTTTGTTTTGCTTTGGGATTTGTTCTTTTTTTGAGACAGGGTCTCTCTCTACATAGCCCTGGTTTTTCTGGAATTCACTATGTAGATCAGGCTGACATCCAACTCACAGAGATCCACCTGCCTTTGCATCCAGAAGGCTGGGACTAAAGGCATGTGCCATCATGCCCAACCTATTTTGAGGACTTTTGACTCATTAATGGGGAAGATTATATTTTCTAAAGATGACTTGGGCATTCCCAACAGAAAATATGTTCCCTCCCCTGGACCTCAGTAGGGATTGAGGATCATGAGTGACATTATGTGACTTCTTTCAAGGTTCAGACATTTGTGTGTGTGTGTAGGGGGGGGTGTGTTATTTGTTCTCTTGGGAAACTTCTCTTCATGTCTAGTTTGCTGTGTGTAAAAGCATGAAGCTACCACAAGGTGAGGACTCCAGGTCATAAGAAGAATATGTGCTCTTAATGGGAAGTTCTGACAGCTAGGAAGCCAAGGGAAGACTTCTCTAGGTAACTTTTAAACTCCAGTTGGTGAACTGGTGAGTCCCTACCTCTTAAATTCTTCTCAATAAAGTAATGTAAATCACATAGAGCTCATTTTTAACCCCAGACTCCGGGGACTTAATAAAATTGTTGTTTGAAGCTGTCAATTTGAACATAACTTGTTATATAGCTAATAGATACCTGATGGGTTGGGTTTTTTTTTTTTTTTTTTTTGACTTCTTATACAAAATCTGTATGAATCATCTGGCCACCACTTGTGAAAAACTACTTATTAAAATGGTGAGATTCTTGGGTTAGGAGTGTAGTTCAGTGATTGGTTATGTACTTAGCCCTGGGTTCCATCCCCAACAACAACAACAACAACTAAAAACAAAAAAAAACAATGTATTTGAATAGCTGCCTGGACTGAGGGGCTGAACTGATCAGAATAGAATTTTCAGTGTCTATGTACCAGGCACATTATAGGCACATTATCTAACTCTCCACCATTATATTGATACCCGCTTAAATGTCACGGAATTGAAGCAGGATTCCCAGGGATTCCCTGGGTATAAGTGGAAAGCAGACATACTGCTGTTTTCTATTGTTGCTAAAACACACAAGACAATTTAGAAATGAGTTTTGGGCTTACAGTTTCAGACAAATCTCAGTCTATGAGTCTATCGCCATATGACAGTGAAGCATGGCCCCAAGCATGAAGAGCTCACATCTTAAACCCAAAGCAAGAGGCTGGGAGGGTGAGCTGGGAATGGCTCACAGCTTTTGACACCTCAAAGCAATACCCTACTTCCTCCTGTGGGCCACAACTCCTAATCATAACCAAACAATGCCACCAACTAGGGGCGAAGGTTCAAATGTCTGAGAATGTGAAGGACATCTCATTTAAACCACCTTAGCAGGCATTCAAACCCAGAGTCTTCAGATGTCAATTCCTATGATCCCCACAAAGAGCTGAACCTAAGAAAGAGAGTGGATGGGGCTGGGGAAATGATTGACAGTTAAGAGTGTGTACTACCCTTGCAGAGAACCAGAGTTCCCAGGTTCCCAGCATCCACCCATGGGGAGCAACTTTTAACCATTATGACTGCTTTTTCAGGCAATCCAATACTCTGGCCTACACACACACACACACACACAACAAGAGAAGAGAGAGAGAGAGAGAGAGAGAGAGAGAGAGAGAGAGAGAGAGAGAGAGAGAGCAAACAAGACCCAGATGAGCACTTGGCATGACTTGACCATCTTACCTCTCCCAGGATGTCACTGAAGTAATCTCCCCTTTTGGAGTCAAGAAAACAAAGCCCACTGCTTTGGTTAGCGAAAGCCCCAGCAACAATGTCGAACAAGCCAGCAGTAATTTGTTTCTATTCTTTTCCATAAGACTGCCGGAGGTTATCCTGGTTTTCATTAGCTCAAACTTCTCCTTCTCAAACAATAATTCTTTGAAATCTTCTGGGAAAATAACATGGGTCAGGGCTGGCTGCCACATGCTCACGGAATCCAGAGAAACTGAGGTGTTAACCCCTGAGAGCTACATCTTCATACACATGAAACTAAGCTTGCCTCTACAGTTGTGGTTTTTAATGGGCTATAAAGAGAAACTTCACACTGAGTGAACTGAGATGTTCACCTTTATCATGAGAAAAAAATACTCTAGATTTACTCAACTGTTACAGCTGATTCGGTTACAGTGCAAACTTGTTGGGAATCTTGCCCTTTAGAACTCAGAGCGAGGGCAAGAGATGGGTAGCTCAGTAGTGAGTGCGTTACTGTGTAAGCGGAAGGACCTGCGTCTGAGACCCGAGTCCCACACAAAAAAGCTGAGCATAGCTAATGTGACTGTCACCCAGCACTTCAGCTCAGAGACAGTGAATCCATGAACTCACTGCCCAGACGGCCTAGTCCAAACTGAAAGTTCAGGATAACGAAGGATGATAGAGCAAGACATCCAACATGCCCCAGTCTCTACAGGTCTCTGCACCCAAAACCACATGTACACATATATACAATATCTACACTGAAGTACCAGATCTAACTAATATTTAGGATTAGATCATTATTTTTTTCCAGAAAATTTATTTAAAACAAATAATATAGAAAAATAGAGTGAAAACTTTAGTTCTGATTTTCCTCATAATCATCGACATGAAAATATTTATTTGTCTTCATGCAAAGTTTCTGTTTATTTGGGAATATTTAAGATTGTTTATAGTGTCATACATAAATAACTTTATAAACAAAAATTTAAAATGGCACAACTAGTTTCTTGTTCTTCCAACATTTCTAGATCATGTTCATGCAAGTTAAAACTTTCTTCCTTTGTGAAATCTGATGAAAAGGGAGAGTGGAGAAAAAGCCCTCACCCCCCCCCCGTCCCCGTGCTAACTTTCCATCACTGTTACAAATAACCTGAAACAAAGAAGTTAAAGAACAAGAAAGGGGGCTGGAAGCCAGGCGGTGGTGGCACACAGCTTTAATCCAAGCAATTGGAGCAGAGCAGGCGGATCCTCTGAGTTCGAGCCAGCCTGGTCTACGAGTAAGTTCCAGGCCAGCCTGGCTATACACAGAGAAAACTCTGTCTCGAAACCCCCAAAAAAAAAAAAGAAAGAAAGGGGCGAGAGAGATGGCTCAGTGGTAAGGGCACTGACTGCTCTTCCAGAGGTCCTGAGTTCAATTTCCAGCAACCACATGGTGGCTCACAACCATCTGTAATGGGATCTGATGCCCTCTTCTGGTGTGTCTGAAGACAGCGACAGTGTACTCATATACATGAAATAAATAAATAAATCTTTAAAAGAAGAAGAAGAACAAGAAGAGAACAAGAAGAAGAACAAGAAGAAGAAGAACAAGAAGGTCCATGTAGGCTCACAGTTTCTGTCTATGGTTGCTTAGCTCTGTAGTTACAGTTCCTGTGGAAGCTCCGTACATCACAGCAGGAAAGCATGGTAAGGGGAACCGCCCACTTTGTGGTGACCAGGAAACAAAGAGAGGAAAGGACCAAGGTCCCCAGAGCACCTGAACAGACATGGCTCTAATGACTTACTTCTTCTACCTAGATCCCACCTCCTAAAGATTTTGCCACTTATCAATGATACTAACACTGAAATCCAAACCGTCAACATGTGAGCCTTCCAGAATGTTTCAAATTCAAGCTGTAACAACCCCGAACCTTCTGTCTCATCTCTTCCAACACATCCTTACAGTGTAGACTATGGTCTTCACAGCTGACAACTCCTTCCATAGTCCTGCATCTTTCCTAGGCAGAAATCTCCATGGTATGACTCAGGGCATCTCTTTGGGAGATGACAGTGACAGTCAGAGCCCAGCATTGAGGCCCTGAAATACAAGCATGTCCATTTACTAGAGGAGGAAGGACAATTGGAGAGTCCTGGCTACTCCAGTGTGTTCCTGCTTTGTCTCACACATCCTTGTTGCAAAAACATAGCACTGGTGGGCACAAAACCAAACACAAGCCACATAGCTGAGCTAAAGATAATTAGAGTTGGGCTGGGAATATAGCTGTGTGGTAGAGTGCTTGCCCAGCACATTTAGGGCCCAAGTTCAATTCCTAGCATAATAAATAAATAAGCAGAATAGGAATGGTCAGTAGTGATAACAGTGGAAGTCACTCATCTTCAAGTAGGAATATTCTAGAATTTGACCCCTATGGAATGGGGAAAACTAGTCATGTTCCATGGGAGGGGAGTTGGTAGAGGAAGAAACTGAGTCTGAATAGTTCTGAAAGCTAAATTGCTGGTCAGTCCATCTCCAGACTTCCCCTTCACAGCCCAGAGAGACAGAAGACAAGGGGAGACTTTGTGATAAACTAAATTAAACTTAGTGGATAAAATAGTTCTGGGATTGCTGGGGCATATGATGGCTAATTCTATGTGTCTCTTGACTAAGGGGAAGCTGGTAAAATGTTTCTGGTATGTCTAGGATGGTGTTTCTGAAAGGAATTAGCAACTGGGAAAATAAAGTGAGGAAGATGGTTTCCATCTGTGTGAGTGGGCAGCATCCAACCCACTGAGGACCCAAAGAGAATCTAAAGGGACCAGACACTCCCTCTGCCTGGGGCCCGGAGCCTCCATCTCCTCCTGTGCTTGGATACCCAAGCTCAACAGCCCTTTCCCTCTTTCAGCTCCAAGGATGGCAATTCATGGGTCTTCTTGTCCCCATAGTAGCAAGGGCCAGTTTCCTTTGTAATTATAGATACACCGTCCTCTGTTTCTCTGGAGATGTGGGTATCAGCCATTACACGCAGCTGTGAAATCACTGGGTTAAAGAGAGAAAAATGTGCAGGCAGAAGCAAGAGAAGGAGAATGCAGAAAACACTTCCCCAAAACAAGAGAAATAGAGAGACAATGACATCGACAATCTGAGTGTCAACTTTTTTTCTGATTAAACCAATTTTATAGCGTGTTTAAAGTGATAATGACACAGATGAAGCAATAACTTTCATTTGAACAGACAAAGGCTATTGGAGAGGCAAACAACGGAAGAGCAGATGTATATAGAGTCAACTAGAAAGCTTGAAATACAAAAATAGAGTCTTTTTTTTTTTAAGTCTGTCTGTGAGTCCAGTTTAGACTGGATATAGAGAAGCAATATGCTAATTAGAGGGGAGTACTGAAGAATCCTCTAGAACATACAGGACAAAATATTCAAAAATCTATATATAAACACATATGTGCAATAAAGCGGCTATAGATAACAAAAATACAGTGTATGTTTCAGAATCCTAGAGGAGGGCTAAAAAGATGGCTCAGCAAGTAAATATGCTTGTTATCAGGCCTGATGACCAAATTCAAATTCAATCCTGCAATTGTCTTCTTGCCGCCACACATGCATGGCACCCATCCCAAACACACACCTAAACCGAAAATAAATAATTTAATTTTAAAAAATTTACAACTAGAAGTATTTAGAAGTTTTCACCATAAAGAATTATGAATATTTCAGGAAATAAATTATTAAAATGATTTAAACACTGCACCCATTAAGCATCACGAAGAACCCCATAATTGTGCATCATCTTTGTTGTTTTATTGGACTTAAAAGTACATTTAAGGGGCTGGAGAGATGGCTCAGCAGTTAAGAGCTTGTGTTACTCTTGCAGAGGACCCAGATTTGGTTCAGGTGGCTCACAACTGCCTGTAATTCCAACTCCAGAGAATCTGACATCTCTGGCCTCTGAGAACACCTGCACTAACAGGGACATACACATAGAGATACACACATATACACATAGTTAAAAATAATAAGTCCTAACAGAAAATAACTTAAATGCAAAATTAAACTTGAAACATATACTTACATGCATGTATATTATAGTCCTGCCCAGACACAACACGATGCACATATGACCTCATAGAGACTGTGGCAGCATGCGCAGCACGGCTTCAAACAGATAACACCCTCACACATCAAGCCAGACAATACCCCTCACATTCACACTGAGAGGGAAAGTGGACATGAAGGCCCACCCCTAACCAAGAAGCCATTTGCAACTGACACCTGCTGGGAAGGGAAAAATCCATTTTCTCCTGGAAGGTCGTTGGGTCCATCAACCACTTCCAGGATAGAACCATGCTCAGGAGTGGTCGACCAACATAAAAAACTCCATGTTTTTCGTCTGCTTTTTGCTTTGCTTTACTTTGTTTTAGTATTTCATTTTTGTCTTACTGATTTTCTTTGTTTATCTGTTGATTCTCAGGATCTGTTGTTTTAGAGAGGCAAGGAGAAAAGACGCATGAAGCTGGAAGAAGTTAGAGGACGGAAAGAATGTGTTCATAATATATTGTATGAAAGCTTTCAATAAAAAGAGTTGAAAATCCTCCCAAAAGTTAAAAGTAACTTGAAATTATGAACACAGCATTCAAAACTTAAGAAAGACTGCTAGAGATATAGCTAAAGAGAAATGTGTAATACATAAATATATTAGAAAATAGAAATGTTGTTCTCTTCATGCAAAAACTCTTGATAAACTAGGATAGATGGATGATACTCAAAATATCAACCATCCCCCTCAAAAAGGAAAATTTTTTCCTCTGCAGTTAACATGAGCTGAAGGGCTGGATGTGGGTGCAAAGGCCTTTAATCCCAGCAGTTGGTTCAGCCTGGTGTATGAATTAAGTCCAGGACAGCCAGAGCAGAGAAAAACCTGTCTTGAAGAATTAAAAACAGAAAAGAAAATGACAGGACCTCATACATGAGGGCTGTTTTCATCTTTGGTCTGAGACGCTTCTAGCCACTGCGGGTTTATTGCAGAGACACATAACAGCTCAACATGCTGGAAGCAGTGGCTATTAGGTGCTCAGCCTAATTGGGACCTCTATGTCTCCCTCCAAAGCAAACATGATGGAAGAGAGGGAAGAAGGATGTGAGACTGGGGGGTCAGGAGTATGTAAAACATTGCCTTCTGGACATGATATGGCTGCTGTATCCATGAACAGAATAGCAGCAGTAGCTACCTATACAAGACCAGCAGGAGACCAGGCCCATCAACATTCCATTGCAGGTGGGGCAGGGGCTTTTAGACCCATCCCCATAAGAGGAGCAATAGACAATTAATGGTTACTGGAAGAGCAAAGAGGGGGCATCATATTCACTCGGTCCAAATATAGCCCTTGCTCAAGTTAATAAGCCTCACCATGAACATACAAGCAACCCTAATTAAAGGCAGTGGGTCATGACAGAGAGAGAGGAAAAGAGAGGAGACTTGAGAAGAGAGTATTTCATGGTAGGTGGAAGAAGATAGGAGAGGATGGAGGAGGGCAAACATTAATCCAAAATCTTTATACACACACACATCACAAAATTATTAAATAAATAAGTAAATGGATTTTTAAAAGAGGGGACTGAGATCCCACAATCCCCTTGAAAGGCAGAATCTCCACAACTTGAAAGCCCCAGTTCTTACCACACTCCATAGAGTCTTCACCACACAGTGAAGTGCTCTGGGAACACATAAGTCATTGCAGGACCCTTTGAAAAAGAAAGTTACACAATATTCTCCGAAGTCATAAAAGAAACTCTAAATATGTAGAGAATTGGTTCATTTCTATAAAAGTCAGTTCTCTACAAACTCATCACAATTCTGCTTATACTAAACTCCATACACTGGTCAAAACCAAACCAAGATAGCAAAGGGCGAAGAGCAGATAACGTCAGCTTTGAAGATAAAGGACAAAGAAGGCCAACAGGTGTACTGCCAGATGCTAAAAATGTTTATAAACTTACTGTGCTTTCAACAGAATGGTGTTGGCATGGATAGACAAACAGAAAAGGACAGACTAGAAGCTGAGAGCCAGACTGGGTGTTTATATAAGCACTTTTCACACAACGGCATTTTGAATCTCTGGGACATGAAAAACTCTCAAAAGCTCAAAAGCAGAAGATGCAGATAATCTGATGGCATTTTTTTTAAAGGCATGTGAGGGCAATCTGATGGCATTTTTTAAAAAGACATGTGAGGGGATTCCATTGGCAAGGGTCTACAGATGCTCGTGAGCAGCTAAGGAGATGTCAGGCTTCGTTAGCCATTAGAGAGAAGCACGTTGGTAGCCCAGGGAACACCGATGCATACCTTTGCAAGACTGGCTGGAAGACAATTTAGGAACAGCTCTGTGTGTTAAGAGGGCTGTGTCACACGTTGCTGGAGTCTGTGTTTCCCATGCCCATGTATTGTGCTGGCATCTCTTCACGGCTTTGCACATGGCCACGATATTTGCATATCTTGAGGTGTCCAGCAGTCCTGTAGCTTTCTTCTCTGCCATGCTTCTCCGTGGGTCACCCAGCTCATTCTACTTGACTTTATAGAATGTGTTTAGTTTGTTTTTCACTACTTACAGGGTCTTATCTTCTCTGTGGAGTGTCAACTTGACTGTATCTAGAATCAACTACCAGAGAAGCCCTTGGACACATCAGTTGAATTGATGTGGAAAGACCCACCCTAAGCATGCCACGCCTCCCTCCCTCTGGCAACCCAGATAAATGGAAGTCTGGGGAAGAAAACCATTTTCTTTTTGCCTGCTTGCCTTCATGTATGCTGGCAAGTTCACCTAACCTGATTGCACCATTCTGCTGTTGCCACGGTTGGATGTTAGACCATGTGAGACAACACAGACAGCCTCATTCTAATATCCATTCACTCGCTCCATCAATTCTGCTCCATTAGAGAAGTCTTGGGAATAATTACTTTTTTGCTCTTGCATCTGTGTCCTGAAGACCATGAAAATTGTTCTTACAAGTACATATGTGTATACAGTATCTCCAAAAAGATATGTAAAAGAGTATTCCTGGAGGCCAGTGCTGAGTGGGGAGAGTAAAGAGCCTGCACATTATGGTTAACGTGTGAGATGACCCCACAAGCTAATGCTTTTGTGCACTTGTTCCCTAGTTGATGGTGCTGTTTGGAGAACTTGATGGAGCTCTAGGAGGTAGGACATTGCTGGAAGCATCATTGGAGGGTAGGCCACAAGCCAGAATAAATGCTCTCTCCTGTAAGGTGTTTCTGTCTGACAGTCTGTCATGACCATGAGAATACAGCTGACATGTTAGGGGACAGATGTATGTGAGATACATTTTTTTTTTTGCACTCTTTGTGTACACTTTTGCTATTCTTTACTTATTATTTGATGTCTTTAAAGTTTAAGACAAGGGAAGGGTACTGCATGGCCTACAACAACTAAGTAATGATAACTTTTTCTCTAACCGTAGTCTACAATAATAGCAATGAGAAAAAAAAAAAAGCTAAGATAGCCACCTGTGGTGGGAGATTCCATCTCCATGACCCAGTCCTCTCGTTCCTCCTGGTTCATAAAGTCTGTCCTCACATTCTAACCACAAGGTAGTATGCACAGTGGCATTGTGCTCAGACTATCCACCTTGTCCTCCAATACCCCTTTCCTCTTATGTTAGCTCCCCTAAGTTACCTGCCTTCTCTACACTCCAGTTGATGAACAGAGCACCTATATTGTCCAACAATGATGCCTCAATGATGACTTTTGGTGGTCCCACCTCCTACAGCAGAGGTGATGGGACTTCATTCCCAGTGAGTACAAAAGGCTAAGGCAGTCCTGACACAGCACTGCCTGCTGGCTGTGAGTGAGTCAGTCCCCATGTTATGAACTGACCCATGCAGGGACTCAGGTCATCAGGAACTGATGTCACTTGCCAGCAGCCAGATCCCAATATGGACAGCTCCACTCTGGAGTCTTGACCCACAAGACTATGTGATCATAAACGTTTGCTGTTTCCAATCTCCACAATAATAGGGGACGAGAAAGACTCTTCTCATTTCCCTAAGAGGCCAGATCGAACAAAAGACTATGTATACAGACTCCTTTCGAAGGCTAGGATTCTATGACATTCTCAAAAACAGAACATCAAGCAAATCCTTGATAGAAAAAAAAAGATCAAGGAAACATATTCTTTGGTGAACTCATCTTCTTGGTTAAGCAGATGAGTCTTTTTGGCAGACTGAGCTTAAATGGACCTCAAGACAACAAGGCTCAAGCTGAGAGTAAGTGCCTTCTGAAACTGATGAGACTTCTTTACCACAAGCCCTTACACAACAGCTGTCTCATAGTAGGTCCTCAATAAGCAACTGTTTGTGACAGGAAGGGGAGAGGACAGAGCTGTTGGTAGGGAGGCAGACAGGGTCTTTCCTTTCTTAGTCATGGTGCAGGCAAAACCCAGACTTAATTCTTAGCTGGGGAGCCTGGGCAGACCTGTGCTGTGACCTCTCTTTCCACCTCACCTACTCAGGTATGAAACCGGAGAAAAACGCTCTCCATGTCCTAAAGATATGGTGGGATTAAAATGAGGTGCACATGGGAAGATTGGAGAAGACATATCAGTTTTGCTCTTCTGTTTTTTAAAATGTGTGGTCGGCTGTGCAAACAGGCTGTAAACGAAAACAGGTCTACCTCCACATATGGGGAAGGGCCAATGCTGAGGAAACAGCCATTTGGAGACAGGAAATCACTGAGATCTTATCTCACAGCATCAACTAAACAAATTTAGAAGAAAGTCACGTGTTGGTTACAGCACAGACCATCCTTGACTTACAGTGGTTTGCACTTTATGGTGACGCAGAAGTGATGCCCAGTGAGCCCTTGGATCTTTTCCTGGTCTCAAAGCATGTGGTATGGCACCGTATTCCAGTGTTGGCAGTCAACAGGGAAGTGCAGGTCCGGGTCAGCCTCAGGATCATAAAGGTGCACCTTGGAGTCCTTCCAGGGCACAGTACGTTCACCGTGCAGCTGAGTAAGCTGTGACAGGCCAACGGTGGGGTGTGTGTTAAACGCCTTTGCATCTTTCAGTATGTTACCCCATTGTAAGTTAAGAAGCAGCTCTACTCTGGACCATATTCAATATGGCACAATTAAAAAGAATGTCAGGAAGCTATGAATGCTGCAATGGAAAGATCATCAAGAGCTAAAGTCCTATAAAAAACTAAATGGTAGATACTATGTAGTAATCATAAAACTGCCACATACATGTATGTACAGACATGCCACAATTCAGAGAAAAACCATTCGTGCTTCACTTTCTAACAGCAGTTGGCTCTGGGGAAGAAAATGGAATTAGAGGTCAATGTAGCATTTAAACATCTCATCACACCACACACACACACAACACTACACACACATACATATTAGACCTGCTGATTCAAGTGTTTAAAATGGATATCCATTAACTTAGAATTTTTATAGCAAAATAGTTTAAATTTGAATGTAAAGACTTTGGGCTAGTGAGAAGACTCCACAGCTAACAATGCCTGCTACCAAGCCTGACAGCGTCATTTGCCTCCCTGGAAACTCCGTGGTGGAAGAAGAGAACAGACTCCCAAGGGTTATCTGCTGACCAGTGCACCATGGCCCCCAACACCCACCCACCACCCCCAACACAAAACTAAATAAGTGTCTGAGTGTTCTGTTAGACATTGCAGATTGAACACGGGTACCCCTGAGTGGGGGGCAATCACTCTGCCACTCTTACTTTCCAGTCTGGTCATTTTTTTTAAGATTTTATTATATGTACATGAGTACACTATAGCAGAAGATATCGGATCCCTTTACAGATGGTTGTGAGTCACCGTGTGGTTCCTGGGAATTGAACTCAGGATCTCTGGGGGAGTAGTCAGTGCTCTTAACTGCTAAGCTATCTCTCCAGCCCCTGGTAAATGTTTTTTAAAAGAAGAAAAACATTAAAAAATAAGCATGGATGACAAATCCCTATGTGCGAAAGGAAAATCTGTATAAGCATTAAAGAATTTTTAAAACAATCGAAACACCAAGTTTTTCTGTAATCAACAACATTAAGAGATCTGTATGAGCCGGGCGTGGTTTAGCGCACAGCCTTTAATCCCAGCATTGGGAGCAGAGGCAGGGCGGCATCTCTGAGTTCGAGGCCAGCCTGGATTCTACAGAGTGATTCCAAGGACAGCCCTGGGCCTACCACAGAAGAAACCCTGGTTCGAATAACAAAAAAAAAAAAAAAAAAAACAAAAAAAAAAAAAAAAAAAAAAAAAAAAAAGAGATCTGTATGTACAAACATTAATTAAATTAAAAAGTAAGCAAAAACGGTATAACTCAGAAACAAGTGCGATAAGGGCTGGAAGCCTTTATATTATAAAAACAAAACTGCAGGTCCTGGCCCTCCACCCAGCCTCTAAGATTCTTTGAAAGGGAGTATGAATTTGAAAAAGTCACTTCCTGGCCTCAGTTTCCAGGCATAAAGGCAAGCACCACGAAGATAGTCATGAGCTCAAACCACTCACCTACACACACACACACACACACACACACACACACACACACGCACACACAACCTAAAAATGTCTCTGTCACTACCGGGTCCGTGGGTTGAGGGGAGTCTCTAGTGTATTGCCTACACTACAACGTCCAAACCTGTGAGAAATTTTCATCCAGATCCCTCTGTGAGGGTGAACTGAGACCTGCCTGCAAAAGGAGAAGTCGTGGCACGAATGGCAGGGTTTCTACACCCAGGGAGGCATCCTGATCATCCGGGAAGCCTCGGCCTGCACGCATTTTTAGCTAATGACTTTACCACAGAGAGCCCACCAAAGTCTCAAGTTCCTCTAACTGAAAGGCCCTCGGGACAGTCCAATACTTCCTCCCTCGAGAAAGCGGGACTTCTCCAAATGGGCAGGTCACTCCTTCACATCTCCCAGAGAGGGAACTCTGCAGACTCCTCCCAAAGACAGGCCACGCCCACTTGCACCTGACCACACCCACCATAGAGAAGCTTGAAGTCCCTCTGAGTTGGTGAGGGCTCCCACACTGCCACCAGGAATTCCTGATGCACCTAATAACTCAATCTGGGCAGCATACTCACTTAAGACACGGATGGAAAGTTTCTCTTCTATGTTGTGTTGTTAGGTGAGCGCTCAACAACCAACATAATTCCTAGCCTCTCTGGATAGTTATTTTTAAAGAGAATATTATATGAATGCACAAATTCTTATCCCTTCAAGTACTCATTTAACGTTCAACAACCATTTAGTAGGCAGCAACCGAGGAAGTGGGATTCAGCATAGATGGATTCCATCCTGTGCCCGCCTACAAGCAGATTCCTTAAAAGCCATGGCCAGGCTGGGCGAAGCACAGACTAGAGTCAGTGGCACTGGACTAGACACAGTCCAGCTGCTAACAAGACCTGAGCACGTTTTTAACTGTAGTGCTCTATCTCCAGGATGCTGTGAGGATTTTAAAAGATGCTATGGTCCAAGGTCTTACACATTGGAGTTTGACATGCCTAGACAGAAAAGGACTCAGGTTCTAATCTCCCTCCACTCTTCCCTCGTTTTTTTTTTTTTTTGTTTGTTTGTTTGGTTGGTTGGTTTGGTTTGGTGTTTGGTTTGGTTTTTGCCATCTTCAAACTTTGCTCCCAGTGCCATCTGCTGTGAAGGGAACCTGTGTGCCTATCCTCCATCCCAGGTTCATGTTGAAGCCTTGGTCTTCTGAGTATGTAAAGACGGGACCTTGGGAAGATTTTAAGGTTAGAGCAGGCTGTGGAAGGGGACACGCTCTCGAATGGAGTTAATATCCTTTTATAAGAAACACAAATGCTGAATGTGGCAGCCCATGCCTGTGATTCCAGCAGGAATTTGAGAAGCTGAGAAAGGAGTACTGTGTGTTTCAAGCTAGACTCAGCTACACAGTAAGTTCCAAGGCAGTCTGAGCTACAAAGTGAGTTTCGGGCTAGCCTGAGCTACACAAGGAGATGCTGTCTTCAAAAACAAATGATGATGGAAGGGGG
>JAJTUV010002199.1:175000-230434 GCA_021653895.1 Mastomys natalensis | reverse complement strand
GGGCTTGGGTTCAATTCCCAGCATCCACATGGCAGTTCACAACCATCTGTAACTCCAGTTCCAGGGGATCAACTCCCTCTTCTAACTGCCATTCACACCAGGCACATATAGAATGCACATAATTTGAACAGGCAAATATTCATATACATGAAATAAATCTAAAAAAATGTCACAATCATGAGCCAGCAAGATGACTCATCAAGTAATGGCAGTAACAACAAGTGTGGTAGCTTCAGTTTGTCTCTGAAAGCCACATGGGAGGAGAGTTGTTCTCCGGTCTTACATGCAAACCCGGTACACACATTGCGGGGGGGGTGGGGGGGGGGGGGGGGAGGGAGAGAGAGAGAGAAAGAGAGGAGAGAAAAAAATAATGTGAAGAAAAAACTTTTTACTCTCATTCAATGTTTTCTCTCCAGTGCTGAGAACACTTTCATTTTATAGGGAACATGTACTTTTTTTGAAAGCCATTGGTACTGACTTGTTACACTTTCTGTGATGATGTCACTAATCTTTAGTTTTTTTCATAGATAACAAACAATTGTGTTTGCAAGATATCTCGGAAGTGACTAAGGATCACTTAGCCCTGTTTAAAACTCTATAACTCAAGACTGACTGAAGTCAATAAATAGTGGGGGAAAAAAGGGTATCGTGACATGAAGACTATTTATATGTTGTCCTGGGTTTGTGCTGTGTTGTACATGGTTTTCTTCCATGAATCTTACTGAAGAGACTTGGGAGATTTGATTGTTTTCTGTTTCTGAGATTTCTCCTCACTAGAGAGCTATCTCTAAACAGTGAGCTGCATGGGTCTAACATATCTTGTGCCTCTGTGAAGTGAGGGGCACAGACAATGGCAACACAAAGATATATTAAAAAATACATAATGTAACTTGTCTTAATATACTTTTCTGAGTCTAAAAATATGCCAGACCAAAAGAAACATATTTAATAAAAAGCAGACAAGGTCAAATAACAAAGAAAGCCCTTAATTAGTTGTAATCAACTTTAATTTGCATACCGTATATAATTCCTAAATGATTGTTAATAATAACTTTATATTAATGGACTTCCAATTTTCATGAAAATGGCACATTTTGATAAGCAGACAAAAAAACCCTAGTACTAATAAGGTTTAATTTGCATACATTAGGATGATTATCCAAACAAAAGGATTACAGTATTACTTCTCCATACCTTTATGTCCTTATTATGCACCATTTATTAACTTCACAAAAGCTAGCTGTTAGTGACAAACAATTGCCATGGCAGAAAGAGAAATTGACAGAATGAATAAAGTACATTTTACGGCTAAGGAGCAAAGTTTATACATCATAGATGCCAAATTTAACTGTTTGCTGGTTAAAAGGGCCGGGAATTTCACAAAGAGTTCTCATCACTTGAATAAAACAGCTTGTTTTTGTGACCTGAAAAAAAAAATGCCCTAATACATCACTCGAATTTAGTAACGAACTTATCTCAAGCTAAGAAGCCTCCTCAACACCACAGTATGCTGAGAATTCATGAACAGCCACAGAATTAAGCTTTAAATGTGTAGTTCTTAGGGTGCAGCGTTAATAAATATATTTCAACAAGCTTAGTTTTCAGCGAGTAAATATAATTATAGGTGGCATTAGTATTGATATCGGTTCCTATGGTATCATTTATACCCTGCAATTAAAGTTTAAGCACTAAATAAAGCATTATTAGGAGATCTGGGTTGGCTTTTCTATATGTGAACACAAATGAAGCTCATGAGTGTTTGGATAAGAGCCAAAAAAACTTGAAACTTAACCACAAGCTACTTCCGGGGGTTTTCCTAATGTTTTTGCTACTTGGCAAGATACAGAATTAGAACACCAGGAAATGATTTCCGAAGAAGGCAGAGGAAAATGGAAGCCCCAGGAATTGAACTAAACTCCACAGTGTTTCACTCTGACCCTCACACATAATGTCAAAGATGAGAACCATTGCTAGGAATTTGCCCGTCTGAATATCCAGTGAGAGTTTTACTAGCATTGTGCTAAGTAAAAGAGAGGATGGCAAGGGAAGGCAGCTTAGCTGTAAAGTGCTTGCCTTGAGCTTCACAACCTCAGTTTGATCCCCAGAAAGCATGGTGGAAGGACAAAACCCACTCCACAGTTTCCCTTTACTTTTCACATGTGAACTGTGGCATACGCACATGCACACGCTCACACCACACACACACACACACACACACACACACACACGAGAGGGTGGGGGAAAGGGAGAATTACTGAACGACAAATGGCTTTAAACATTGTCATGTTCCTCATAAATGTTATTCCCCGTTCAGAGTTCCAAAATACTATCAAAGGCTGAATGAAGGAGACACACTTAACTGACAACCCATATGGAACAGAATGCTCTGAAATTCCTATGACATTTGCAAAAGCATAGGAAATACAGGACTCAAATAATGCACTCGATGTCCACTCGTTAAATCCTTGGACAAGAAGTACTAAATCAGAGATGACCACTCTGACCTGTGACTTCCCTCCTCTGTTAAGTTTCTTAATTTGTCTGAATCAAGTACTCTAAGTCCTAGAGTTATCCAACCATTACTCAACCAGCCTAAGAATGGAAGGCCAGTTTAGCACATACATGTACCTGACACACAAGCCTGACAGCCTGAGTTAGATTCCCAGAAAACCACATAAAGGTGGATGGAGAGAACCAACTTCACAAAGTATCCCTCTGACCTGTACATGCATACTGTGTCATATGCACTCCCAAATACGCATCAAGCACACACATGCAACACATTTATTTAAAGAATGGAAGGCTAATGGAAAGTCCTGTTCACCTAGTACAGTGGTTGGTACACACCAGAAGCGACAGCACTTCAAAAGACTAAGACAGGAGGATCATTTGAGCCCAGGAGTTGAAAATTATCCTGAGCACCGTAAGACCCTATTCAAAGTGTTTGTTTAGGAGGGGGCAGTCATAACTTTATGTGCTTATTTAAAAATTATTTCAAACTGGACAGACAAGTAGTAGTAAATAGGCCTCTAATATACAGCGTAAGAATCACTGCACAGGATCCATAAAATAACAAAGTACTAATGCTGGAGCCATACGTAATAAGTTTCAAAATACCACAACGAGACAGGCATTGTAGTAAAAATCCTAACACTACTCTCATAGTATAATGCTAGCTGTAATCCTAACACTCTGGAAGCTGAGGAAGGAGAATCCCTTGAACCCAGGAGTTCAGGACAATCGATCTGGGCAGCATAATGAGACCGTCTTTAAAAAATAAAATAAAAACAAGATAAACATAAAAATAAAATAAAAACAACATAAATAAAACATAAAAATAAAATAAAAACAACACAAAATAAACATAAAAATAAAATAAAAACATTCTCAGTACAGCAAGAATTCAGTGTTTTGACTGTTCAGATACCAAGCCAGCATAAAACAGTGATAGTTACCAACCCACAGTCCACATTGGAAGGTATCCAAGACACAGAGGTTGACTTCTGCAGGATACCTATATACAGAACACAGGATTTGGGTCCCAGAAAATAACTAAATACTACCCTAATGTGATTTATCCAAAGGCAATTTTTAGACAGCAACCTACTTTCAGCAAACTCAAAAGTTTTGGCATACTGATCATTTTATTTCAGCATCAACTGTCTATATACATAGATTTTTCAAAAACAGGAACACTCTGACCCTACCCAGCAAAGAAGTAATATTTCTTTTAGCCAGGAGGAGAGCTGAGTGAAGATGGATTCCTCTCTCCCAAGCAGCTGTTCATTTTGCTTTTCCATCCAGGCCCACTGAGTGGGAGGCTGGGCTTTTGGACCCAGCACAAAAACATAATACAACAGTCAGGAAATGTAGTCTCCAGGCAGGAACGTAAGTTCCATTTAGCATTTCCTTTGCTCAAACTGATAGTGCACACTCCCAAAGAAACAAATTCACACTCCCAATTCTCTTTCTCCCTTTTCTCTGCTCATTGTGGAAAGAGAAATAAAGATCTCTTTGTCAATTCAGATGTGCTGCTTTTCATGGGCCATGCTGCAGATCAGGGAGCACTTGAGATTATGCAGAGAACAAAGGCCAGCTTGCCTACTTACCTGATTACTGAGAATGTCCATCTGTAGCAGTGTCTTCTAACAGTGCATCAGCTGCCACCGTCATTCAATCACATTCCAGCGAGACTTCTCAAAAAGGTATGAAACCCACCTCAAATTACAAAAGCAAAAAAAAAAAAAAAGCAAAATGAAAAACATTATGTAAATTAATCTCCTGGTAATCTCACCCACCATTCCCCAAATCATTCCAGCCTAAAGGGGCTAGCTAGAGCTTGTAGCCAGACTCCAAATGAGTCATAGGAAACATTCAAATTCTGTGCATACCATTGAATCTCATCTGCTTGCATGAGAATATAAATGCACTGTACATTAGTTTGCTTGGGATATGACGCTGCTGAACCTACCATCTTTTGTGTGCTAATTCCCCTAGTTAATATTATCATTGGCTTTCAGTAAAGACCTGTCCAGTCTTCTTGACACCCATCAGACCTTTCTTCTCTAAGACTTATAACTCGAATTACCTGATCAAGGTTCAAAGGCTAGAACAAAACAAATCCTTCTGCTGAATTTGTAAATGTACATTGAAAGCAAGGAAAGAACTGGAGATGGTAAGTTTTATACTTACTATTTTCTTTTCCTTCACTCAGTCCGGATATTAAAATGAGATGTGGTTATGGTGTATCCAATTGAATGAGATTGTATAGGAAAGTGATTTTACATATACATATCTCATGTCATCATACCAATTTGATACTGTAATTATATATCCAGGGATGTGTTATCTCTACTTAGAGTGATCATGTGTTCCATATAATCTTGGGTTTGCCTGTTATCCTGAAATAACTATTAAAAGCACCTGTTTTCATACTCCAAATATTTCTTGTTTTTTCAATAAATTTATATAGATCACGACACATTTAACATCACTAGTATAAAAATAAGCATTGTGCAACATTACTTACAGAGGTCTACATTAAAAGTTCTCAAATTCTAGAATAGTTAAATTCACATTGCTATGCTGTATTAATGCTCATATCAACTTCCCATATTGATACTTTGTTGTTGTTTTTTTTTTTTTGTTTTGTTTTGTTTTTTTTTGAGACAGGGTTTTCTCTGTGTAACCCTGGTTGTCCTGGAACTCACTCTGTAGACTAGGCTGGCATCGAACTCATAAATCCGCCTGCCTCTGCCTCCCAAGTGCTGGGATTAAAGGCGTGCGCCATCACTGCCCGGCGATACTTTATGTTGTTTTTTCAAATTTTTTAATTTTTATTTTTGCAATACAGGGTATGGAAACCGGGGTCTCATGCATGCTTGATGTTAACCATGGTCATGCCATTTTGTAAGGTGCCTCCATTTTGGTTAAACCATGGCAACTCTCTAAACTCAAGTTAACTTATTTTTCTAGATTCTTGCCTACCACTGGCTTTATTTCCCTAGCTAGCCTATCAATAGCTATCTACACATAAGTCAAAAGATGGAAATTTTCCAGTTCCCTTACCCATTTCCCTTTTCTGTCCTATAACTACCCCAAGCTAGTCTACAAGATCATGGGCTCTGCTTCCTAACAATAGAGATCCTCCCTTCACGGGTCTTTTCCCAATAAAGCCCTGCCTGTCACTGAGCTGCTTTGCTTTCCCCTGAGTCTGTCTCTCCTTATCACTGACCTTATACTAGGTAAGTGCTCTACCACTGAGCTACATTCTTGCCCTTTCTTGTTCTGTTTTTTTAAGATGTGTTTTATGTATATGAGTACACTGTAGCTATCTTCAGACACACCAGAAGAGGGCATCAGATCCCATTACAGATGGTTGTGAGCCACCATGTGGTTGCTGGGAATTGAACTCAGGACCTCTGGCAGAGCAGTCAGTGCTCTTAACCACTGAGCCATCTCTCCAGCCCCCTTTCTTGTTTTTGTTTGTTTGGTTTTGTTTTTTAATCATTATTGTTGTTTTGTTTTGTTTTTTTATTGCTTAGTTTTATTTCAGAGGCAGACTCAACTGTGTTGCCCAGGCTGGCCTTGAACTCCTGCTATCAAGTGATCTTCCAAATGCCTCTTGAGTATCTAGGACTATAAGTGTACACCACCACATCCAGCTGATATTTAAACTGTTTTTGACCAGGAGTGCTGGTACATGCATACAATCCCTGCACTCAAGGGGCAGAGACAGGAGAATAGCCATAAGTTCAAGGTACTACATAGTAAAAGTATATCTCAAAAAAACCACCAAAATGCCATAATAATGCTTATTACTTCATATGCTAATCTAAGAGGTAAAACATTTAAAACGTTTTAAATTCACTTTGGGATGCTTGCATGTTTCTTATGTATACAAACCCATTTAGTATGAGTAGAGATATTAGCACCCTTATTTATAGTTAAGTCAACTAAAGGCATACAGTAAGTCTTCCTTATTCCTTGTAGTAAAAAAATGCCTTTTCTATTAAACCATAATAGAAGTTTATAGAATAGATCTGATATTGTTTTTTATTCTTTTTTGTTGTTGTTGTTAGAAAGGGCATCATGTATCCCAGGCTGGCCTCAAATTCAATGTGTGACTGACCTCAAACTTAGTATGTAGCTGAGCATGGCTTTGAACTCCTGATCCTCCTTGCTTCACCTTCCAAGTGCTGGGATCACAGGTGTATATCACTATCACCAACTTCCTCAACTCTTAACTCATTATCCATTTTAGTACTTTTAAGTTGAACTCAAAGGAGCCTTTGAAACACACCCTATAGCTTTCTGTAGGATTATGACCCTTTCATAAGACTTGAACTTCCTCTCTCCTAAGTAAACAAAATTATAACCACCAAACTAAACAAGACTTTTAAAATGATAAAGTCAGTGGTAGCTATAGTACTGCCAACAATTTTGGAAAACTGATACAGAAGGGTTTCGTGAGCCCAGGAGCTCAAGGCCATCCTGAGTAACATAATGATACCGCGCTCAAAAATAATAAACAGGTATACAAAGAATAGTGAGGCTTGGGCTACAGAAGGAAAGAACTCGTGACAGTGTTTATAAGATCATACATACAAATGACACAAAGTTTTAAAATATTGAAGCTCTGCCATCCAGATTAGAGAAAAATGGATCATAGCACAGACATTTTCCACATGCGTATAGATGGATGGAATGTGAAGTGGAAATTTCTGGTTTCTTTGAAAACTGTATGTCATATGATGTTTTGCTGAGGCAGACACATGAAAGGATGATTTGCTAAAGCAGACACGTGAAAGGACTCATAATTTTTGTAAAAAAAAAAAATATATATATATATATATATATGTGATCTAACAGACAGTGGGAGGAGGCTCTGGCATTGGTTCACCTTTCATTGCGTTGCTGATCTTCATGAACTTGTCATGATTTCATAAAGAGTAACTCGACAAAGAAGTTCTTGTGATAGTCCAGCAGATTCTTGCAACTTCCTCAGACTCAGGCTGATTGGCAGAGCCTCACAGTTTCTTCTGGATCGACTGCCATTGCTGATTTGTGAATGCTGATTGTCAAGTGAACTGGACTACAGCTGCTGATTCATGTTGGTGTTGTGTTAGAAGACTGGACTGCTGAAAACAAAGATTGGAATAGCCCCCCAAAATTATTAATAAAAGGTCCACAACCCCTGTTTCTATTAACCTTTCTTTTCCACTACCTCTGGTGGGTGGTGGGCTAGAAGGTTGAAGCATTTAAGAACACTTCTTAAAGTAGGTTTTGAAAAATCTAAGCCAACAGGAATGTCCTCTTTCCCTGGCTCTCAGGGTACTATGCCCTGACTATCTGTCTGGCCACCTCCACTTTCTACTCCTTCATTTGTTTGTTGTTTTTGAGTCAAGATGATTCTCCCAGTGTCTCAGTCTCTGCCTCCTGAGAGCTAGGACCACATGCATGTACCACCATGCCCAGGTCAGACCTTTGAATATATTCTTTCAACCAGACTCCTCACAGCTTTGTCCTATATACCCTCCCCTTGTTATCCTTCAACAGAGACTATTGAACCCATGTCACTGTTGAAAAAAAATGAGTCAACATTCAAAAAGCAGGAAATTTCAAAATAAAATCCAGATTCCTTCACTTCAACTCTACTGATCCTTGATCTCCTCTCATCTCAAATCTGGACATCTTCTGAAATGCTGTTTCATACATTCATATGTCTTTTGAAACCTAGACTGTATATCTGTGTGTCCTCTTAGGTCCATACTATATACCTCATGTTCTCTAAGGTTACCCATTATCCTATATGTCTATATTCATTAGCTGTTTGTCACTATTACAAAATACATGATAATCAACTTTTAAAAAGGACAGCCTTACTTTGGTACAGAGTTTCAATCCATAGTTCATTGTCCTCATTTTTCGGCCTATGGTAAGGCAGTGAATCATTACAGAAGTATGTGGTAGAACAAAACTGCTCACTCTGCCTGGAAGCAAAGGAGAGAAAAGAAGATTGGCATGTTATAGTCCCTTTTGAGGACACACCCACAATTACATAAAACTTCCCAGTAGACTCTACCTCTTAAAGATTTCTATCACTTTTCAATTACACTATGCTGAGAATTAAGCCTTTAAACACAGGCCCTTTGGGAACTACTGGAACAATTGATGTTAGTTAGCTGGAGCTAAGAAATTAGTGGGGATTAAGAAGAGACCAGCATCACTGAGGTGAAATCTTTTAGGAAGTGCTTTCTGAGAGCACAAAGAAGCTGTGCTCCAGAGATAGCCAAGGTTATACCTTGTGCTGCAGCTGTACTTGGTAATGTGTGAGAGTCACCCAGGTGGTACTGGTTTTGAAGGCATAAAGGGGCCATGAAGGGCAGCTGAGGCTTGGCACTGTGAGAGACCATGGAAGGCCATTGGTGAAGGTGCAGTCTCAGTTGCAGTTGCTGGTCAAGGACTGAAGGGGTCATACAAAGAAGTTGATGCTTGATACCATGAAGAGAGTCTATGAGAGGCTATTGGTGAAGCCTAGTTGCAGAGGAAGACCCCAGTGTATTGGAGATGCCAGTACCATGGGATGATCACCAAGAACAGCAGCAGCAGTGGAGTGGAGTCAACCAGAGCCTGGAGTGCTGCAGAGGACAGAGCTGGAGAAGTGATGCAAGCTCCTCCTTCTGGAGGAGCCCAGAAGGTCATATGTAAATCCCAGACGTTGGAACAAGAAGCCGTGAAACTGAAGTTGACTTGGAATACCCCAAGATGTTAAAGGTGCTGGAGCCATGGGATACCTGCTGAGGAAAGCTGCTAACAGAGAGTGGAACCAGCCCAGGGAAAAGAAGTTTGTTGCAGTCAATAAAGATGAAAAGGAGTTGGAGATCTACTGTAGAGAGCTTTGACATCAGACATGGAGACACTGAATTTGGAGTTTGCCCAGCTGGTTTTTTGTCTTGTTTTGGGAATTATAGTTAATTAATTAGATGAATCTCAGAGGAGACTTTGAACTTTGGACATTTAACATTGTCGAGACTGCTATAGACTGTAGGGACTTTTGAAGTTGGACTAAATGTATTTTGCATTATGCTATGTTTAGGTATGCCCCCCCGTAGACTCATATGTTTGAACGAACAAGCCTGTGGGGGCCAGGGAGTGGAATATGATGGTTTGTATATATGCTTAGACCAGAGAGTGGCACTATTAGAAGGTGTAGCCTTGTTGGAGTAGGTGTGCAACTGTGGGTGTGGACTTTAAGGCCCTCATCCTAGCTGCCTGGAAGTCAGTATTCTGCTAGCAGCCTTCAGATGAAGATGTAGAACTTTCAGCTCCTCCAGTCCCAAGTCCTGAATGCTGTCATGCTCCCACCTTTTGACCCATACTTCTGCTAACCAATCAAATAAACTGTAAGCACCCCTTTTTTAATGGTTCAGTAGATCCAGATCATTAAATTCATCCTGATCTAGTTTTTTGTTTTGTTTTGTGGTGGTTTGAATGAAAAGGGCCAATAGCAATAGGAACAACAACAGGTATAGATGTATTTACCTGAAAGAAGCAAAGAAGACAGCAAACTATATCTTTTTCTTGGACCTCTTTATCTCTAGGATGACCAACAGAAGATGCTGTCCTAGAGGAAAATCATTTCCCTTCAGTTAATCATTTCTAAAATGCTCTCACTGACCTACCAACGGGCATGTATCTTCTATAAACACAGATTCAATCAAGTTAACTGTCAAGATTACCAATTAAGCCACAGTTGGCTCACCCTACCTAGAACCAGATTAAACCAGCTCTCAGCCTTCATCAAAGAAACAGTTGTTACAGTGAAAAGGAGTTTATGCAGACGTCCACAACTTGTCAGAGTGTAAAGAATAAGTGTCTCCACAGTGCTTAGCTCTATATGGAACATCTGGAAGAGGCATCAGATTATAAGAGATCAGACAAGGCTGCTCATAACAGTACCTTCTGAACACTAGCCAGTTGTTGACCTAATGACCTTACAGTAGCTGTAGTTTCCTGGACAAGACTCGTACATGATCAATCCAATCAACATTCTGGCATGGTTGGGAGAGGGACATACAAGGCCCACTCCTAGATGAGGAGCTGTTGGCAGTTGGTAGCTACTGGGGGAGGGGGAATCAGTTTGATTTAGGGATATAGGCCCTGGTAAGTTGACCATGTTCCAGTGTATGGCTTCACATACATGTGCTTTTCAGTAGCACTTTATTGAAGCTCAGTAAGTAACAAAAAAAATAAAAGAAGAGGACATCAAGTTAAGAAGGAGACATGGTAAGATCCAGGACCAGAATACATTGTATACTCATGAAATTCTCAAAATTTTTAATTTTTAAATTATATTTACATTGGTATTCTGCCTCCATATATGTATGTGTGAGGGTGTGTCAGATCCCCTGAAACTGGAATTACAGACAATTATGAACTGCCATGTGGGTGGTGGGATTTGAACCTGGGTCTAAGCACTGAGCCATCTCTCCATCCCCCCAAATTAAATTTTTTAAAGGTTATACATTATATTTCCTAACTATAATCATAGTAGACAAGTGTGATATTCGTATCACAGGTTACATGAAGCCACCTAAAGCTAAAGACAGCCATTTTGGAGTTCTGCCTCATCTCTCAGCCTAGTTGCACTTGAGAACTGAGGAGAGTGATTTTTTTAGCTGATAACTCTCAGTACAATGTCCCAATGCCACCTGTTGGGGGATATAGCCCAGATCATGAGTTCTCAAAGTGTGGTCCTTGAACAACAGCGTCAGTACTACCTGGAACAAATTAGAAATGCAACCATCATCCCCATCCTAGGCTCACTGAGTTAACTACTGTGGGGTGAAGCCTACCCATGACATTTTACAAGGACGCTGGGTAATTCTGATGCACACTATCTACATAGCATTGTAGTAACTAACTCTTGATCATCCCTCAGATCTCTTCCTCAAAGAAATGTCCCCTTCACTACCATGACACATCACAGCCCCTTCTGTTTATTTTCCTATCACAAAGTACTTCTCCTTCACAATACATACCCCAAGTGCTATCATTTAAATATCTGTGTAGTTTTGTTTTTTTTTTGTTTTTTTTTTGTTTTTTTTTCCCACTGAAGGACAGCGGGAAGGATCGAACACGGGACAGACGGAGCGCCCTAGCGACAGAGCGCGAGCACTACAGTGATGTGCCACCGCAGGCCGGATTGTGGGAGGGGGCGACTGGGATGGGTTATAAAGTGAATAGCAAAAAAATAAAATTAAAAAAGAAAAGAAAAAATAAATAGAATAAATCATAAGGAAAAATAAATAAATAAATATCTGTGTAGTCATCCATTTCAAGCCTCCACAACACTCCACAAGCTAAAAACCAACTTTATTTTATTTACTTTGATTCATAGTGCATGGAGAAATAAGGGGATTTGGAAGGAAAAAAAAATAACCTTTTGTTTTGATAAAGTCTTGAGGCTTTCTTTCATTAAAGATGTATTTTATTTTAATCATATGCATGCATATAATATGCTATGCATATGTGGGTACTCTGGGAAGCCAAAGAATTAGATCCCATGGAGCTGCAGCTTAGGCAGTTATGAGTCATCTGAAATGGGTACTGGGAATCTAACTTGGGTTCTTCCGAAAGAGTCATATACATCCTTGACCATTGAACCATATGTTAAGCCCTCAATTGTTTTCGGCTTTTGTCTTGCTGTTGGTTTTGTTTGTTTTAATTTTTTGCTTTGTTTCCTTTGTTTTGTTTTGTTGTTGCTTTCTTTTTGAGATAGGCAGTCTATGTGTCCCTGGCTGTCCTGAAACTCACTATACAGACCTGGCTGGTCTTGAACTAGAAGTGATCCTGTGCCTCCTGAGTGTTAGAATTCAAGATGTGTACCACCACACCTGGCTCTCCTGAGGTTTTGTTTGTTCAAGTGTTTGTTTTTTGTTTTATAAGACAAAATTTCACTGTGTAGCCCCAGCTGCCCTGGAACTCACTCTGTAGACCAGTCTGGCCTCCAAGTCACAGAGATCCTCCTGTCTCTGTATCCAGAGTGCTGGGATTATTAAAGGCATTTGCCACCACATCCTAGCTAAGTCTTTTAAAATATCTAGCTGAGCATAATCTCTGTCTAGAAACTCGGCAATGTAGTACAAAATCTTAGGTTAGGTACACAGAAGGTATGACTCAAGACACACTCACCAAAGCTGAAATTCAGCCAGAGGCTGAAGTTCAACAGAACAAGATTGACTGTCCAAACATTGCATCTACCCATCACAACCTTTAAGAATAAAAATGGATTACACAGAGAGAACTGAGCCAGTCCCCAATGCTAAGCTTTTAGTTATGATAACAATACTAAGCTGGGCATGATAGAACATACCTGTAATCTCAGCACCTTGGAGACTGAAGCAGGAGGATCCCAAGTTTGAGGTAGGCTGATCCACATAGCACATTCCATATTACCCTAGGATAATAAGACTCTTAATTTTTTTTTAATGGTAACAATACTAACTACCAACAGAGATTACTCCTGAAATAGTAGCTTACCTAATGAAATGAAGTTAGCTCTCATTTATGACTTGTACAGTGAAATTAGGAATGGAGGCTGTCACATAGTCACTCAAGAGACCAGGTGTAGCTCTTTGAAGTCTTCTCCTCTTATCTATGGATGAGAGAAAGAGAAAGGAATGCACATAGGAGGTTTATAATTAACCAAGCCTGGATGTGACTTACATCATATCCACTCAAATGCAGTTAGTTAGAACTTAGCAGAACTTAGTCCCAAGGCCACACCAACTGCAAGGAAAGCTAGGGCTAAAGAAGTAGACAAGGACACTGGTGAGAGCAGAGTTGCCATATCCCCCCTACAGTCATCAAGTAGCCATTTCAGGCTTCACCTCAGACATGGCCATACTCAGTTTCTCCCATAAAACACAAAACCAAAGGGTCACCTGGTCAATGCATCCAGACAAAGGGCCGTGATCACCAGGGCACGTGCTCTTCTCATTATGGATAGATTTGGATCCTCTTGGTCCGAAGACCTATATATGAATAGGAAACTCCAAGGCCATTTGATCAACAATCTCCTTGCCCACTAGAAGCTCCTAGACTGCTGCATGGTAGAAAACCAAGGACCAGACAGCCACTAGCCAGCCCACATACCATGGAGAAAAGATCAGCAGCCTGATCTCTTCTGACCACCTAACAGCCCTTAGTATGGTTGGGAGCCAAGGGTTCTTCTAGACACAGGCCCAAGATACACTGTTTCATAGCTAGAGGACTAATCCCAAGAGCTCTCAGAAATCACTAGCCAGTGGGAAACCTTCCTCTTTGAGGATCCTCCGAGGCCTCTTCCTAATATAGAGATGAAGACTTCCATCTTCAGCCCTTGTTACAGTTTAAGTATGAACTATTTTCCCACTGACTCGTGTGTTTGAACTCACCTGGTGTTGCTGCTTGGTATATTATAGAACCTTTGGAGAAACTGCTGCAGTTTCTCCATGAAGAAAAAGTATTAAACATTAAGAAAGTACTCTTACTCATTAAGAAATTAAGAGGATGGGGCTGGAGAGATGGCTCAGTGGTTGTGAGCACTGACTGCTCTTCCAGAGGTCCTCAGTTCAATTCCCAGCAACCATATGATGGCTCAAACTATCTGTAATCTGGATTCAATGCCTTTTTCTTGTGTGTCTAACAGCAGCTACAGATTTTATATATATATATATATATATATATATATATATATATATATATAAATCTTTTTTTCAAAAAAAGAAATTGAAAGGACAGTGGTCCTAAGAGACACTAGCTGGGTATCATATCACTGATACTGCGTTTCCTTGGAGATGACTGCATCTTGTTTCCTTAAAGCGCAGTTTCTGTGAAGTCATAAAGGACCCTTAACTGTACAGTATGTGGGATGTATGGTGGCCAAAAAGGACCAAAATAGCACAGCCACAAGCAAAGATTTAAGACTTTCCCAGGGTTCCCCAGTATGCAAGTACTGGAAGAGAGTCAGGCTGGTGACTGGGAAGGAGTTAAGAAAAATGCTGGCCAAGAGATACCTGACTTCCTCTGGCATCCTAGAGGTGTATATTTGTTACTTGGGCCTGTGGCTCTAAGTATCTAACAAGAAGCAACTCAAGGGATGGAGGAATTTATTTTGGCTCACAATTTAATGGTGCAATTCATCACAATAAAGGAAGCATGGTGGCTGGAGCCATTCTTGGAACTGGTGGCAGGAACATGAGGCTGTTTGCTTACATTTTAAGGAACCAAGCGGCAAGAAGTGGACTGAAAATAGAGCCAGATTATAAGATGAAGCCCCCTTAATCTCCCTCCTCCTCCAGTGAGGCTCTAACACCTAAAGGTTCCATAACATTCCAAAACAACATTGCTAGTTAGAAATCAGGTGTTCAAATGTAAGTCTGTGGGGGAAATAGCTCACATTCAAACCATAACAAGCAGGAGTCCTTATACTGTAGCAATGCTAATCCTTCAATCTCTCAACATACCCAGGATAACCTGTCATAAGCCAGTGTCTACTTTGCTGGTGTCCTTCTAGGATGCTCGTGATAGAAGAGCCCCAGCATACTTGTCTGCATGTGAGTTGTGGAATTAGAACCATCAGGCTGCCTGTGAACTACTATCTTTTGAACCCCTTTTTGCTATCAGCATGCCAGGTACCACATATTAAACAGTTTGTCTAGGCTTAATCCTATGTTCAACAAGGGAACTGAAGGCATTCTGTTCAGTTCCCAGTGCAGCATTAAGCTGGGCCCAGTAGTTCCAGCTCTCAGGAGTTAGAGGTTACAGCATGTCTAGAGGCCCATTCCTGCTAGACAAACACTATCAACTGAGCTACCTTCCTCACTGCATCCATCCTAGCTCCAATATCATTTCCTGTCCCTCGCCTACTAGATTTGTCAGAAGGCCACAGTACAGGCCCTCCTGACACTGTGAGCCTGACAAGCAAAGACATGAGAGTTATAGTTTCCATCTGCTTTGAGATGAGATGATAAATTGTAAACTCAGAATGGGCCTGTCTGTGGTTTTGTTCTCCACTGTAACCAAGGGTCCTATAATGGATACATATGAAACACTCTCCATAAGCCCAGACTGCAAAGGCAGAATAACAATCTTCACAATAGAATTTGATCATGTCCTGTCACTTAAGATTATATTCAGAGGCTGGAGAGATGGCTCAGCGGTTAAGAACACTGACTGCTCTTCCAGAGGTTCTGAGTTCAATTCCCAGCAACCACATGGTGGCTCACAACCATCTGTAATAGGATCTGATGCCCTCTTCTGGTGTGTCTGAAGACAGCTACAATGTACTCATATACATAAAATAAGCAAATCTGCTTTTAAAATTATGTTCAGCTTCATAGACTAGAAAATAAGACTAGCTTAAGTCAGAAAAGAAGCACATTTTCCTTCCCTGTTAAATATGTGCAGGAACTGGCAGTTTGGGACTGGAGTTTAATAGCTCTGTGAGGTTATCAGGAACTCAAAGACCCTCTGGTTGTATCACACCAAGTATCCGTTTTTTTTTTCATGGTTCAATATGGATGCTAGTTTATCTGCCCCAGCATCGAATCTGTGAACTGGAGAAGAGAGGCCCCTCTCTTTTATGGTGATCACCTAAGAACACCAATACACAATGTGTCCTTTCCTGAGTTTAGTCAAGTTGATCACTCTTTAGAAAGGGAAAAGGAGAAATGTAGTCTGTCAGATGTGCTACTGTGTGCTCAGGTATGAGTTGCTCAGGAACATAGGGAATTTTTTTTTTGGTTAGGTCTGCCTTTATAAAAAAATCCTAAAATTACAACAACCAAAAACCAGCCAGTAAGGAATAATAATCACCTTCTCTCCTCCAGATCTGCGGGCTGTGTGCATTCAGCTGGGAAGTTTCCTCTGCTGGGTCTCATTCGGTTGCAGTGAGCTAAGAGGCTAGGATTCTAGAACCCGTCTCTTCATTTTTTTCTCACAACTCTCCTCTCATCTCTCCAGTGGAATGTCTAAAATCACAAAACAGATTCTCCCAGGTCATCTCGAAGATTAGGCATAGTTGAGTGCCCCTTTGCCATTCAGTACTTACCAAAGCAGTCACAGGCCTAGGAAGAAAGTCTTTCCTTCTCTAGGAGATTGACACAAAATTTGCAGCTCCCTTTAATACAGCACTGGAAGAACAGGCATTTGGAAGTAATTAGCAGCCTTTGTCTCACCTTCCTTTAAGAGAACTCTGTAAAAGTAAGAGTGTCATCACTACACAAAATTCGTGTTAAAAAAAATCAGACTTTAAAGGAAATCAGAGGGAAAGTATGAAAATATTGTAATAATTCTCACACCAGCTCTCCATAAAGCCCATTTTACTTGCCTTCTGTTTCTCTGATAAAGGAGTCACTAAACCAACTTGGTGCATGTGTGTGGGGGTGGTGGCAGCTTATTTCATCTTACATTCCAAATAATAGTTCTTCACTGATGGAGGTCAGGGCAACATCTTTTTTTTTTTTTTGACAACATTTAACTGGCACTGGCTTACAGGTTCAGAGGTTCAGTCAATTATCATCAAGGCAGGAGCATGGCAGCATCCAGGCAGGCATGGTGCAGGAGGAACTGAGAGTTCTACATCTTCATCTGAAGGCTGCTAGCAGAATACTGCCTTACAGGCCGCTAGGATGAGATCTTAAAGCCCATACTCACGTGACACACCTACTCCAACAAGGCCACACCCACTACAACAGGGCCACACCTTCTAATAGTGCTAATAGTCCCTGGGCCAAGCATATATAAACCATCACACATTCCATAAGGTTTCATGAAAACTGTAGCCACTCTGCCTTCAAATGTTTTTCATTTATTTACATTTCAGATATTATTCCCTTTCCCCATCCACCCCCCCAGAAACCCCTTATCCCATCCCTCCTCTTGCTACTTCTATGAGGGTGTGCCACCACCCATCCACCCTCTCCCCTCTCCCACCCTCAAATACACTCACACTGGAGCATTCAGCCTTCAGAGGACCAAGGACCTCCTCTCCCACCAATGGCTGAGAAGGCCATTCTCCACTACATATACAGCTGGAACCATGGGTCCCTCCTTATGTGTTCCCAGGCTGGTGGTTTAGACCCTGGGAGCTCTGATTGGTTGGTATTGTTGCTCTCCTCATGAGGCCACAAACCCTTTCAGCTCCTTCAGTCTTCTCTCTACCTCCTCCAATGGGGATCCTGTGATCAGTTCAATGGTCATTTGCTAGCATCCGCCTCTGGCAGAGCCTCTCAGGAGACAACTGTATCAGGCTTCTGTCGGCATGCACTTCCTGACATCCACATTAGTGTCTGCCTTTGGTGACTGCACATGGAATGGATCCCCAGGTGAGCAGTCTCCAAAGGGTTCCTCCTCCAGTCTCTGTTCCACACTTTGTCTCCATACTTGCTCCTGTGAGTATTTTGTTACTCTTTCTAAGAAGGACCGAAGCACCCACACTTTGGTCTTCCTTCTTCATGAGCTTCATGTGGTCAGTGAGGTGTATCTTAGGTATTGTGAGCTTTTGGGCTAATATCCACTTATCAGTAAGCACATACCATGTGTGTTCTTTTGTGATTGGGTTACCTCACTCAGGATGATATTTTCTAGTTCCATCCATTTGCCTAAGAATTTCACGAATTCATTGTTTTTAATAGCTGAGGAGTACTCCATTGTGTAAATGTACCACATTTTCTGTATCCATTCCTCTGTTGAAGGACATCTGGGCTCTTTCCAGCTTCTGGCTATTATAAATAAGGCTGCTATGAACATAGGGGAGCATGTGTCCTTGTTGTCTGTTGGAGCATCTTCTGGGTATATGCCCAGGAGTTGTATAGCTGGGTCCTCAGGTAATACTATGTCCAATTTTCTGAGGAACCACCAGACTGATTTCCAGAGTGTTGTATCAACTTACAATCCCACCAACAATGGAGGAATGCTCCCCTTTCTCCACATCCTCACCAGTATCTGCTATCACCTGAGTTTTTGATCTTAGCCATTCTGACCGGTGTGAGGTAGAATCTCAGGGTTGTTTTGATTTGCATTTCCTGATGAATAAAGATGCTGAACATTTCTTTAGGTGCTTTTTAGCCATTGGAGTTTCCTCAGTTGGGAATTCGTTGTTTAGCTCTGTACCTCATTTTTAATAGGTTTATTTGGTTGTCTGGAATCTAATTTCTTGAGTTCTTTGTATACATTGGATATTAGCCCTCTATCAGATGAAGGATTGGTAAAGATCTTTTCCCAATCTGTTGGTTGCTGTTTTGTCCTATTGACAGTGTCCTTTGCTTTGCAATTTTATGAGGTCCAATTTGTCAATTCTTGATCTTAGAGCATAAGCCATTGGTGTTCTGTTGAGGAACTTTTCCCCTGTGTCCATGTGTTCAAGGCTCTTCCCCACTTTCTCTTCTATTAGTTTCAGTGTATCTGGTTTTATGTGGAGGTCCTTGATCCACTTGGACTTTGTACAAGGAGATAAGAATGGATCGATTTGCATTCTTCTACATGTTGTCCTCCAGTTGAACCAGCACCATTTGTTGAAAATGCTGTCCTTTTTTTCCACTGGATGGTTTTAGCTCCTTTGTCAAAGATCAAGTTTGTGGGTTCATTTCTGGGTCTTCAATTCTATTCCATTGATCTTCCTGCCTGTCTCTGTACCAATACCATGCAGTTTTTATCACTATTGCTCTGTAGTACAGCTTGAGGTCATGGATGGTGAGTCCCCAGAAGTTTTTTTATTGTTGAGAATAGTTTTTTCTATCCTGGGTTTTGTTGTTGTTGTTGTTGTTGTTATTCCAAATGAATTTGAGAATTGCTCATTCTAACTCTGTGAAGAATTGAGTTGTTATTTTGATGGGGATTGCATTGAATCTGTAGATTGCTTTCAGCAAGATGGCCATTTTTACTGTATTGATCCTGCCAATCCATGAGCATGGGAAATCTTTCCATCTCCTGAGATGTTCTTTGATTTCTTTCTTCAGAGACCTGAAGTTCTTGTTATACAGATTTTTCACTTGCTTTGTTAGTGTCACACCATGGTATTTTATACTATTTGTGACTATTGTGAATGGTGTCATTTCCCTAATTTCTTTCCAGCCTGTTTATCCTTATGTATACTATCATATCATCTGCAAATAGTGAAATTTTGACTTTTTCCTTTCCAATTTGTATCCCTTTGACCTCCTTTTGTTGCCTAATTATTCTGGCTATCTATAGTGATTGAGAGTTTTGCTGGGCTGACATTTGTGTTCTCTTAGGGTCTATATGATATCACTCCAGGATCTTCTAGCTTTCATAGTCTCTGGTGAGAAGTCTGGTGTAATTCTGATAGGTCTGCCTTTATAAGTTACTTGACCTTTTTCCCTTACTGCTTTTAATATTCTTTCTTTGTTTTATGCATTTGGTGTCTTGATTATTATGTAATGGGAGGAATTTCTTTTCTGCTGTAGTCTACTTGGAGTTCTGTAGGCTTCTTGTATGTTCATGGTGTTAGGGAAGTTTTATTCTGTAATTTTTGTTGAAGATGTTTACTGGCCCTTTGAATTGGGAATCTTCACTCTCTTCTGTACCTATTATCCTTAGGTTTGGTCTTCTCATTGTGTCCTGGATTTCCTGGATGTTTTGGGTTAGAAGCTTTTTGCATTTTACATTTTCTTTGACCATTCTGTCAGTATTTTCTATGGTATCTTCTGCACCTGAGATTCTTTCTTCTATCTCTTGTATTCTGTTGGTGATGCTTGCATCAATGACTCCTGATCTCTTTCCTAGGTTTTCTATCTTCAGGGTTGTCTCCCTTTGTGATTTCTTTATTGTTTCTATTTTAATTTTTAGATCCTGGATGGTTTTGTTCAATTCCTTCTCCTGTTGGTTGTGTTTTCCTATAATTCTTTAAGGGATTTTTGTGTTTCCTCTTTAAGGACTTCTAGCTGTTTACCTATGTTCTCCTGTATTTCTTTAAGGGAGTTATTTATATCCTTCTTAAAGTCCTCTGTCATCATCACGAGAAGTGATTTTAAATCTGAATCTTGCCTTTCTGGTGTGATGGGGTGTCCAGGACTTGCTATGGTGGGAGAACTGGGTTCTGATGATGCCAGGTAACCTTGGTTTCTGTTGCTTATGTTCTTGTGTTTGCCTTTCACCATCTGGTTATCTCTAATGCTTCCTGCACTCACTGTCTCTAACTGGAGCCTGTCTCTCCTGTTATCTTGGTTGTGTCAGAGCTCCTCAGAGTCCAGCTGTCTCTGGGATCCTGTGATCCTGGGATCCTGGGTGTCAGAGCTCCTAGGAGTCCAGCTGCCTCTGGGATTCTGTAATCCTATGATCCTGGGTGTGTTAGAGCTCCTGGGAGTCCAGCTTCCCCTGGGTATAGTGAGTTTGTTTGCAGAGCTAGCACCCAAGGTCTGCTCAGTGCACTGGCTCAGAACTGAAGGAATCCATGCCAATGGTCAGGGTATGGTGTCTTCATGGGAGCAGACCAGCTAGGATCAATTGCTGAGTGCAGCAGATCCTCTGGGATGAGTCTGAATATGGTGTCTTCACGGGAGCAGACCAGCTATGGGTCTGCCCCAGCAGGAAGGCCCAGGGGGAGGGAGCAGAAGGGGAGTGGTATTCGGGAGGGCCCAGTTTTGGTGGCTGATGGGTCCCTAGTGCGCTGCTGGTTTCCCACTGCAGCTCTGGGACTTTGGGTTGTAGGGGAGGGTTCTTACCAACTGCTCTGAGTACAGCAGGTCCTCTGGCATGGGTCAGAATATGGTGTCTTTCCAGGAGCAGATCAGCTATGAGTCTGCCCAAGCAAGAAGGGCCAGGCAAGATCTTAAGGCAGGAACCTGAAGGTAGGACCTGAAACAGAGACCAAGGAAGAGCAATGTTTACTGGCTTGCTTTCTCTCATTTATTCAGCTACTTTTCTTACCCAGCCCAGATCTACATGCATAGGGCATACAGATGGCACCCACAGTGAGCTAGGCTCTCCTGTATCATTTAGCAATTAAAAGACTCCCCCACAGACATAACCATAAGCCAATGGTTGCAGTTCCTCAACTCATCAGTGACTCTCTCCAGTTTGTGTCAAATAGACAAAAACTAACCAGCACAAAGCCCTAGTGACTATGGGTACAATAGTTCAGACAACATTGAAAAACAATGATAATCAGACACTCAGAGATAAAGAAGTATGGCAAATTGTCAAAAGTCAAAGTGCTCACCCTAACAATTTAAGTAATATATGTAAAACTGATAGTAACTTATTAAATTCTCTCCATGACTAAAAATACACACTGCTGGTAGCTGGAGAAAGACCTCCAGTGAAGACCGTCTCTTGCTCTTTGAGATGACAAAGGGTTAGTTTCTCTGCACCCATATCAGGTGTTCCACAACTGCCTGTGACTGAAGATCTAGGGAACACCCTCTTCTGGCTTCTGTGACCACCAGCACATATGGTATTCACTCATACAGACAAGCACAAACATAAATAACAATAAAAAGTCTTTTTTAAAAGAAGCACATGAAGTTGAAAGTAAAAGTAGGCATGATAGGGAAGATTTGGAGGGCACGACTGGGAGTAGATTTGACCAAAACGGCTTATATGTATGTATATATAAAATTCTCAAACTATTTTTATCTCTGTATCAATAAAATTTCATTAAAATGTTTTTATCTCATATCTTTAATATTTTAATACCATATCTTTTATCTTTATAGTATTTTTATTTTTAATAGCATGGAAATAACTTTTTATTTTTATAACATTTTTTTTCTTTTTTAATATCACGAGACTTTAGTCATATAGATAAATCTCCTTTTTAATTTTTATGTAAAATTGGCTGGGAAGTTTTCAGAGTAATTATCTCTTCAGGCAAAGGCAAGTCAATGAGGGACCATTATACCTTGGAGCCTGGACATTTGTTGTCTGAGCCTGGGTTCTGAAATCTGCGCAGCCACTGCTATGAGGTTTGGCTGTGTCCCCATCACACACCACACAGGCAACATACACAAAAACAAATATTTTAAAAGATCTATAAAGTTTAAGATACTAATGGCTTAGAAAACTAGAAAGGAAATTGGAGGAACAAAGAAAACTATCTTCAGGGGAGGAATAAGAAAAGGAGAGGGTATGTAGGTAATGTAGTCAACAGACAATCAACATGTATGAAATTTTTAAATTAATAAATGCATGCAATAGGGCAATTCCAATCATGAGTCAGCAGTTTACAAAATAGTTACAAGACCATTTCAAAATAATGAGATCATGACAATATATTATTTATATATATAACACAATATAAGCTAATATTTCCCTTTGTTTTCTTCTTTTTATTTTTGGTGCAGTGGGTGGGGATAGAACCCACTATGAAAACACAATGCCTATGAGCCATACGGCCCAGCCCATGAGCTAGCTTGTATTTAGCACCTATAATGTGTTACTATGTTGCAGGTACTTTTATATCCCTGACTTTCAGGTGAGCAAAATGAGTCTTCTGAAGTTTGAATGCCCAAGGACACACAGTCAGGAAATAGAAAGAATGGCCTCTAAAAGCTCAGTCTGGATTTGGATGGTGCAGGCTAGAAAAATAAAGATTTCAAGGCTAGCCTCAGCTACATAGTAAGTATAAGCTCAGCCCAAGTACATAACACCCTTCTCAGAAAATAATTAATTAAAAAACTGGCTGCAAGCAGGTCTCATGAATTCCAGATCCCAAGGCATGGCACACTGCAAGTTCAGCACATAGGTCTTTGAAGGCTTCATCTAGCATGGTGGATGTGTGCTGCCTCAGGATTACCTTTTCCCCAGGTCTTCTTGCCTTTTTCCTGGTAATCTATGCCATTGCCAGTGAGCAGGAGACATTATATATTGGGGATGGGAGTGGGAGTAATTCACTTGGTAGAATTAAATTAGAGTCGGGTTGGGGCTTTAGTTCAGTAGTAGAACAAGCCCGGGGTTTAATCTTTAGCTCTGGAGGGTGGGGAAGAGTTAAAGTCAACAACCTAACAATTTAAATAATGCAATTTTGAGGGAGAAGGACCAGCTGTAATGTGTAATGCTAGCAAGGCTATTGCAGGATTGGCATCACCACAGACTGCTAATAGAGGGGGAAGTTGGTTCAACAAGTTGGAGACCTTCCTGGCAATTTTTCAAGACACACATTTTAGCATTTTAGCTCACTCTTTAATCAGTGATCCTCCTCCCAAGAAATTATTTAAGAGGAAACAATGCAAAAGAATAAGTTAGGTGCACCCAACTTTTCCTTGCAATAGAATTGCAATAGCAAAACAATTAAAACAGCACAAATGACTGAGACTGAGAAACGATTAAACAAGGATTAAAGGTTTGTGTTTGAGAAGAACCACAGCTGTTCACCTTTTTTCCCCAGAAGCCTTTGGCTCCCTGAGTCCTGATCCTCACATAGCCCCCAGGTGCTAGCGTTAAATAAAACAACAACAATCCCTACCACACACTCTTGCTTTGCTGTGCTGCAATGGAGGCAGCCCAATGTTTTCTTCACATTTAAAAAACTGAGAACACGCTCCACCTGCCCTCTTTTAGCTCTGCATAAGTCTGTGCTCTTTGGCACATTTGCTGTTTACAGTTTCAACTCCCTCACAGTTGTCTCACCATTTCCAAAATGTTTTCTTTCCTGAAGTTGTACATAAGCTTATGGCATTCAGGATGCCCGCCAGGACTTTGTAAGGCGCTGGGGCCTGGATGCCTCCCACATCAGCGTGACAGAGGCCAAATCACAACTCCACTAACTGCAAAGCCTCTCAGAGAGATGACCTATAATTATAAGAAATACATCAAATAATGATTATTTTTATTGATGTCAAGCTGCATTTTTATAATGAGCTGTGTGAGGAGAGAGAGCAAGTCCTCTCTCTCGGCTAATGCCCAGCTCCAACAACCTGTTTACAAACTAGATACACAGAATACAATTAGTTCTTACCATTTTGTCCAGAGGGTCCCCACCACACTATGCTGTTTGGAAACAGTACAGGCTGCAGGGTACTGCCAGTTTTGAGGATGATGTGAGCATCATTATTGAACAATACACCAGATACTCCAGAGAGTTAAAGCATTCCCTGCCTCATGACCCCATGTTCCATCTAATTATTTTTTTTGTGCAATGTTTAATTGTCTTTCATTATATATTGTGTTTGTAATATAGGTGACCTCATTTTCTAGCATATTCTGATAGGCAAGTAGCATTCCCTGTCTTCAGTGTGGTATCTGTCCTGTTTCTTACATTAGCTTTTTTTCCTCCCTACTTCTTTTTAATAGTAATATTTGATTTTATAGCTGACTTTGGTGGCATATGACTGCAATACAGCTTTTCTTCAGAGGCAGAGGCAAAAAAAATTTGGCAATTCAAGGCCAGCCTCAACCACACAGGAAATTTGAGGCCACCCTGAGCTACAAAATCAAACAAAAGATTATATTTGAATTTTATAGGTTTTTTAAGATTGATCCCTGGGTCTCACACATGGTAACAAGTGTTTTGCCACTAAACTATATCATGAGACTCTCTCTTTGATGTACATGGCTGTGTTCCTCAAAAGAAAGAGAGAAAGGATAGGAAGAAAGGGAAGAAGGAAGGGGGGAGGAAAGCAGGCAGGCAGGCAAGCATGGTGGCACATACCTATAGTCCTAGTACCTAGGAGGCTGAGGCAGGAGGATCATCACTTTGATCTGACTCGGGGTCAGATGACCTGCTTCTCTCACATCCTGACTCTAGCTCTGCCACTTTGGGTATGTTACTTCTACTGTATCTATGGTGACAGACCAGCCTGGGTAGCCTGGAATTCTGGTGACATAAAACTTCTAGTTTAGAAGACCAGGAGTTGGCCATGTTTTTTTGTTTCTGTTTCCTCATGTGCATATGAGGGATGTTAACAGAACCATGCCCGTTGGGCATCAGAGGCACTGGCTGCCCTGCATACAGAAGCACCTAGCACACACCCTGGGAAGAGTAAGCATTTCCAGTATGAAGCATCTTGAGCCTTTTACTTGAGGCATTTCTTCATTCCAGCCCCTCTGTTACCATTTCACTAGCTCCCTTCTCCTCTTCTATTTAATGACACAAAGACTTAGATAAGTTCATATTTAGTATTAAATGCATCGTTCTGTGAAATGCTTTGTTTCAATTACCACTACAGACAATACCAATGATGCCTTCAAAATGTTTTTAAGAAATTTAATATAGCTCTCATTGGAGTGTCACAATTTCCAAAGTTATAGTTCAATCTCCCTTTAGAGTAGTGCAATAAAAGTTTACTCTAATGTCATTTCTTTTATATAAAAAGTGCTTCAATCCAAAAGCTGAAGAAGAAAAAAGGCAGAGGAGAAGCAGGTACAGGTTGATCCATGATAACTGCATTTCTGGGCCACTTGCCCATCCTATGTTGGATAGAGGCATTTCTGAGAGAGATCATTATTTTTCATTCTATGCAGTGGAAGCCTATATGGACTAATAGGTGCTTAGAAGGTGGGGAGACTATTGTTGAAGAGATCCCTAGGGACAAATGAATTGCACATAAAGCCATAAACACAGCAGGCCTGTCTGGGACCAGACTCAGATAGAAACAGGCCCTCCCTGACAAAAGAGTCTTCCGGCAGCTGGGCTCTCTTCTTTCTCCCCTAGCCCTGCAATATGTAATACCTCAATAGACTACATAGCTGGAGGAGAAAGACAGAAATGAGTGGAAGGGTGAGCATTTTCTCAGTCCCCTTGTATTTGGCAGAGGAAAAAAAAAAAAACCATTCTGGATATTTTTTTGTTGGGAGAGTGAGGTATTTAACCCTTTAAACCCTTAAATGTGACATCCAATTCTCTGTATGTCCTGCATACCCCCTATTCAAAAAGCCTGGGAGAGAGAGAGAAAGAAAAGGAGGGGAGGAGAGGGAGGGAAGGAGAGGGGGAGGGGAAGCAAAAGAAGAGCAAAAGGAAAAGGAGAGAGAAATCAAGCTTTGATTGGTTTCCAGGATGGAGAACTGTAAATGATTGCATTTTCTGTTTGTACTAGTTAAAAGATACCATTGATGGTCTCAGAAAAGGGAAATTTTACGCCTGTTAGATTATAGTCTTGAAGCTATTTTTTAGAGAGAACGTACCATGACAGATAACACCAACTCTCTATTATCCATGAAAAGAAATAAGAAAAAATCACTCCTAGGTCTAAATTTGACTTGAACTGTAAGTTTCAATACCCTTTCTTTCCAGCCCTTCTGGAATTCTTGGAGCAAAACACATTGGCTTTAAATTTTCTTTGCAGTCGTCTTGAAATCTTTAAACTAGGCAAGTAATAAAAACAAATACTCCCATGTCCAGTAAAGGAGGGATTGAGGAGAGAGAATGAGGCCTGGGTAAATAAGAGACAGAGGAGGGGGAAATGAACCAGTACCCGGCTCATGAGAATGAAAAGCAATGTCATTTGCCCAAATCAAATTGTGCTCTGCATTCCCACAGCCATGCTGCTGCAGTTCTACAGCTCAGGAAAGATTTACTATACTGTTGTTCCTAGGTGCCAGCAATTGTGCTCAAACCTGCAAAGTCTGAAGCGGAGGGAAAGAATTCGATGTTGTTTAGAGCATGTCAACATTGTATATTTCAAGCAATTGTGAGAAATCAACCATTACCCATTTAAACAAAACAAGCTAGCTGTAGTGGCGCTCACCTTTAATCTCAGCAAAGACAGAGGCAGGCAGATCTCTGTGAGTTCCAGGCCAGCCTGGTCTACATATCGAATTCCAGGCCAGCCAGGAATTAGGGATACTATCTTTTAAGAAAAAGTCTGAGATTTTTATATAACCCTCAAAAAATGTCAGTATAGGCACCACCAGAATCTGTGAGACCTCGCTCTTGAACCCACACAGAACCTGAGACATTGTGGTAGCATCTCCAAACAGCATGATAGAGCTAGGTGACCTCAGCTCCCTGGCACCCAAGTGCCTGCGTCTCCTCCTAGAACAGGAAACTGAGGTTGCATTGCGGCAGTTGCTGCCTTGCTGTCGGTGCTGCCTTGACCTCTGCCTGGGAGGACCCACCAGTCTTAACTTAGGCCATGAGTGCCTTCTCAGCCACCATCCTTCTAACCTCGCCTTCCTTTAAAGATGCTGCTGCGTGTCCTTTAAAAAAGTGCCTGGTGGCTGGAAAGTAGGGGGCCAAAGAACCGGGAGAGAGGAGGAGACAACTGGCCCAGGTTTGGAGGAGATGCCTGTCAGAACACTCAATGTGAGGCCTTTCACTCAGTTTATTTTTATTCAGGGCCCTTTCTCTCAGGTCCTCGTCCTCCTCTATTTTTTTTTCTTTCTGTTCAGCTGTTTGTCTTTTCTGATCGGGTAAGTAATTTGCAGCAGGAAATTAGATATCTCAATTCCAGAAGCTCTGTGGTATTAATGGTATCTGTTCGAGAGCCGGCTCCTTATCTCAGACTCTGTGTGTGTGTGTGTGTGTGTGTGTGTGTGTGTGTGTGTGTTGTGTGTGTGTGTGTGTCCGCGCGCACGCGCGTGCCCGTGGTTTTTGTTTTTTGGTGCGCCGCCCCTCCCTCTTCCCAAATACTTGCAGGTTATTTTGCGATGAACAGAACAGAGCGCTGTGCAGTCCCGGAATCTTCCCTCCCCCCTTTTTACACAATGCAAGTCTTAATTAAACATGGGAACACCCACGCCTCCCTTCCCACAGGACCCCTTGTATCTGCCCCCACCACCGAAATACCAGCCTTGTGTGGCTAGGGAAAGCCTCATGTTGAACTTCCCAATTAGCAAGACACAGCGCAAAATAAAAGACTCTAAAGAGCTGTTATCAGTCCTATTTTTGTTCTTCCTTTTAGGCCTTACCCAGTAAATGTTTTGTTGGCTTTAGCCTGACTGAAATCTTGCAGGTCTAGAGACATGAGATTACAGGCACTATAGATCTTTAGAAGTAAGAGTTCTGTTTTTATGATTGATGGGTTAGGATTAATACATTTGTAATGTGAAATAAACGTTATGGATCAATTCGAAGGGGGAATTTTTTTTTCCTTTGTAAAAGTTTCATCAGTAGTTTTTTCAGAGGTTCTAAGCGGCTCAGGAAATACAGTCATTTCCAGGTTTAGCAAATCAAAGGAATTAGACAACAACCTTGGACTTTTCTTTCTTGGTCAGACTAAGAGGGAGTGGTGATTTATGAGTAGTGGAACCAGGGAATGGAGGCTTTCGTAATGCAAATATTTGAGCTACTGGTAGGACAGGATGGGGTGAGAGGGCGAAATCAGGGTCAGTGTCCCTCCAGATGATAGGGTGACCATCAAATCTGAATCTGAATGTGATAGAATCAGAGACAGAAGACATAGATCATTAAGGCAGAAAAAGAAGAAAGAAAGAAAGAAAAGAAAGAAAGAAAGAAAAAAGAAAGAAAGAAAGAAAGAAAGAAAGAAAGAAAAGAGGGAAAGAGGGAAAAGACAAAGAATTCTAGAGTCAGATGGTGGAAAACCATCGAGCTACCACAGAGATCTGTTTCACTAAAAGAAGTCTCAGGCAGACTAGGGGCTTTCAGATGACCCTTCTCTAGGTCTGAGCAATCCCGAGAATGCACAGACCACCAGGCCCCAACGAAAACCCTAAAGATAGCAGATTCAGGTTTTCGCTTAGTGTTGCATCTCTTCAAGCTTGCCTTGGCCCGCCCCCCAATTATTTCCTTCTAGGTTCACTGTTTTCTGAGGTAGGCCAGCAAGATTCCATCCAGCAATTATCTCCCCTCTCGCACTCACGAGGGCGGGGGGACATTAACCACGAATGCACTGAAGACGAAAGGTACAGATGGGTCTTTTATTGAACACTTGGAAATGTTTGCAAGGCTTTTGTTTTCTTTCTCCCATTCATGCTTGCAGAATCACTTGGATCTGCCAACTTCAGTTCCTAGAGGCTGAACCTGGAATGCTCGGGCCACCGGAGCCCCCGCTAGGGGGCGCACTCTGGCTGTGGCTCTAAGCGAGCCCAACAAGGGTGCTGCTTGCTGGTGGGGTGAAGGGTGACGACTGGCAGGACCCAGACAGCTGAGGGACCCTCGGGCCTCCGGAAAGACGCTTGAGTTGAATCCTTTGCTGCTCCATCCCAATGCCCTCCTGCCCCACCCCCACCGTCCAGAGGAAAAGCTGCATTCGGGAACCCTCCACCCTGGATGCACACCCGGGGTCCTGAGGTCCGGTTGGTGATGGAGAGAAGAAAGCAGATGGCGGCGATTAAGGGGCTGAGAAGTTTCCCTCTGGGATTTGGGAACCTGGGTGGGGGGAGCGGCAGCAGATGGGAACCTCCTGACATCGGGTGAAGAGCCCAGAAACCAGCCATTTGCTTCTCACCGGTGGGAGGGGAAGCACGCCCTGCACTCTGAGCACAGACTTGAAGCAGCGACTTCCTTGCCCAGCTCTGTATTTAGAGCAAACCTGGAGGAAAAAGACTCGGTGGCCGCCTGCCTGGGTGGAGGGGGTTGTGTAAGGGAAGGGTTGTCAGTTTTCTCTCAAGTTTTCACTCCTCCACCCCCTCTCCTGCTGCTGGGTAACAGAGACTGGCAAAGTTTACAAATAGGAGTTACCTTAACAGTAATCACACCCACATGTCCTTACCTTGAGGGCTCGGCGAGATCCAATTCGATACATCCAAAACAGAAGGGGGAAAAAAACCCTCTCCCTGCTGAGCCCTAATAGGAGAAAGCCACGGCTTAGGCAGAGGACACAGGCAAGGAGGGAGAAAACGCGATGGAGTCTTCCTAGGAAATCCAAGTTACCAGTATCTTTGGACTTCTCCTGGGCGGCTCCTTTGAAAGCACATCCACAAACCCCGTCCACAGACGGATCTCAGCAGCCTGGGGAGAAGTAAGGCAAGGGTAGGAAGTGAAGGGTAAACTGGGGGCAGAGATGGTGAGGGCAAGTTCTAAGCAAGCAGATTATGTCACATTACCTCCTATTACCAGACTTCCAGGAGGAGAAACCTCGATTTGTGCATAAAATGTCATAGCCCGAAGTGGATAAGACTGAAAGCAGCGTTTGAGAGGTTAACCTTTACTGGTTGGAGTTAAGGGGGGGTAGGGAGGCAAATATTTCTGTTTGTGCCCTCCGGCTCTTCCCAGCACCGGCTGTCAATCGCGAGGCTTGTTATCCTCACAAGGCTTCAGTTTGTTTGCTTGATCTCAGCAAGGTTTTCTTCCACAAGTAGAACTATAATTGCTATAATTCTACTGTATCATTTGGATCATTGCAGTATTGTTGTTTTCTCTCCCTCTTTCTCTCCTCCTAACACTGCAATAACGCGCTCCAGTGTTAAATTAGCAGGTTGCGGAAGACCATAAATGAATGAAAGTTTGTTTAAAAAAAAAAAGAAGAAGACGAAGAAGAAGAGGAGAAGAAATTAAATAAATAAAGCAGCAAAATGAGTTGGCAAAGGATACCACATCACAGAGAATCCTTGCGTGCAATCAGGACTTATTGTCTTCCCTTCCAATGGCTTCCAAATTGGTCGACAGACTCCAATGAAGTTTATTTCTATTGTTTAAATATATGTTTTGAAGAGGTTGAGCATAATTTAAGGGGACCTGAGCCATCCGGTGATACTGGAAGCCCATTACAGCTTTATTTATCTATGTGTATATTGCACAATAAATTAAAACATCTCAAATGGAAAGTCTGTGAGGTTAAATTCTCCTCCAAACATCCCCCCATAAAGACATCTAACTGCCACCCCCTTATCATGCATTTCTTGCGAATATAATTTTGAAACTACACTGTAGAATTAGTTCTCTTGCCACAGTAAGAAAGGGGTTTCTTCCATTCAACTCCTCCAGGTAAATATTCTTTCCAGTTGTGGCAACAAGCCCCAGTTTTTCCCCATAAACAACAGATTTGGGCATTTCTGACTCTCACTTCCAGCCATCATAGGCAGTTTTATTTTAGCGACTGAATTTAAAAACAGATGAACCAGAAAACATTGTTTTTCAAGCAGCCCAGAAAAACCAAACCAGCAGTTTCGGACCTCAAAGATTAAGAGCCAGTTGTTACCAGCCACATACAAAGATTTTCTTAAGTTACCACTAAACTAAAATTGCTTTTTATTAGAAAGTAAAAATGTAAAAGTGAGGTGGGGGAAAGTGAGGTATCCTTTTGCTGGCAGAGTGAATATTAAGTTGGGCTAAACTATATGTCCTTTGATATATATAGTCCTATAGTCAAATTCTTTAATCTCTGTGTGCTCAGCACATGGATTAAGTTCTTCCTAGACATTAGAAGCATCGTTTCACTTTCTAAAAATGACATATAGGTTAGCACACCTTAAGCCCACACTCTAACTAGATTCTGTGGAGACACTATTAGGGTTTGCCACTCCATCTAGGGCCTTAGAAAAGTTCCCTGTAGTCCCCCCCTCCCCCAATTAATCTGTGGGGAATGGACTCAGTTGTAGATGCTGAAGTTGGGTTTTGAATTGTGACAAATCTTAGAGGTTTGCTAAGTGTAGAGAAAATTAATTCAGGCTCTCCTCTCCAAGTTGCATAGATGCACCTCCTTCATTTGGTAAGGCTGATTAGAAAATATTAAAAATAAAATAACAGAACAGAACAAAGAAGACTAGAGTTTTCACACAGGTCTTTAAAAAAAAAAAAAAAAAACCTCTTTATATTCCATTAATAGAATTAGATTTAATTCCAGGGATCATTAAGTCAGAATCAGAAATGCTATGTTAACCTCCCCCTTTACAGTGGGTGATTAAAATTAGAATACACCCCCATCAGAAAGTCCGACTTCTTTTAAAGAAGAACAGCTGCAGAGGGGGGAGGAGGGGGATGCAGGCTAAGAAGTCTTCCATGGAGAGTCTGAAACCCCTTTGGGCGTTCAGACACGATGTCTGCATTTGTGAACTTTTAATTTAACACCATCTTTCTTGGACTCATTTTCACCCCACTCCTTTCGTGTGCGGAGCCCACTCTGAAGTCACGGAGCCACCGGGCAGCCGGGTCTTGCGGATTTCCCTGCCGGGAAGGGAAAAGTGTCTCTGTATCCCCAAGACATCACCCACCCGGACGCCAGCGAGAGACTTTGCCTGGAAGCTTGAGGAAAACCCAAGAGTCTTTATTTCTCTGGGCTGCTCTGAGACCCCAGAGTGAAGAAGGGCCAGGGAGGGGAACAGGAGTGGTGAGCATAATGTTAGCTTAAAGTTAGATAAGACCATATTAAAACATCAAAAGGTGAGGATGCAAATAGAACCCAAGAAAGACAGAAGCCTATTCCAGATATCCTGGAATCTCAGAGAGGGCATAAAGAACATCAAATGTCCAGGCAACTCTCAGCCTCTTCCTCAGTTCTTCCTCCACCATTTGAGGGTAGGAAAAATGTGTTGAGAAGCCAGCGGAAAACACCGAAGAGACCATGGCACGGAGGGACAGAGACAAATCCTTTTTGCTCCGTTTTTTACTATTACTACTAGTAGTGTGGTGTTAGTAGTATTAATGTGTCTGTTCCCAACTCTGTACCCCCTCAAGTTGTGTTGAGGACGCCTGCCAAGCTAGCCCGATCTATCTGCCACCCACCCACTAGCATCCAGGAGTTATGCAGATGTTTATGACTAGGGGGGAAAATCCCAGTTAGGTATCCTTGTATTTTTAAATACTGACTGTAAGTGATTCAAGTATAATCCTTTGTAAAACGTTTTCTCTTTGACACATTGAAGGGGCTGAGAGAGGAAAACCTGGCGTGGATTCCCCTTCCCTGACCTCTTACCCACCTCCCTCACCCCCACCCCGCCAAAGTCAAGGCCCTAGCTGTCTCTTAGAACCTACACCTAGGGAGTGAGGGTGTCCATGCTGGCTCCTCTCCGGGATCCACCCATTTTCACTCAGGGTTGAGTGTAGATTCTCCGCGGGGTCCAATACTGGGAGCTGTTTGAGAAGAAACTAGCTCTCCTTAATGCTCTCCTCCATCACTTTTGCTAATGGAGGCCAGGTCACAGGATTCAAACTGTTAGGCATTTCAACTTGGTTCAAGGTGAAGATCAGTCCCTTCTGTCCTAGGAAACTGAGAATCACACTTCTGTGGTGTGGTGTAGGGGCTTTCACACCCCAGGCGCAGCTGATGGCCTAACCAAGATAAATTTGGGGAAGTAGGAAAGAGTGAGAAGTGTCAGAAGAGAAAAGGGACTTCTGACCAGTCTTGTCCCCAGTCTCTGCTCTGGGCGGTTTGGACTCTCTTTCGCCAGTCCCTTTCACCTCTCTGGATACTCAAGGGAAGACTCTGTCTTTAGCAGATCTCTGTGTATAAGGGCCTTCCCCCACCCCCCGCCCCGTTCCAGAGTTAAAAACGGAGACAGAATGTTGGGAGCTGATATTAACAAGAGAGCAACAGATAGGTTCTGGATAAAGACAAATAGCTCTAGGCTCTGAGCCACAAGAGAAAAGCAAACGCTCAGAGAGCAGATGGTCCCCCCTGGCACGTCAGAGGTCCATTGGTCCTAGAGAGGATGACGACTAAACAGTGCTGAGGTCAAGACGCTGTCCTAGGAGGACAAAGTCGGCATTGAAAAGCGCCAGGTCGATCTCAACTTGAGTCTTACAGCTTTGCCTCCAGGGAGCTAGGTCCTCTGGATGGTGGAAGGGGCGCCCGAAGTCCAAGTGGCACCCACAAGCCTAGCACCCAAATGAACTACAATTAAGAGTAACCCTAAGGACAACAAGGACCGACAAGAAAACGATAGCAAAGTTTGAAAGTTGTTAGTTTAAAAGGGGAGAAAGAGAAAGAAAGAAAAGGAAATTTGGCTCTGGTGCGTGCCAGCTGCTAGTCCCCTGCCCCCACACTCGCTGGCCCCTCCAGAATCCAGTTCGCGCTTTGTGCTTTGCCGGCAGGCCTACGCAGCCCGGCCTCTGTCGAGAGCCAATCAGAGAGCGCCTCTCAGCACGTGGAAGCAGAGAGACACCAGAGCTCGCGCCGCCGCTCACTACACTTGTTACCGCTTGTCCTGAGCGCGGAGAGGACGAGCTCCGGCTGAGGTCAGGGTGGGAGCCCGCAACCGAGGGGACAGAAGGAACAAAGATCGCAGTATACCTGTTATAATCAGCCATCCAACCCATCCCCAACACACACTCTTTCATCCTACCCGCCAGGAGAGCCAGGCAGAGGTCCGCTCTCTGAACCCAAGGAAAAAGCTCCAGCCATGAGCAATCAGTACCAGGAAGAGGGCTGCTCTGAGAGGCCGGAGTGCAAGAGTAAATCTCCAACTTTGCTCTCCTCCTACTGCATCGACAGCATCCTGGGTCGGAGAAGCCCATGCAAAATGAGGCTTCTGGGAGCCGCGCAGAGCTTGCCTGCCCCGCTGGCCAGCCGCGCTGACCAGGAAAAGCCATGCAAGGTAAGGTTGTGCCGGACAGGCACCTGCAAAGGACATTGGGCATTGGTTTGAATGTTTGAAACTGGGGACCAGGGGCCTGGGACTTGTCAAGCTGGAGACACAGGAAAGAGAAGGGAGAACTCTAGGGCCTGGGGCCTTAGAGTTAAGGACCGTCTCTACCTCTCTTTCCAGAAAAAGCAGGGGCCCAGCTTCACTTGAGGGGTGAGACTCTTAGATACTTAGATGCGATTAAAAGTCCCTTTTGATGCCCTTGGGTGTGCCCCGAATAGCGCTGAAACAGCAGATGCTCTTAAATTCTTAAAAAGCAGCTACTTCACGGAGACAAGAACCCCAAAAGCTAAGAAATGGTGGTGGTTGTCTTCAGGCAAGGTGAACTTTGGCCTTTCTCCTTTGGAAGATTTCTTTTATATTCAGTGTTTTGTGTTTCCTTTTAGTTTTTAATTGTACATTATTGGTGATCTTTTAAATGCAAGTGTTGCAGAAAACATTACCCCAGGGTTCTCCAGATAGCAACTTACTGTATTTGAAATGCATGAAATGTATAGCTTCTGGGCGCTACTTTTCTCTACTGTGTTAATTTTTTTAAAGAGTTGAGATATCTAAAGTGTTTTATTTTCTGAAATTAAAAAATCCAAAACAAGTGTCATTTGGTCCTCTGAACTAATACTCAAGTCTCCCCTTGAGCTGGATGCAGAAGGGTTGCAGGCAAAGAAGTGTTGGTGTCTTTTCAACCCTGAAACCAGTGATCCAGCAGCAACACCATTTGGAAGATCGGAGCGAAAGGCTGAGAATGAGCCTTCTAAAATAAAACTGACTTTTTCCCTTTTCTTTTTTTAGCCTGCAAGGGCACCTGTGCCAGGCGCTTCCTCCAAGGGAAAGAGCGGCCTGTGCCTGTTGAGCCCCACCCCTGTCTCCGCTCCAGTCTTTTTTTTTTTTTTAACCAAATTTTCTCCAGAATTGTTTTTTCTTTGCCATTTTGGGCTAGGGAACCCTGCCTCCTGCCGCTGTGGGCTGTTGGGACATGGCAGGTACTCAGGGCCCTGAGACCCAGGCCGCTTCGCCCCGCAGGGGTCGCCCGCGGGACAGGACCTCTCTTGCTACCCTGGGGCTCAAGGGACAGAACAGCTGGCACAGGTCGAGCACGAAGTTTTCAGAGTAGTGGCGATTTTTTAAAAGTTGCTCGATTTTTTTTTTAATTAGCCCCACCCTAAAAAGGAGAGGAGGATAAGAGAGAAAGGAATGAAATAAGAGAGAGGGAAAGTAGAATCGTGAAGAGAAAAAAAAAGAGAAGGCAAGTAAAGGCGAAAAAGATGAGGAAAAGGAGTGGAGAGAAAGTAGAAAGAGAAGGAAAATGGGGGGGGGCGAAAGGAGTAGTATGAGAAAGAGAAGAGGAAATAAAGAGCAGAATAAGAAAGAAGAGAAGGGACGAAGGTTAAAAGGCGGGACCGGGGCTCCTGAGAGGAGAAAAAGAAAAAAGAAATCATGAAAAGTGTGCAAGGAAGGGGAGCTGAATCCGAGGCTAGGGGGCACGGAGGCGGCAAAGCAGCCGGCTCCCAACAGCTGCGAGGCGGGGGAACAAACGGTCGGGCTAGCGCGCTGACCACTTTTCCTTGCCCGCAGGCTCCCCCAAGAGCAGCAGCGCCCCGTTCGAGGCTGAGTTGCACCTGCCACCCAAGCTGCGGCGCCTGTACGGCCCGGGCGGGGGCCGCCTCCTCCAGGGCCGCAGCGGCGGCGGCAGCGGCGGCGGCAGCAGCGGCGGCCGCGGCAGCCACGGCCACTGGCACCGCAGGTCCCCGTGGAGAGGTTCCTCCACCGCCACCGCCAACTGCACGACCAGGGGAGCGTCAGGACAGCGCAGGGGCCGTGGCCGCCGCCGCCGCCGCCGCCGCTGCCTGGGACACGCTCAAGATCAGCCAGGCACCGCAGGTGAGCATCAGCCGCAGCAAGTCGTACCGCGAGAACGGGGCGCCTTTCGTGCCACCGCCGCCTGCCCTGGACGAGCTGGGTGGCCCGGGGGGCGTCGCGCACCCCGAGGAGCGCCTCAGCGCGGCCAGCGGACCCGGTAGTGCCCCGGCGGCGGGTGGTGGCACGGGCACCGAGGACGACGACGAGGAGCTGTTGGAGGATGAGGAAGATGAAGATGAGGAAGAGGAGCTGCTGGAGGACGACGAGGAGGAGCTGCTGGAGGACGATGCCCGCGCGCTGCTCAAAGAGCCCCGGCGCTGCTCTGTGGCCGCCACCAGCACAGTGGCCGCCGCCGCCGCCGCCGCCGCCGCCGCTGCCGCCGCAGTGGCCACCGAGGGCGGGGAGCTGTCGCCCAAGGAAGAGCTGTTGCTGCACCCGGAGGACGCCGAGGGCAAGGATGGTGAGGACAGCGTGTGCCTGTCCGCCGGCAGCGACTCGGAGGAGGGGCTGCTGAAGCGCAAACAGAGGCGCTACCGCACCACGTTCACCAGTTACCAGCTGGAGGAACTGGAGCGGGCTTTCCAGAAGACGCACTACCCTGACGTCTTCACCAGGTATGTTGCTGGGCTGAATGGCCTAGATGGGTGGATATAGAGGGGGGTCCCCAGAGTCGGGGAACCTCTCTTTGCTCCTGGGAGCTGCCCAGGGTACGCCTGGCCAAATGTGATCTTTTGGCTCCTCAATACTTACACACACACACACACACACACACACACACGCGCGTATACTTGGGCTTTAAGTTTCTGTTGGTTTCTTTCTGTCTGTTCCGAAACTTTAATGTTTCCAAATGACAAGTTTTAGAGCCAAACGGCCTCTCCAAAGAGCACCAAAGCAGCAACATCGGACGCTCACATACGGACGGCTGCTCCCAGGGCTGAGGCTCGGGCCAGTTCCTGGCCAGGCACAGGAAACACCTGCCCGAAGGCGCTATTTTTGACCCGTGTACTGTGTACACTGTCCACACCCCGCCCGGTGGCCCAAGAGTCTAGTGGGTATCAGTTACGCTGTTCTCAGGAAAACTGGAGCCCTTGCCTTCAGAGAAGATCTTTAAAAAGATCCGAGTTTTTGTCACTTGGGGACTCCTGAAATACCCAAAGAAGTCAGAACTAAGCAGTGTTTGCTGTCTGTACACCAGAAAGGCATCATCCAGAATCTTCCTCTGTGTCTCTGTCCCCCCACCCCATGCCCCCACCTAGCACGACTTTACTGGAAACGGGTTGATTGGGTGGACCATTTTGGAAACGTGGCAGACAGTAAATCAAGCAGCTGAGGTGGGGGTGGGGGCAAGATTTTGTCTCTTGGACTAACGTACACTGCACTTCTCTGAGAAACTTGGACCGGTGGGATAGCCGAGCGTCGGAGCCCCTGCTTATTCAGCCGACTTAGGGGTACGAGCAGGCTTGGAGCCTTTCCTACCCACAGACCCATAGGCCAAGATTTTGGCTAGGACTAGGAGCCAGGGTTAGGGGCAAATGCGAGAAGAAAGAAAGAGACCGGCCTCCCAGTGAGAACAGAGAATGAGACCTGTGAGCGCCTGGCTCGCGGGCTCCTCAAGCCCGGGCAGCTCCTTCGCAGGAGACGTGTGCAGCTTTTCAATGTGCATTTTCGAGGCGGGGGTGGGGGGGATGCCTGTCCTTTTGAACCAGAGAAATCTCTGCTTAGGACTGAAGGCCTGAGCCAACTCCAAAACATAGTTGGTTCTGGCAGTTGCCAAACTCATAGCCAGAAGCAACCAAAAAGTAAATTTGATGCACTGAAACGTGGTCCTCCACGGGGTCACTGAGTCTTTGAAGACAGAAATAAAACTCAAAGTCAGCGTGTGCTAACAAGTAGCTAATGGGACCATCGGTTTTTATCTTATTTTATTTCTGCGTTTATCAGACATGTGCACTTAAAAGAAGGAAAGGAGACAGTGTCGCTTAGCATCCAAGTCCGCCCTTTTTTAGCATGTGGAGGAGACCAAAGTACAAAACCTGAGCAACTTCTCTTCGCTGCCCCAACCCCATTCTTTCCAGCTCAGCAGGCCTAGCTAGACTAGAGTTTTAGATTTGCTGGTGCTCTCTGCAAAGGGGAGGGGGGGTGGGAAGAGTGTTCAAAGGAAGATGCTTAGTAAACTGATTCTTTTCTTGATGCTGAAGAAGTTTCAGGTGCCGACCTGGTCCGGCGGGCAGCACAGACCCAGGCCCTAGGATTAAGCAGCCCTGCTCTTTCATATTGGGGAGCAGAGAGCCAATTATTCTCGGCGCGCTCATATTTCGGTAAACAGGTCGTAAGCCGTTTTACAGCATCTTAATGGTTTCCTATTTGCCTTAATTGTCGCAGTAATAACTGCAATAACGGGGTAGGGTTTCAGCTAAATTGACTTCCCTGAGATGGGCAGGGTTTGTAGTGGGCACTGGAGTCAGGAGGTGCGCAGAATTTTGTTTAATCGAAAAATTACCCCACTGAACTCTTAACAAGCTTAACATATCTCCAGAGGGTAATGGGGAGAGTGACCTAAGGGGTAAGGGAGGGTAGAGGGGGAGGGGGGAGATGGAGGAAAGGCAAAGAGCTGCAAAGAGGGGTAGAAGGGAGAGAGAGAGATTTTTTTTTTTTTTTAAAGAAAGCAAAACAAAGCCAAGAGGGCAGAAAACAAAATTGTAGTTCATTGCTGAGCTCTTCTTCCATTTAGTATTTGGATAAAACAGGGTAATGAGCACTGTGTGTGTGTGTGTGTGTGTGTGTGTGTGTGTGTGTGTGTGTGTGTGTGTTGTCTCCTACCCTACTCTACCCTAAGAGAGAGTGAGACAAAACTCATTTGTCTAAGTTTGAAGACTTATGGACTCAACCACCATCACATTATATGATATAATGTATAATATTTTGTATCTGTCACTGTGCTGGTTTTTCTTCCTGTTTTCAAATAGCAGGCATGCTAGAGGCAAAGATCAGTCCTACTCATGTCTTTGGGGTGTGGACTGGAAGAAGTTGTCGTGAAGGGGAAGGTGACCTAGAGAGGGCTACTGGGGCCTAACTGACCTGCCTGGATGTTGTTTTCTTATAGGGAGGAACTGGCTATGAGGCTGGACCTGACTGAGGCCCGAGTCCAGGTAAGCTCCAAAAAGGGAAAAGGAGGGCTAGGGTGAGTGGGGTAGGGGCGGAGGGCTGCCCTTCGAATAAAAAGAGAATCCAAATCTGAAAAGTAGACCCAAGCACTCACACACGAAAAGATATTTCAAAAGCAAGCTGCAAACTAGGAAGAAGGAGGGGAAGATTTCTGGGTCTGGGAGCTTAAAGTAGTTCAGGATCAAACGGGCTTTTCTAGTCCCCGATTCAGCAGCCCCCTACCCCAACCTGGTACCCAAGGCCCCTATAGAAAACAATCCACCAGCCGACTTCTCTGATTGAAATAATAGGATGGAGCATGGATTTGGTTGTTAGACAAATCGCTCAGCTCCAAGCAGGTATTTGGCTGCGATTAAGTCTCCAATCGGGCTTCATAAAAGCCCACTTAGTGCTAGAACAAACAGGGCCATTTGAAGGCAAAATGCTGTTTGATTTCCCCTCCGCCCTGCCACAAGGAGCTGGCTAATGCTATTTGATTTCCCATTTTTTATAGCAATGAGCCCACATTGATCTAATAGGGAGTGAGTGCAATGCTATTAAAGGTGTTTGCAGCCCCATACCAGAGTGCATTTCCGAACCCAGGCCTCATAACCAAAGAGACGATCAACACTGGGCACCCCGATGGCCAACAGAAAACAGATGTCCTCGGTTAGGAGCTGAGTGAATCACTTTACAGTCAAAATCAAGCGCTGATAAAGCACAATAAATTCCATATGGCTCATTTAATACACAACAGCTTCTTGCATTAGAGGGCTAATGATGAGGCTTGTTCCCTCCTTTCTGTTGACACATTTCTCCATTGTCAAACAGAGATGTGACAGCAACTCCACATTTTCAGCTCAGGGGAACAAGTCGTGGGAAAGTTAAATAACTTTTTAAAAGAAGGAGAGCGCCCCCCTCCCCTTCTCCTCTCCCCACTATTCACTGGAGAAGATGTAATTAAGTGAATATGAATTATCAGAGTCCTTTCGTTTACCTTTGGGGGCCTCAGAGGTATTAATTCAATAATGAGGAATTGCAGGGGACATCTTGATAATTGCAGTTGAGCCAGAGAGCCCAAGAGACAGAGGATCTCTCTTTAGAAAGGATTCCATGTTATTTAAGGCCCTTCTGCCTCCACTGCCCCCACTTCCCTTCCTTTATTCCTTTCCCTGTAATGGAGAAATGGTGGATATTCTTGTCTAGACAGATTGGATGTGAGAAAGCTACCCACCCAGTCTAATCTAACTACAGTCTAACTTTTTTAAGCCTTGGGTCTCGAAGCTAGAGCATTTCTATAATACACACATGGCTTATTTGAAGGCTGATGAATGTATGGGTCCCTTTCCGGAGAACCTTATGGAAATTAACCAGTTTAGATTCTTGATTTTTTTTTTTTTTCCTTGCCCAAGATGACTGTATAGAAGTTCAACCAAGTTTAGCTGCTAGTACAATTCACTCCCAGCCAGCTTGGAAATTTGAAAGATGTTTTTAAAAAATAATAAAAATGCTCCTCTGTGATAACTCACATTATATTTTAATATAATTCTGTATAACCCTAGTGTTCATTCTAAATTTTTAAGACTCACGTGCAGTCACAAACTCAACCCTAAAAATATTGATGCCTTCTGGGGAGAAGGAACATAGCTTTTGAGCTGTGGGAGTGATGAGCAGGTCACATAAAAAATGATTTCATGCTCTTGGGGATATTTTTAGATGACTGTGGCTGCCATGTTTCAGGTAAAGGTCTCTATTCAAAGTGCTTCTTATTAACAATTAGGAAAATACCTCCTGCTGGAAACCTCCTCCGAGCCCGGAACTACCTTATTTAAAGAACCAAGTGAAAGCATCCCCCCCCAGGGGGGGGGCTGTTTGCTCTGAAATGGGGCAAGCCCTGCCCTCTGATTTCCTGTGCTCAGGTGATCCTGCCTGATTCCTCCCAGTAGTCAGTGATGTGTCATACAAAGTCCCTGCAGAGAGTCTGCTTTGGACCCCGTTTTTCTTTTCTTGGAGAACTAACCCTCTAAATTTCACTTTCTGGAAGCAGCTCTCTCCTTAATCTCAATCCTATCCAAACCCCAGACCCCAATACAGTGCATCTATGTGTTGAGTAGCTATTTTACTTTTACAAAGAATACATAGACGATCTCTCCCTACTTTGCTTTTTAAGAGAGCAAACATTGCCCAGGCTGTTGGGTAAACCTGAAATATGTGAACATCTCGAGTACTCAGAACAGACTCATGGTTCACGGCCTGATGCATGCCCGTTCTCAACATTCATCATTGTGCATTTTTATTTGTTGCCTTACACTCATTCTCACTAGAGTCTTAGGAGAACAGTTTCATTGGTCCCATTTTACAGATTAGAAAACTGAGGTCCAGAGAGGCTTAAGTGACCTAAAGTGAAGTCTTGCAGTAAAGAGGGTCAGCCCAGACCTGGCAACCTTGGTGACCCCATGTTTTAACTTTCCGGAGTCTTGGAAGCCTGGGCTAGATAAGACACCACGTTTAAGGGTTTGCTTGTTCAGTGGTTCTTGCTGAATTAAAATCTGGGCATCTTTTCACACAGAGGCTATAGAAGGCCAGGGTGGGTTCAGGAATAGTAGAAAGAGGGAGAGAAAGCTCTAAGCTAGAGCCAAGCCAACCCGGCCCCTCTCTCCATTTTGCAGGTGTGGTTCCAGAACCGTCGGGCCAAGTGGCGCAAACGGGAGAAGGCTGGCGCGCAAACCCACCCCCCGGGGTTGCCCTTTCCCGGGCCGCTCTCAGCTACCCACCCGCTCAGCCCCTACCTGGACGCCAGCCCCTTTCCTCCGCATCACCCTGCGCTTGACTCGGCTTGGACCGCGGCCGCTGCGGCGGCTGCAGCTGCCTTCCCGAGCCTACCTCCGCCCCCGGGCTCTGCAAGCCTGCCGCCCAGCGGGGCGCCGCTGGGCCTGAGCACTTTCCTAGGAGCAGCCGTGTTCCGGCACCCGGCCTTCATCAGCCCAGCATTTGGCAGGTAACTACAGCCTTAAGAGGCTCTGTTTGTCCGTCTGTCAATCTGTCTCCTACACAAGCAGATGCTGAGGTCAGAGACGAGCAGGAGGGGCTCAACCTCAGTGACTTTAAATCCAATAAAATGGTCTCTAACTTGTACTTAAAAGAAAAAGTAGGTCTTGAGGACAACAAGTTAGGAGTAAGTAGGGAAGGGCAATTGACAGTAGCAACTGTGACAACCACAAGTGTTCATGAAAGTGTACAAAAATATGGCTTGAAGGTATCCCTCCGCCAGGGCGGTTTGAATGAACAGGTATAGGTACCGAGCTCAGGGGCTTTAAAAGTCTTGCAAAAGTCCTTCTGCAAGCTGCAGAGCTTGGCAGCGAGAGAGACACACTTGGGGTCCCCTACAAGAGCCCAGGAGCCAGAAGGCCCTTCAAGTGCACAGAACTATTTCTTCTTCCCCAGACTCTATGTTCTTTATCACTTATGACCCGATGCCAACAGTACCCCCATGTGCGAAAACCCCGACCCCGACAGTGGCACAAGACAACGAAATAAAAGAGACATCTCATTGTATATAACTCCCTTTCTTTAAGCGAACATTGAATGATGAAATAAAAAATCTGTATAATCACACAGACAAAGAAACAAAGGAGGGGAGTATTAAGTTGGAAAGTGCGGTGAAAATAAATCTGAATGCAGCTTCAATGATCTCTCTTTGAGAGAACAAAGAAATAATAGATCCATCCAACTGCGCAGCTACTTAACAAAAAAAAATTATCCTCAGGAAAATTGAAAGTAGGACTTGAGGGAAAATTAATGTACCAAATTATGAAAATACCTAGCAAGTGCCTTTAAGTGCAGTTAAGTGGGGTGCCTCAGTTTACCTAATGAAACCAGGGCATGTTATGTCCCCTCCAGGTCACCCATTATCATTTCTTTCTGGAAACAAAATAAAGTCCTGTGTCTCCTAACTACTCCCCCTCTACCAACAAATGTCTATTAGTAAAACCAGGCGAACCCCCGCTGAAACATCGGAGATTCCTCGAGGTTGGGAGGAGGCGGGGGTTGGCATGGTGAGTGAAGAGAAGGCAGGAGAGGAGGAGCAGGGGCTCGAAGAGCCCAGGTGGGCTCATTTCTAATTGAGGAAAGTCTGAATTGCGCTCCCGGGGGGTGGGGGTGGGGGACTGGAACAGGAGTCCTTGGGGAGGTGGTTGGAAAAAAACAGGCCAGGCCACAAAGGTGTAGATGAGGGCGGGGCGCTCTGGCCTCAGCTGCGGGAGGGGGGAGGGGTATTGTGGGGAAGGGATGAGAGTAATCCCCTCGCGGAGAGTAATCCTGGTGCCACCCAGAGGTGGTGGCGCAGACTCTGGCACCAGTCCCAGGATAAGGCATTGACTTGAGTGGTGCATGGGGCTCACGACTATCTGGGGGAGGCATCTGGGGCTCAAAGAAGGAGGTGAGGAAAGGGTGTCTGTGTGCGGGGCTGCGGGGCTGCGGGGCTGCGGGCCGTCAGGAAGGTCCCAGCCGCCTGTGGAGCGGAAATCAACAGGCGGTCACCCGAATACCCCTGCCTGCCGGGGGACTCGGACTCTGGCACTTTAGCCACGCGAAGGAGGGTGCTCGGCCAGCGCTGGTGGACCGGAAGGCCAGCACTCCAGGGCAACTTTTCCTGGGCTCACACTCAGAAGAAGCCCAGAGAGAGTGCGAAGTCTGCAGCGTGGGTCTTGGGCAGTTTCTAGTCTACTTTCTGGACCCTTCCACCATTAGCTTTTCCCTTCTCTTCCACCCCCCTACCCCCACTTCTTTCCATCCCGTTTGTGTCTCCGGTGCCTTTCCACTTGCTCTTCTTCCAACAGCATCACTCCAGGAGCTGACCTCAGGACACAAGCTTTCATAACCGAAACCCCAGAATCCATGCCCTTGGGCCTTGTGATTTGGGCTGCAGGGCCCACCTCTGGCTCTGGATTCGTCCCCTTCGGACGTGTCTGGTCCCTTGAGTTTTCTTTTCCTGGTGGGTTCTTTCCTCCAGCAAAGCCATCAGCCCACTTCACTTTCAACCCGAGCCCCAGCAGGGGCCGGACTCTTCCCAGCTGCTCCTCGCCCTCCACCCTCGCTGCCTGGGTGACAGGTGGCGGGACTCGCTGTCCCGGGAGCCGCGCTCCCCTCTCTCACGAGGCCGTGACCGCGCTGTTTGCTCTCCCCACAGGCTCTTTTCCACTATGGCCCCCCTGACCAGCGCGTCGACCGCGGCTGCGCTCCTGAGACAGCCCACACCCGCGGTGGAGGGCGCAGTGGCCTCGGGCGCGCTGGCCGACCCTGCCACTGCCGCCGCAGACAGACGCGCATCGAGCATAGCGGCGCTGAGGCTCAAGGCTAAGGAGCATGCCGCGCAGCTCACGCAGCTCAACATCCTGCCCGGCACCAGCACGGGGAAGGAGGTGTGCTAAAGGCTGCCCTCCGCCCTTGCGCCCCTAGGGCGCGCCCCGAAAGGTCACCTCACTCAGCACCACTCAAGACCAAATGGAAACAGAGGACCAGCTCACTCCCAAGACAGCACAGACAGAGCGCAGCCGCCTTCGCAGCAGCCTGGACGCGGACAAGGCAGCTCTAGGCGCTAAAGGACATGACACCTCTTCCGCTGGCTGTCCACCTGCCCTTGTCCCTGTCCCTGTCCCTACCCCTGCCACTGCTAATGTCACTCCAACTCAACCATCCACTCTCCCGTTTTTACCTTACTGAAAATAACCGGGAGGGTTTCTCCCCAATATGCCTAGTATTGAAGTTTTAAAAATTAAAAGCCCAACCTTCTCTTCCTCCGGATACCCCACTTAGCTTTTCTTTTGAATAGCATTTTGGCGCTCTAAGTTGATTTAAGCACGGCCCGGCTAGACAGACGCCAGGGCCAGGGAAGCGAATGCGAATCTGTAAGATAGCTAACAGTGCACTTAAAGGAAAGGGGCGTCTCGTTCTTGTTCTCTTCTTTATCATACACCAACCAAGGTTTTTATATCAAACCAAAGGGAAATACTCTGCTAGAATATGGACTGTTGAAGTCACCAAACTGTGATTATTGATTCTGTACATACCATTGTTATTAAAAAAAAAAAAAAAAGAACAGAGCTTTGTATATTTGAAATGTTATAACGCAATTGCACTCAGCGTGGTATGGTAAAAGTTTGTCCTCCTGTAGATTCTTACTGTGTTGTAGATACGGTAGAGTTCCTAGACAAATATTTATGTACTCAAGCCCTTTATTTAACTTATTAACTGTAGAGGCTTCGGAAACCTTCAAGATAAAGGCAATGGTACAGTACTTTTGTGTAATGTGTAATTGTTATCACTTTTCCTTGCTATCTAGTGGAGAAGTGTCACGCTCAAAATAAAAAAAAATATATGTTTAACAAAAGGAAGTGTGAATGCTCTGTGGAGATCCTGAGGGGATAGTACAGGCCCTTGCCCCACCCCCACGGAACCAAAGGCGAGCTCTGCTGCAGTAGCACCTCCTGAGTTTATATACACGTGCATCTTCCAGGCAGAGGCCCCTGGTTTGAAAGTGATCCCAAAAGGACACCACCGCACCGGTGCTTTCCCAGAGCATCACAGGTCTGTCACAGTTGGAGCTGAGGATCCTGGGGCAGGAAGATTGTAGAGTGGGCTTCATGGTAGGTGGGCGTATAGTAGGTGTTGCTGAAAACTGTGAAAAGAGAAATTTGAAGCAAGCAGAGTCTTGGTTGGAAGGCGAAGGAAGCTATTCGTGGAAAGTGCCACGTAGCAAGGAAGTGCGCAGTCCAAGATGACAGGTAGTGGCTGAGGTGCTGGCTTCTGAGGGGCGGGCTCGGTGGAACCCTAGTAGGGCGGGGGGAAGGAGGGAGTAGAGAACAAGAGAGAGAGAGAGAGGAGAGAGAGAGAGAACACGCGGGAAGAGTGATGGAAAGGCAGCTACGGGTATTCGAGTGGCAGATCTTAACTCGACAAATGTCATTACATCACTTATGTAGACATTGGGAAATGTATACATTTTTTAAAAAAATCCAAACAGTTCAGGTTTAGCAAGGAGACCCAAACAGATTTGGCATCTTTTACCCCCTGGGCTCACCCCTCCCGCGGCGGGAACCATAGCTCCCCCCTTCTTCAGGACCCTGCCCGCGCCCCTTCGGGTGACCGCTCGGTGGAAGCTCGCCCGAGGGGCTGGGTCTCGCCAATGCTCCCAGGGTGATGGGAAAGGGAAGAGAAGCTTAATTAGTTTCAATTTGCAGCAATTAGCGCGCCGGACCTTTGGGGAGAGGGGCAGGCGGGAAGGGGGGGCTGCGCGGCGTGACTACCACGGCTCGCGGAGTAGAGAACCGCTGCCCCGCCAAGACGCAAGCAACCGCGGGGGGTGCGGGCGCGTCACCGGGCCAGGTCGGTCGCGCGCGCCCTGTTAGCAGGAGGTGGGGGAGCTGGGTCCCTTAGCAGCCTTAGCGAAGGTGCAGGCTCAGGCAGAGGTCAACGGTCCTTGGGCGCGCCGCGCCACTGTAGGGCAGTCCTGGAGGGGGTCTGCTGAGCCCTCAGCACGTCCAAGAGTCTCTGTGGTCCTGAGCTCCTGCCCGTCTAAAATCCCGAAAGCGCGCCCAAGGGGGGTCGCCAGCCCCAGCTGCCTTTTGAATTTTGTCTGTCCTGTGTGTTGCCACCACCTTAGCCAGGTCTGGACTCGCCAGAGTGCCTCTCCCAGGCAGAGTCCCGGTCTGGGGCATGGGAAGTGGCCCCCAGCTACTATTCCCACCGCGCAGTCCTTTTCCGGATTTACTAAGGCCCAGTTGGAACTTTCTGGGGCATTTCTCTAGACCTACAGGCACAACCCCTCAGACTTGCACAGGCTTTCAAAGTGAAAGCAGTTTCCCTGGAGTGGACGGACTGTTGTGGATGAAGAGTGCAAGAGAAGCTCGAGGGGAGGATTTATTTATTTATTTGTGGTCAATATCACTTTTCTGTCGATTTTTGGCTTTTTGTTTAGTAAGAAGGCTTCATTTCCCCCCTCCAGGCTGCCAGTTGGATGTTATACGAGAAACAGTACCATTCTTCCTGTTAATGAACTCTTTTTTAAGTAATTTTTTCTCATTTGACCCTTCCATGGAGCAGAAGCAAATTGCGTGAAATTACCTCCAAGGATTACATTTATTACTGGCCAATGAGAACCCCTCGCCTTGTTTTACAAACTCTTAATCCTATGTCATTCTGATGCCGCAAACAAGCCCGGGCCTGGGCCCCCTATTCTTTCAACTTTCCCCAGCTGGAGGGACCTCATTCTGCACTTAATATTCCCCATAAATATCACACGCTAAAGACCCCCTGACTTCCAGCAAGTCCACATTAAACATGTGACATGTCACGCATGACAAACTCTGAGTATCTTTTCAAAGCAGCATTAAAAGCAAAGAAACCAATTTTCTTCTCCTTCCAAACCTCCCCAAGTGCTGAATGATGGGGATTGGAAAGAGCCACTGGAGCGTACTTAGGGGGATTTTATGAGATTTTCCAGAATGATTTAATCTTATTGTGAGCATTATTAATGAATGGCAACCCAATTTGGCCCCAATATCTGGGAACTCAGTCACAATACTGGGAGCAGCTAACAAGCCCCCCACCCCACCCCCTCAACCTGAAGCAAACTTTTTCCATCATGTGGAGGCCCAAGGAGTTCAGGAGAGTCAAATTCATGGCAGGACGGTCTCCTATCACATTCAAAATTGAACAGACACCTGTTTCTCAAATCCACTGTGAGGTGAGGGGTGATTGGAGCCCTGTATGTGCCTCTGGGAGGGGGGCAGTTGGATGGGAAGGATAAGTTGATTTGTTACATTTTTCAGACAGGTTAGCCAGATCAGGAGGAGCCCCAGGCACCAGAGGAGTACTTGGCATACTGTTGGAAATGAAGGGCCTACCCATAGCCTGGACTGTAGGCAGTCATGAGGGCACAGACATGTTAACTATGTGGTGATAACGGTGGCAAGAACATGAATTTGGGAGAGTGGTTGTGGCAAAGAATCTCAAAATTAGGGTAAAGTTTCTGGTATTGGCCCCCCATTAGTTTCTGCCCCCCCGATATTATTGCTACTCAGTTGGGACAAGTATTTGTTATTGTTAGTTTTTGATTTTTAGCACCAACACTCAAAAGCACCAGAAGGTTTGGAGCGTAGATACTTCTAGAATGGAAAAGGGGCTGATATATTAGAGGGGAGGAAATTATACATGGGCTAACCCAACTTGCTTTTAGAAGAGAAAAATGTGTATATGCGCATGTGTGTATGTGTATACCCAAAAGTGAGTGTGACTCAGTGAGGGGGTCTTAAATGGAGCCTAAAATGGTATTTTGGAACAGAGTTCCTCAAGCAACTGCATATTTAAATGACAGTGGTAGCTTGGCTGGGGGGGGGGGTGCGGGGAGAAGAAAAGCCCTTCTACCTGAAGAGGAAAAAGCATTTTTTCAAAAGGAAAAGTCATGTTGTCCCTGGACATTATTAACAGTCCAGTTTGAAGTATACATTTTTTTTTTCCTTTAAAGAAAAAGGGGCGATTACCAGTTATACATTAAGAAATGTCATTCAGTCATTTTTATTCATTCTCCGGAAATCTTCGTAAAAGCCTGAATCATACTTGTACAAGCAGCAATTTTGTTAATCCAGGGGGTTATTACTCTGGGCCCTTATTAGGTTCTACACCACTGCCAAGCAATCCTATAACCCTCTCAAAAGAAGTTTACCTCCCTGTTATAAAACCAGTAGTGGTATTTATACTGTGCAATAATTAGTGTATTACTTGAATCCACTAACACGTTCATTTTATCTCTGCACAAAACCTCTAGTCTGCTTATAGAAAGCTAGTGCCTCCTTTGGTGCTGTTAAAGTGGTGAAAGAGTGAATTGAAGGCTGGTTGCACTTTCTCCTTTTGCCTCGCCTTAATTCCCATCTCTTTTTGCTCTCATCCAATTAGCACAGTGTATTAAGCGGTTTATCATCTCATAGTCAGCTATTGAGAGAAACAAGGCGAGCACTTTGCAATAGAACCTGCGCTCCTTTGACACCCTCAGGTACTTACATATTCCACTGCGCTATGAATAATAGAGGAAGAATGGAGCGCTAATTCCCTCATCAAAGAATGCCTTGTCTGCTGCTTTGCTCAACAACACCATTCTGATCAAAAGAAAAGCAATAAAGCTTAGCATAACAAAACGAAACCTACTTATTAGCTTAGTGGTTAAATTAATGCAGAGCCGCTGCTATTCAAAACCAAGGTTTGAAAACAGCCTCCAACAACCTGATAATGCTGCCTTCGGGATGAAGGAATTTTAATCTGAAATTTGAGGCTGGCTCAGATGAGTTAATCTATTAAACTGCTATAAGGAAGCTCTGCCACAAACTGTTCAATTAAGAAATATTTAGGTGAGGAGAAAGAGGAGAGAGGACAGAGGTGGGAGGAGAGGGAGAGGGGAGGAGGGGGGCAGGGAGAAGAAGAGAGAAAGAGGTAGATGGATTTAAGTTTTGACCACGAACATTGAGTAGCATTGAAGTGAGGGGTCCAGGTTCCTGAAAAGAGGCCTGGGCTTGATGCTTTTCATAAAACTCGGACACAGATGGCGATCTGTTTTTAGAATTTCCTTGTCTTTGCATTCTCTATCAAACTGGTATGTTGGAAAGTAACTTGGGGTGCTCATTGGTGGCAAGACCTGGAGAGGTGGGCTAGTGCTAAAGGCAGCTGACTCACCCTTTTCTCAACCTGAACCCCAATCTATAAACCTCCATCAGACCCCCCATACCCTGGGCAACTATCCTGGAATTGACTTTATCCATACTTTATTTGACAAACTAGAATATTTTTGAGCCTTCTCTGTGGATTTTCAGCTGGCCTTCCCTATAACCTTTGGATTAAGGACAGTTGAAAGCTGGCAAGCTGGGTTCAAGGGAAGTTTCTGTAAGAATCTGCTGCTGCTGCAGCAGCAGGTCCAACCTAGTTCTAAAGTGCATGAGGCCCTGAGCAGAGTAAGACCCTTTGTGGTACCATTTCCCAAATAATTCCTGTAGGTTTAGCCCAGAGGTTTAGCAACCTTAAAAACAAATCAAAAACAAGCAAACAAACCAATTGCCAGCTAGCTGTGATGGTTCATATTTTTAATCCCAGCCCTTGGAAGGTAGGCACAGGTGAATCTCTTGAGTTTGAGGCCAGCCTGGTCTACAGAGTGATTTCCAGAAGTGTGTAGAGAGACAGTATGTCTCAAAAAACCAAAACAAATAAAAATAAAAAGCATCATGGTTTAAAGAACAGCAAACACTTATTAAACATTTGGATTCCTAGCTTCTCTGGAACACTAGCTCACAAGGTTCACACTGGCCCTTGTCCCTCTCAGCATCACTACTGCCCCCTGTAGACTGTTCCCTAGCGTGTACAGTTCACTGCATTCATTCTCTCAGTATTTGAGCTACAGGCTGGTGTCAGGGAGCCCTTGGAGACAGGGATGGGAGGCATTTCTGAAGCAGTTCTACGGAGTGTGCCATCAATCAAGGAATAGACACCCTCCTAAGAAAAGCGAGTGGGCAATATGCTGACCCTTTAACTGGTATCCACTGTAATTCTTCAAGTTGCAGGTCCAACTTTGCACACATTTCTCGAATCCTTCAGGCATCCACAGTTAAAGCTTATAGTAGGTAAGAGATCCTAGTAAGAAAATGCTAACTGCTGCCATTGGCTATTCTCTCTGCAAGTACACTTCAAAATGGTTTTTCTTTTATTTACATTTACTTTGTTTTTAGATAAAGAGTCCCTAGGTGTTCTGAACTTTCTATACAGATTAAGCTGGACTTAAATGTATGGCAACTCTGGCCATATCTAGAGTGCTGGGTTTATGTGTATGTACCACCACTACTTGCCAAACATGTCTGATTTTCTATAGAATTTATATAGAAATAGTCCTTGTCCTTAGAACAATTACAGTCATTAGAGAAAGACAAGAAATAAACTAATAAGTTGAGTCTCAGTTTTTTTTTTTTTTTTTTTTTGGAAAACAAGGATAATTTTATTTATATTGAATATAATCACAGCTCCAGAAATGAAGGAAAATATACCTTCTCTTCAGAAAGCCCAGTGAGAGCATACACTGCAGATACAGTGGTGAGACACCCTATGACGTTACTATAATAGCAACCCCCAACAGCTGATGAGGAGTGGTGAGAGCACACCAATTCCTTTGTTTCCTAAAGTGACTTGCTTGCTCGAAAACTTATGACCAGCTATAGTGCTAAAATTAAAATAGCGCCAACTAACTGTCAGGGCCCCAAACCCAGTGTTTCTACTTCAATTCTGAGTCTAAGAGAAAGAGAAGAGGAGAAGGAGCAGCCTAAGAGCCTAAAGAGGAGAGGGGGAAGAGACAAGAAATGGCAAAGCTAGACAAAAGAAGACTTCATCAGTTTTAACAAGTATTTCTTCACATCCACAGGTAACCAAGTATTTCTTCCCTAGGGTGCCACTATATGGGATAGCTCTCTCCCAGGAGCCAGGAGCTTGTCTATTGGTTTAGTGTCCCTCCACCCTCTGCCTTCTCTCCCTCTTTCTGGATCAAAAACTAACATCCCCAACCCTCTCCATGCTTAATATATCAAAGGACTCAAAGTTCACAGAACTTCTCAGTACTTTGAACATCCAGACATCTTGCTTAACATCTTCGAACTGGGTTCTGAGTTGCATGGTTATGAAAGAATCTGGCTGAAGTTTGGGAAGGGAATGCTCTTCAATCAAGCTTTTATTCCCCTGTCAACTTACTGCACCCGATTTAAAAACAAAACAAAACACAGCAACTGGTTTTCCTTTAGAAAACTTTATTTTTAAGTATAGAACACAATACATTTTTCTTTATAAAAAGACAAATTGCTAAGTATTTAAGGCTGCCATATTGAAATATAGTTTATTGCTTCAAAGAGATCACTATTCTGAAGAACTGATGAAACACAGCAAGCATTGGGTCCTGTCAGCTGTCTCCCATCCTTCTGAATGGAACACAGTGATCCTTACTACAGCGTAACCATAACTTGTGAAATGTTAGGACAAAGTATTTAAAATGTGTTTTCCTATTGTATAAACCTCCACTTGGAACATTCTATGTAAAGGGAAAACAGAAGGAATGTGAGTAGGAAACATCTGGTGAATGTTGAACTTTGAACAACTCAATAAGCAAACTTGTTCTTTGTATTATAAGTGGAAACTTTCTAAATACCACCACCACCACCACCACCACCACCACCACCACCACCACCACCACCACCACTTACATGAAAGACAGCACTGAAATCAGCCATGCTTTTAGCCAGTAGCTGAACAAGTATTTGGACACAGACTGGGTTTAACTGACATGTGAAAAAGCAAAATGTTAGAACTTCCATTAGATCCCATAAAACTCTGTTTAAGGGTGTCTCTGATACAGCCCCAGGGCAAACTGAAGGTCACTTACATCTCAGGTACTCTCAATTAAAGTAGCAATCTCTGCCCTGCAGTAGGTACTTAGGAAAGGGTTTGGTAGCGCATAGTGCTATGAAAACTATTTGGCAAGTTAAGTATTTTTATACTCCCACCCTGGCCCACATCTACATCAACACAGCATTCCATCTTCAAAAGAAAGGCAAGATACTGGTGAAGCAGTTAGGGCAGGCGGAGGCCTCAGAAGCTTAGACTCGGCAGCTGGCTTCCTCACTTGCTCCTGGGTCTCTCAGTACTTCCCAGAATAATTGGCGAAGAGCTTGCTGAGGTTCACTTCAGAGTAGCCACTCCAGGACAAGAACTGCTCTGCTATGTTCTTGAGTTTTCTGTAGTCCTGAAGAACTCTGGGAGTAAAAAACTGCTTCTTCAATTTATCTAAAGTGAAATAAAAATAAAAGGATTAGAAGTCTCTCTCAGATAGTTGCTTCAAAGACATTCAATATTTCTTTTCAGAGAAAGGTGCAGGTTTGATTGCAGCTGCATATCTCTGATAACCTAATGGGCCTGTCTGTGTTCTCTTTCTACGCTGGGGACAGTCCAAAGTCAATGGTATCTCAGAATTTTCTGTGAAAGCCTGAGCCTGCCTTTTTAGAACCTAACTGCCTGGGAGGATAAGCCAGGCCAGGCCACCTCTGTTGATGTGAACTGCAGGTACACGTCCATGTGCAGTAGGTAAGATGAGTGCCACTCTGACACACCTCGTTCACTGTGCTGTTGAACATATGTATGCACTGTACTAAGAATCTGAATGGAGAAGAAGGTATATTTTCCAGTGCCTCCCAAACCATACAGCCCTACTAGTTGGCCTCCACAGATTGTTCTAATCCCCCATCTGCCATTTTGTTAAACAAAGCCTTACTAAAAGAGAAAGGGGAGATGCCTTTGCCAACCTTTCTTTTTGTCCACTTGTACAAACTCAGGATCCAGTGTCCCCGCCTATGGCCAGCTCCTTTTAGCCATCCATTTCTGGCCTTCCTATTCTGAGGATGGTTCCATCAGCCAGAGGAATCCCTCCCCTTCCCTTCTGTCCTTTCCAGTGTCTGCTACTTCTGCACTTGGTTCTTTTAAAGGAACAGCAGTGATGCTATGTTCAGGTCTGATCTTTTGGAGGAAGCATCCCTGCCCTGAATGGTCTTTGTTCATAGCAGGTCAAGAACTCCATGAGATGTTTGGAAAGGATGACTTTTTTAAAATCCCAATTTTATAGGAAAGGAATGGGTAAGCCAGTTATCTAGGGTCACAAAGCAGGTCCTTAATGAGGCAGCTCTAGAAACTCAGGTAACCACAACCCCCAACCAATATTTGGAGGAGGTCACTTTTGTGTCCCCTCTCACACTACTGCTTGTTGAAGATTCCTGGCAAGGCCTGGAAATCAGCTATTCCCAAGGTCTGTGCAACAGTGCCTGAGGGTGGGAGTTGGGGGGTGGCATAAGGCTTCCCAGCACCCTGAAATTGGAAAAGTCCAGGAAGGAAATGCAGATGTGGAGTACATCCATCATAGTAAGCAAAACTCTGCTGAAACAACAGATTGACAATATGGCAACTAAAACCCCAGAAGACGAAACTCAGCCTCAAGACTTTTGTTCCTTAGCTACACATCCACATTTATTCACAACCTTTGCTAAGTTACACCAATGCTTTTCCAAAAACAACCCTAAGTTTTGTAGAGCATTTAAATGCCCAAAAGGAGTGGAAAGAGAAGCAGGGGAGGGGGACACATCGTTAACTGATATACAAAGACAATCTGAAAGTTCTAATTATCGAACTCTGGCAATATACATCAAAGGCCCCAACCACTGTGCCTGCCTCCAGCAGGCCAGAACCACAGGCCTGCAACCCTGTGCATGTGAATGACACAAATGCATCTGATGACTGGGGAGAACACATTTAAAGAGCTGCAGTAATACGGAGCAGGGGAGGAAGAGAGAGGACATAGCTCCTGATGTGTTTACCTCCTTTGCTGATGGGATATTGACTTTTCCCACCAGGTTGGTTAGAAAGGGGACTATTTACGCTGCCACACAG
>JAJTUV010002199.1:110000-170000 GCA_021653895.1 Mastomys natalensis | reverse complement strand
GCTATGGATCCAAATGCAGATAATCATTTATCACAGGTAGGAGGAAAAAAGCCTCTAAAGTGTAGCAACTATGTGAGAAAGGGCACCCAAGGGAATGGCTTTTACATTTCCTGGGCCTAAGACTAAGTGTTTACCCTCTTAGGAACAGAGGCTAAGAGCACAAGACTGGTCTTCATTGCTAACCAATCCTCTGGATCTCTTTACTTCTCATAGGACCTTGTGTTCTCAGAGTACATTCCAGTGTCTTGGAAACAGTTGTGACCAATATAAATAGTTGGAACCACAGCTGGACTATAGTTGCCTGTGAAGGTACTAACTAGAATAGAACTTGGTGAAGGCCTTACCTGTTCCAGTATAGACTATAGATATCCCCTGGAGAGTGGGTGTTCCAAGCCATCTCCGACACCCTACTCTTTCTCTTCTTTACTTTGGAAGCAGATACAGCTTCAACTATTCTAGAAGCTCTCAGTTTTTCTTGGGTTCTATTTGTTCATGGATGGTACACAATCCTCTCCAGTTAGATACCATGCACATAGATGTTATACCCCAAAACAATGAGCTACACACTTTGTGTAGAAAAAAATTCCTGTTTTTATTAATTTAAACCAAACAGTTATTCTGGCAAAAATAATAATGAAAGGAAATAGAAAATGTCACTAGCAGATGTTTAAATGACTGCTTATCATCAAACCCATTATTCAAGGAAAAACTATGAAGGCAAATGATGTATCAGATACATTATTTTAGCTACATTGACTTTAATGTCTATGTAAAATGGATATGATCTGTGATCTGACTCATCAGATACCATCTAAATATTAAGAGCTTGGTGACTGTGGTGGCACACACATGCCTGCAACCCCCAGGAGTACACAACAAGATCCTATCCCAACAAACCAAACAAAAAATAAAAAGGAACCAACCAAACAACAACAAAAAACAAAAAAGCAGGAGGCAGAGGTATAACTCAATGATCAACTACTTCCTTAAGATGTGCAAGGGCCCGCATTCAACAGTCAACATCAAATGAACCAACTGTTAGGCTATTCAGCTTATTAGAGAACCATCTATGAAGTCTGAAATTACTTTCTCACTTAATCCATGTTCAGATTCCTTTCTAACAGAAACAAGTGCTACATTTAAGCAAGACATTTTGGAGACAATTCATTACATGTCAGTAGTCTTCAGACTTCAAGGATGTATTTTATTTGAAAAAAAAAAAAAAACAAAACAGTATTTTTAGGGTGTCAAGGTCAGCACCCTTTTGTTGGTTTTTTTTTGTTTGTTTGTTCTTTTGAAACAGAATTTCTCTGTGAGCCCTGACTGTCCTGGAACTCAGAGATCCACCTGCCCCTGCCTCCTGAGTGCTGGGATCTTAGGCTGCTGCCACTGCCGTCACTATGTAGCAAGCTGGCTTAAGGGTACCTTCTTTAATTGTACAAAACAATACATGATGATCTATCAAGAATGAATTTTTCCATTAAGCCAATGGATTTTTCTCTCTCTTGGAAACCTGAAGACTGTAGTGAATTATATCCCAGAATAGATCAGTGACACTTCAAACAGGATTCCCCACTAACTTCAAAATTGACCAGATATCTTGAAACCGTAACTGGCTAATCACTAAGATAGTAACTGCCTTTCTTTTCCCCAACACTCTTTCTTACTGAAAACTTGTTCTGTGAAGATTAATAGGGGCCAGCTTTCTACTTTATTTAGCTACTTTAATATTGGCATCCTTTCCCATAACAGTTAACATCTAGGATCGTTAATAAAAAATCTTGGGGCTTTTGAGAACAGGTTGCCTCAGTGAAGCCACTGATACATATAAGCTTAGGTGAATTTAATTTGATCTTTTAGGACGTAGCAAAACTTTGGTAAGATTGAAGTACAAACTACTAAAGAAAGTTGTTTCCTCTTGAAAGACATGGTCTCCCTTAGGATTTCTCTTTTATAAGGCTGGGCAATTGCTGACATATTGAGTGACTCCCAAGTGAGGGATTACTTACTTGAAGCAATAATATGATATTTGACATTTTATAGTCTACATTTCTCAGAGAACAAAGATTATCAAACTATGATTCATTTTGTCAATAAAGTTTTATTGGGATACAACCATGCTCATTATATTTATTTTCTCTACAGCTACAATGGTGACACTGAACAACTATAATGAGATTATCTGGTCAGTTTTCACCAACTAATCCTATAGAGAAAGAGTGTCAATTTCTGGTTCGGAGGGTTCAAAAGATATAAGCCATAGCTTGGTGTTGTGTTGTATGCATATAGATCGCGCTGCTCAGAAGGCTGAGGTAGGAGGATCTCTTGATGGAGCTCAAAAACATCCTGGCAACATAGCAAGACAAGCCCAATGGGCTCAAAATTATCTTGGCAACATAGCCAGATGTGCCCAATGGGCTCAAAACCATCCTGGCAACACAGCAGACCCTGCCTCAAAAGCAAACACCTCCCCTAACAAAACAAACACTCCAAAAAGAACCTGAAAGAAATATCCTATTATTTTTATCATGACAATAATTCTATAAGCTGAATAAAAGAATTGCCAGATTCATGCGGGAAGCAAAACCAAACAGGCTTTCTGTAAGGCTATGCTGCTAGTTTATGCTTTCTCTAAATCCTCTTTGGAAATGGACAAAAAAAAGAAACCTTTTAACCTACTGTCTAGTTTGTTATTTTTCTTGACAAAGTCTCACTAGGTAACTCAGCCCAACCTCAAACTTGTGATGATCCTCCTGAGATGGCCTCTCAAGTCCTGGGATTATATGCTTATAGGCATTGGCCACCTCAACCAGACCAGCCCCTATCTTATATCTTAAAAAAACAAAAAACAAAAAACAAAAAAAAACAAAAAGAAAACAACCCAAAGACAACAACAATATCAAAACAAAGCAAAAAATCAAACTAAACAAAAGAAAACAACCCGAAAAGTTCTCTTAAGTACACTCATACAAGATTTCCCATTTTGATTTAGGCAACTAAAAGCCTTTAGAATGTCATCTAGTGTTGACACAGGGTGCTAGAATAAACACAGTCATATTTTCTGTGGGTATACAATGGTGGTGGCTAGGCCATGCAGTGTAAAATTGTTCTTCTTTATATGTGTTTAAATGTCTTTAAATATCAATCTGAATCCTTCAGGTTGTCTTTTTGCCTGCTATTAGAGAAAGGTTAAATGGTGGTGGAAATAGAAATAGAATACACTAGGAAATGCTGTATTTTATATTCCAGACTTTTCTTAAAGAAATGTATAAGCCTTATAGTAAACCCAAAGTCTCTTATCTGCTGTTTAGAAAAAGAGGCTTCTACCAAGGGATTCTTCTGAAGGAGTATGTAAGTGCCTAGAGAAACTTGACATCCCTATTTGCGATGTTTAATATGCACATACTTAGCTACCAAGGAAGAATCCCTACATTGCTGTGCATTTTCACTCTCATTGTTTTTAACATGTAGATTTCTTTCTTTTTCTTTTTGTGGGGCTAAGATTGAACACAGGACTTCCCATACAAGCTGGGCCATATCTCTAGCTCAAGGTAACTTTTTTATGTTTAGTCCAAAGCTAATTATAAACTGGGTCTTACTGATTTGCAAGTTGTTGCTATCCCTTTAAAGCTATGTCACATTTACGATTCAGTGACTAAAAGAAAAGCATTGCGTGTGTATGTGTCTTACACTGTACAGTTTTTGATTAAGTCACAGAATTCTCAGAAGTCTGGGTTTGACTTATAGGCCTCATTTTACAGATGGGAGCATGGAGCTTCAATAGAGATGGTAGTAGAGGTTGGGCAGAAATGCATAAACCATAATTCCAACAAAGAGGTAAAGGTAAAGAGCTAAAGTTAGTTATCAAGGGTTATAACTGATTTCACACATGTATGCCTCCACTCAGGTAGTCTTTACCACGAGTAAGACCATCTGTACAAAGGGTTTATTTAGATGGTATAAGTGAATGGCATTCACTATAGTTATAAACAGTAAAAGTATCACATCACCACAGTCCCCTTTCTGGTGTCTGTGCATGTGTGTACATGCATGCATGTATGTTAGATATTATAGACACCTCATGATACTGACTGACAAGGTCTTTCTATTCATATTTCCACCCTCAAGTGACCATATCCTTCACTTAGAAATAACCTATGATTTGGCTTCTCTACTTGTTTATTTAGCGATATTGAGTGTTCTTACTGGGTGTCACGTATTATTTATCATAGGGAAGAGAGGGAAACTAAAAACGTAAGCTAACATGTTTGCTATGTTTCTCATAGGTTATCACTTTAATTGGAGAGAAAGATCTATAGGTAAGTAAATATACCACACTTTAACACACAGAAGTTTCAACTGGTGCTTCTTTCAACAAATATTTGCTGAGTGTCTAGTATGTGTCAGATACTGTTTTAAGTTCTGGGAATACAAGAATGTATAACAACAACAACAACAAAAGACAAAAGACAAAAGGCCTGCCTCTATGGGGCTTAATGTCTGATGTTACTAAAGACATGATTAAGACAAAGAGAAAAATCCACAAGCCATCATATGAACATAGAGACATATTATTTAGAAGACAGACAGTTCAGAAGACTGAGTTGCTTTTATTATCACTGCAAAGCAGCCAATAAATCATCACTCAATTATTTTGAGCACAGATTGGAGTTATTTATGTAATTTTTAAAGTCTAAATTCTGAAGAAGCAAAGCAGGCTTGAGGTATATTGTTACTGCTATCCTCTAAATAGCCCATCTATCAGCCTTGAATTTTAAAATATCACTCACTCCAAAATACATAAAATACAACCTATACAGCTGCCATCTGTCCTATAGCCATAGTACACATCCCTTTCATTCACAAGCAAAGCCAGCAAAGGGGGGAGGAGACTGAGATAGAGAGAGGATAAATTCCACTTGTGCGATTAAAAAAAAAAAAAAGTAGAACAGTGAACCCAGTGGTTGAAAAGTGAAGATAAAAAGAAGAAAACAGTAATCTTGCTATAGAAACCAGAGAATTATGTTCCTGCTCTCCCCCTACTTTTTTTTTTTTTTTTGCTTTCACACTGTACAAACTCTAGCACCCTGAACAACTCACTCTCCTGCTATTTCCAGCACTTTAAAGAAACTTTTCAACATTTCTGCTTGACACATTTTTTCAACAGGGAGGTGAAGACAATAAGTAAACAGGTAGTGAAGGGCTATTTAGAGAGCTGGTCAGTCACAGTAATAATAAAGGGGAAAACCCCACCCGAACAGAATATCCATCCTATGCGTGGCAGCCACAGACGGCACATGACCTCTGACAAACAGTTTTCAGAGTAATTTTAATGCTACTCTGGATTTAACTTGACTAACTGGTAGCAATTGAGCACATCTTTTTTTCTTTCTTTCTTTTTTTTGTGGCAGCAGTTATCTAAAATGCTACAATAACAGCATCAAAAGTAGAATGGTGGAAGATTGGTTTTCCATTGTGCTGCTGAACTGGCATAATGCCCACTTTAAAAGCAATTCGCTGCTCATCACTGAAATCTGGCAGACACGACACTAAATGCCTTGAGGGAAAAAAAGGGACTTGAGAAGGGGGAACCCACTCCAACCACCACGTGAGGGGGTGGGGGGAGAGTTCCACAGATGAGGAATCTGGGTGAGAAGAGAAAATTGCCAAATAAAAAGTTTACAGCATTGCATGCAGACTCCCAACAGGCTGTACTTAATCTGCTCGAAGATTTTGTCTACAGGTCTGCATTAGTAACAGCTGAACAAAACAAAAGCAAAATATATATTTATGTCGGCCTATTGTTCTGATGAAGCAAAAACCCAGTGAATTCCATCAATCATATGTCAAACACATCTTCCCCGTTTTATTTACCACCAAATATAATGAGTAAATATGTGATAATAAAACTCTTCTTTTTACATGGACATATACAATTTTTCCTCCTGCTAAATACAGGTAATGATTTAGGAAGCTTTCAAAATGTCTTTTTACTGTCAATAAAACTAATTCTATTCCTATTTTCATGTGGAAAAAAAGGCTTTACAAATGAAAATTCAAATTAAAATTCTGATTATAGTGTAGTGTGACAACACCTGTATTTATAATTTTACTGTCAGCTAGCTTGTAGTGTTTAACAATAGCTTGAAGTAGAAAAGTAATTGGAATTTGTCTGTAACATGCCAGATGACGGCATTGGGAACTTTGCTACACTACAGCAAATTCGGTTTGATGGCAAAATAACCTCATGGAGATTTCTACAAGTCAAAGGTTGCTGGGGTGTTTGTGTAGGTGTGTCCCAGGTATGGGACCCTTCCTGGAATGGAGGATAAGAGTTTACATTTGATGAGAAAATACTGTTCTGATCCTGACTCATGCTGCAGGCCCCTTACCTATCCTTTAGTCTCTCCCACAGCACAGATGCAATTTAGCAACTAGATTTACTGAGAAAAACAAAGACCAGGTAAATAAACAACACCAAAGGCATCCTGTTATGTGGAATTAAACCAGTGAGGCATTCTAACTGTAAACCCGACAGAAGCAGGTGGGACAGGGAGGGAGGCATCCTTGAGGATAGAGGAGAGATGAGGTGGGGAAGGCAAGATGTTGTTGCTAACAGAAGGGGCAGGCTGATTGCTTACCATTTGTCTAGGACTGTAGAACCAGGAGCACTAGATGTTTATTGTATTCACTGGTTTTTCAGTAACCACTGATAAGTAATATAGGTACCCACACAGATGCCTAAGATTTGCTATTTATCAAAAGATTAAGAGAAAACTTACACAACCCACCAATAATTTTACTGAAGCAATATGGAGAAAAAAATATTTAAAGCAGTGTTCTGCTGTCAACTTGAATCTTTCAAAATTTATAAACACACGCTAATCTCCACACACAACTTGCCTTACTCTAGTCTATGAGTGAAAAGCCCATCTTTTTCATTATCCTAAAGACGGGGGAAAAAAAGAGCCACATACAAAAGAAAAGCAGAATGACAGTGATGTTTTAGTTTACACTAGATATGGCAACACACACAAACTGTCAAAACTATGGAATGAAAAAAGCTGTTATCAAGCAACTGTCAAGAGAGTCCTCTGAGATTTGGAAATCTTGTGTTTATTGTAACTACTGCACATTACACAAAGAAAGAAACATCCCTCTCCTTGCTCTTGCTGCTAAATATCATGCAAAAGAACACAGGCTTCTCCCTTAGTATTTAGATTAATTTTTCTTCCCTGTGTAATCCGGGGCTTGACAGAACTCCCCTCCTCCTAAGGTTTCTACAGTGTGGTCAAGGTTCAGATAGAAACTTGAAGTTCTATCAAACATTATTTCATTTTAAAAACCTACCTCATTTCATGTTGTTAACTGGTTGTCTATCCTGTAAGAGTGGAATCTCTTAACATCAAAATGCATAGTCTTCACTTGAATGATTTTCTGACTTAGTTCTACATAGGGAAGTACAGAGTTGAAAAGGCACAGACACTTAGAATAAAATGATTTTAATTTGCAACTCTCTTTCTATCTCCCTATTAATGGATATAACAGAGAAACCCGAATCCCTAAAGGGAAATTACCATCTAATAAGAGGAAGAAATGGAAAAATGCAGGGTCAAGATCTCTTCCATAGTGCATGATATTAGTGGGGTGTAGCTCATTTTCCCATTCCAAACTCAAGAGGCAAAATGTTCCTTGTAATCTCACCCGACTCTGTACATTTTATTCCACTTGCCGAAGTGGCTTTTCACCTAAACAGAGGCAGCACCACTCCAGTATGACTCTTAATTCTTGTTCTAGGCCCCTGTGGTCCTGCTTAGCCAACTCTATTGACAGGGCCTGGGTAATGGCAGCAGCTGCCCATTGATTAACATAAGCGAAAGCACTCTTTAGGTGTTTTCATTTGTGTTATCCACATTTCCTTTACATGCAAGATGTACACTTTGTAAACAAGTGGACAGCAGGACCCTCACTGTAGCATAACTGTCTGACAGAGGGTCAAGTCAAATCAAGACACATTCTGGTTTTTTTTCTTTCTTTCTTTCTTTTTTTTTTAAAGTTGTTTGCAAAGACAAGCTGACATATAGAACAAGAGTCAGTAATTTGGGGCCGAACAGATTCTACTGAATGTGCTTTTTGCCATTTTGCCACCATGCTTCTTTATATAGAAGAAATACCTGCAGTGTCTTAATGTCTAGTGTATCTTCTCAGTGACGTTGGGAAGAAGGAGTCAACATGTTTTACGTGGCTCTTAGTTCTAAACAGCTTATAAAGGTTACCCAATGCTTAGAACATACTTATTTTAGGTTTCAGTAACCTGGGATGACTCAGTCCAAAGCGAAATGGGTCAGTCAATGTTTAGCTTGTGACAAAAAGGGCCTAGCAACAATGTCAGTTTTGTAAAAATTAAGGTAACTGCCTAATAAAGAACATTTAAGTTCTTCTAAAACAGGGAAATCTTTGTAGCTTTTAATAAGCAGCAAATTATTACTAATATTAATTATTAATATAGGGAAAAGAATCCTGGCATGCTTTATCCCTTGTATTTCTTACTGTTGTTTTATGTTAAGTGACCAATTTATATTCACTTCATGTAATTAAAAATTATGTTGTATGCAATTATCTCAATACCAACCAGTTCTCTATGAATAAAATTTATTTGAAGTAAATAGTTAAAAAATTTCCAAGATGGGCTGGAAAGATGGCTTAGAGGTTAATAGTGCTGGCTGTTTTTCCAGATGACTCAGGTTTGATTCCTGTCACCCACATGGCAGTCCAGAACCTTCTATATTACAGTTCCAGGAGATCTGATGCCTCTCTGGCCTCCATGTGCACCAGGAATGCATGTGATGCACAAATATAAACGCAGGCAAAACACCCATATACATAAAAAACTGATCTATATCCAAAGAGATGGTACAGCAGATAGCCTGGTGACATAAGTTGGATACCTGGAACCCACATAAAAAGCTGGATGTGGTGGCATACACCTATAACTCTAGCACCCTACATTGAAATAGAATGTGGAGACAAATCACCTAAAGATCATTGACCTGGTGGCAAAATGCAAGGGAAACTCTACCTCAACAAGGTAAAAGGAGAGAGGTGACTTCTAGAAGTTGTTTTCTGGCCTGGCTCCTACATGTGTACCATGGCATGTATGCATTCCTCTTCCCCAACATACAACAATAGATTTTCCCTCAGCTAGGTGAGGTATTGCAAACCTATAATCTCAGCATTCAGCAGGTTGAGGCAAGGGGGCTGCTGCAGGTCAGAGGCCAACCTTGATTACACAGCAAGAATCTGCCTCAAAAAACCCAATAACCTCATTGACCCCTCAAAATAAAGGGGGAAAATACCCACAGCCTATTGTAATTATAATCATATTCAGAAGGATTACTGTGAGTATGAGGTCAGTGTAGACTAGACTGTGGGTTTGAAGCCATCCTGGGCTTTTTAAAAAAGCATCAAATATAAAATTTCCTCACAGCATAACCAAATTTCAATAGGTTTTACATGATAAAGAGCTATGTACATTGGTGAAATTATGAGAAATGATCCACTAAAGAAATTGTAGAGATAACTGTAACAAATTTGGGGGCATCATTTTGAGTTATTCTCAAAATTTATAAGCTTATTAGTAATATCCATATTATAGCTAAGTTTAAAACATGCTCTAGTGCCAGACTGGGCTTAAGTCCTGATTCTGCCATTAATTCACTGGGTAGTTTTGGGCAGTCTCCTTAACTTTTCTGTACCTCCAGTTCTTCATTTGTAACGGAGGAACAACATTGACTTTCTAGGTTTGCTGAAAGTTAAGACAAAATACAAACCATACGTAGAATAATGCCTAGCATTTCATAAATGTTAACTATTACTATAAGCATACTCATTATTTTACAGTTTAAATCATGAGTCTCACCTAGAATCTAATAAAAAAGGAAAAAAGGTACAAAGAACTATTTCCCATCAGATCTCTACAAATCTTCTATAGAAATATCTTGAGGCCTTTGGATTTCACAGACATTGTAGGGTGGTAAAGATTGGTAAAGAATGATGAAAGCCAGACCCTGAATGTTTACTCCTATACTGTGATGAGAGTCTGAACTAGACACACTGTGACAAGATTGCATGTTAAAGCCTGAGCTCTCCCTCATCTCCATCCTGTCCCCCGTGTGCCATAACCCCCACAATGCCAGGAACAGGCTATTCTTCTCTAGGGAATTGACCAGCTCATGAAAAAAAAAAGACCTCAAATTACTGAAAAATTATAATCATGATATATGTGAGGAACAAGCAAAGCTTGTTAGAAATGAAAGGCACTGAGTCCACTGGCTGTGGTGATTCATGTTTGTAGTCCTAGCACTTGATGACAGGCAGGAGGATCAAGAATTTAAGTTTAACCTTGGCTACTCATTTGAGTTTGAGGCCTGCCTAACCTACATGGAACACTGTTACAAAAAACAAGAGCACACCTACCCTCACAAAATAAACTAGGTATGGTGTTGTAGAGGTGGGGACATTAAGATCAGGAGTTCAAAGCCAGTCTGGGTTACAAGAGATGCTATTTCCAAAACAAAACCAACCAAGCAACCAAACAACCCAACCAACCAATCAATCAACCCAATCAAACCAACCAACCAACCAACCAACCAACCAACCAACCAACCAGAGTTACTAAACAAAAAATAAAAAGCCTAATTGGATGATAGAAATATTGGCCTACCATTAAAAATGTCTTGAGTTTGATCCTTAACTCGATTATAGAAATCATGATGAGGAAATAAGAAAAGGGGTTGGCTCAACTTTCCAAATTGAAAGGAGTCCATCAGGTAGGCAGTATCACAAAGGAAAATGATGACAAAAACACATTGCTTTGAATGTCCATGCAGTAGGTGCAAAGAAAACTTTACAATTTTCTTAGGGAAACACACAAGGAAGCAAGCAACAAGCCAACATAATGCAAAATATTACAAATTTGAAAATTAGGACTCAGAAAGACTTTCAAATTCTCAGTAGCAATATTTAAAAAAAGACAATAGAATTCTATTTTCAAAATTATGCAAAACAAAACAAAAACCAAATTCTACCCTACAATAGATACCCTAGTTGTATTTAACTACAGAAGAGAAGATTAAAGACAATTGAAGACTAAGTTTCCCAAACTTCATTTGCTATGTAGTCTTTCTCAAGGAGCTGAGAACTATCCTATTGGGTGTTTAATCTTGTTTATTCTCTTTATTAAATTCCAACTTCATATATTGAATAGTTTTCACTATTTTATTCAACTGTGTTTTTGCAGTTTCCATTTAGGCATTTATTTATGTCCTCTTTGAGGTTCTTGAACATATTTATAGTTGCTATATTAAAAGCATTGTCTTGTGCATCAGCTAAATTGCTTCCCCAGGGGACATTATGGTAGAGGTGCTAATTTCTAGAAAAGATATATTTTCTTGGTTATTCATGCTGTTTGTATTTTTTCCTTTTTATTTATTCTTCTCTCATATATTAAAACTCAACTCAGTACCCCCCCCAGTCTCCTCTCCCAACACCCCCTACCCCCTTCACCTCCCCTTGCTGTTTGCATTTTTGTGGTGGGACCTAGACACCTGGAGTTTTGCCACTGGTAGTGTTGTTTTTGCTATGGATATCTGAATATTTGGATCAGCTGAATGGTGCTCAGGGTTCAGTCTTGTGGCCACTTTGTGTAGTATCAGATCAACTATGGGTAGATACAATTTCTGAGCTCAAGAGCAGATTTTTCTTAACTCTTAGAAGAGTCCCACTGTTAATCTTCAGAAATCTGTGGAGAGCTTTCCAGGTTATACATGTGGTCTTTGGGTAGCAGGGGCTAAGGTCATGGTGACTGGGACTATGGTCACAGTGGCAATGGTCTGTGGGAATAGGGTGTGTGATGCCATACTGTCTTTAGATGGAGGTGGGTGGGGTGGAGGCCTGGATTGGGGTCCCTAAGGCATCTTGGTAGGTTAGGTGGCAGCCTAGCTCTGAGGGTGGGGTAAGAGTCCCTACCTGGGAATGAGATTTCAGGACTCCATGTGGTCCTAGAACAGTGGAGTGGGTTGGGTGGCTAGAAGGCAGGCAGGAGGACTGGTTCTGGAAAGAAGGGCTCCCTACCCAGGGTTGAGGTTAAAGGACTCCATGCAGTCCTGGAGCAGCAAGGTGAGTGGCTGGAAGGCCGGTCTCAGGTGGTCCCTACCTGGGGTTCAGCACTTACATTCGTGAAACAGTCATCAATTTTAGCTTGCTTTGAGGCCACACCGCCATCCCCAAATAGTCAAAAGATGTTCTTCTGGCAGCCTAGCTTTTTAGAACAGGGTTTTATATCAAGGACCTCTTCACAGTCTAATTATTAAGACTCTCAGATCCTATTAGTTTTATATATGCTAGGCAAGTGCTCTACCACTAAGCTACATTACTGGATTAAAATTAAAAACAGAATTAAAGAGTAAAGCAATTATACTGGAATACATTTATCATACTATTTAAAAAGTAACTGTAGTGTAGTAATGTATGTTCTTATTAAGGTATTGCACATAAAATGTAGCATCATGGCAACTGAAATTTCAGAGCAACGATGAATACACATGGTATTTTAGTTATCTGCAACGACTGTAATGTGACCTGAAAATGCCCTTGATTCCATTGGTGACTAAGTCACAGATACTGCTAGTACCAAGGTATTTTGAGGCCCCCATTTGTATTTGAAGAATGCTAAATACCAATTAGACGACCAGTGAAAATGCTGACTCATTTCATTTCTCCCTTTGCTGATGATGGACCCCTTGGTTCTAGAGTTGCATTTCTCCAAGTGTGGGGGTAGGATGGACCTTGGGAAGACCCTGAGTCTCATGCAGGGTTTTCAAGATCAAAATACTTTTAAAAGTATTCCAAGGGGTTATTGGCTTTTTGGCCCTCATTCTCTCATGGGTCTACAGTGAAATTTCCAGAGGCTCCTATGATGTATGTTGCTTTCACAGACTGAATGCAAAAGCAGAGATAAGACATTAGCTGCTTTCTGTTAAGCCAGAAGGTTAAATGGGCTTTCAAAAATCTAAACTGACATTTATCTTCTACTCCTTTGTTTTGCAAACCATATATATATATACATTTAAACATGTAATAAGCTTACTATGTTAAAGTAAATTTAATAAGTAAAATTATCTTCCACAGATACATAACACAGCTGATTTTCTATATTAATTATGCAAAGGACAAAGGCTATTTTCCTTGTGGCCAGAAAACTGTTGTATTTACTGTTACTGTGTTCTTTGAACTGGCCAAATACTATCTAGGCTTTCCTTAGTAGCATCACATAGTGGCCTCCAACACTCTACCACTCACTCTGTTCATCCACCTCACTAGCCAAAACTGAGGGCTTGTCAACCTGCTGCCATTTTAGACTGGTGTATATGTATTTATGTTTGGGCTTTTGTTAAACACGGGGTCATACTCTACAGCCCAGGGCTGGCCTGGAAATCAGTCATTATGTAGCCTATGCTGTTCTCAAACCCATGACATTCTTCTTGCCTCCGTCTCCCAAGATGCTTTGGAATTACAGGTGTGAGCCAGCTCAGTGATTCCTTACTCTGTGCCCAAAATGAACTTTGACAAGGAACCATCAACCATGTCTTAAGACTTTGCTAAACTTTTCCTTGGAGATGAAAATCATCCTGGTGGAGAACCAATGCCCTCCACATATTCACATATAATTACCATCTCTCTGTTACAGAAGCCTATTATTTTCATGTGTGCCTAATAAATATCAGGGCTTTTTAGAGGGAGATTCTTTTCTGTTACAAACTTTTCACAAACAATATACCTATTCTTGAAGCGTAGTATTAATGAGAAAAAAGAAAATCAGAATCATGAGATGCAAAGTAAGATACTCAGATAAACTGGGCCCAGGAATACCCATTCAAACTCTCGCTTGCTCTTTTTAAAAATGGGCACTGCCAGGAGAGGGAATGGTAATAAAAGATGTTGAACATGGTGGCTTTCTTTTGGTCAACGACAGGAGCCAATATAATGCAGATGGTTACTCTAGAAAGATGGTAACTTCCAGGGAAGACTCCTGACTATGTGAGGTCATGAAGAAAGTAAGTGTGCTGTACGTAGGTAAAACAGGGGAAAATTACTTGCATTGCATGGACAAGGCTGGAGAAGTAGTAGGTTACTCAAGGCTTTATCCTTGGTATCCCAAGGAAGGAGAGACGCTCCACTAGAGATACCATGATAAAGGTCAAGAAAGAACTCTGAAGTGGTTGAGAGCTGGTCTTGCTGAGGACCCAGGTTAAGTTTCTAGTATCCATATAGCATCTCACAACCATTAGTAACTCCAGTTCTAAGGAAACTGATATCCTCTCCAGGCTTCTGATGGGCACCAGGCATGTACACAGATATACATCAGGGGCACACACATATACACATTAAATTAAAAAAGACTCAGAATACCAAAATGAGTTGCTTTTCTATGGACACAGTTCAAAGCTGGTGAGGATAAGCCAGTTACAATACCTACTTGCTCTATGGTGAAAATAGAAGCTTCTTTGTTTACTAAGGTTCCTTCTCCACCACTGAGCATGAAAGAATGACAAGGAAAACAGAAGAACTAGATACCCTGTCAACTACATCAACTAATTATCATCAAGCCAGCTAACTGTCAGACTGGTGTCGAAAGCCTACTGGCTTTTATAGATTCCTTGGCCTCTCAGAAACAGTTCTTTACAAAATTCTTTCACTTTGTCAGAACCAATTAGAAAGGTTTATCAGGACCTTGGTTATATTAGCATAAGCTATAAACTTGTGGCAGCCATTTTCTGACAACTGTGTTTCCTTCTCTGCCATATAGTCAGCCCATACCAATTAATTAGTACAAGGTGCTGCTGCTGGCCTTCCTCAGGTATTCAGAATTGGTTCAGAGAAGGACAGAGATCCTTTTTCTAGTTCAGGTTACTAGTGCTGGAAACTGCAGGACAGGCACATTCTGAGCACACTGTAGCCATGACAAGCAGAGAAAATCTATCTCCCACAAAAGAGAAAAGAAAGAGAATGATGTACTTGTGAGAAAGTGAAGTGGGAGACAGGGACAAGCCAGGTAGTTGTCTAGGCCCTGGGTTCTGAGAGTCCTTGAACTCTTCTTTTTGGTCATAATGGTTGCTCTTTTTTACTTCTCTTTTGTAAAAATAATGCCTTACTACATAGCCCAGGCAATCTTCCTACCTCAGCTTTCTGAAGGCCAGGGTTTCAAGATTTTGTTTTGTTTTTTAAATTTAATTTAACAGTAGTTTGTGTCTCATGCGATTCCAATTTCACTATCTGTCTGGAGCCTTTTGCAATTCTGATGAACAGGTAAGAGATGGGTACCTCTGCTTCATTTCATGAGCCATGTACATAGCCGTCTATGTTGTGTGTCTGCTGTGAAGGCTGCCAATGGCTGTACAGGATTCAGAACAGTCCCTCCTAACTGTGGGACATTCCACAACAGAGAGGGCTCAAAACTGAGTAGACTCCACACAGTTATCCTTTTCAAGTAGAACACTCATGACGTAGGTCCTCTGGAAAAATAGCAAATACTTTTAACCACTGAACCATATTCTTGTATTTCTACCCTGAGCCACAGACAATGGTTTCATAGACAGGCTTTTATGAGCCGGTTCACTCCAGTGCAGAGGGACACTGAAGTTTTTGTTCAGGTAAGTGTTAATGAAATCAAATTAGTTTGTAATTAAGTTATCTGCTGAAAATGGATGGGTAAAGGATTTCTTTTTTTAAAAATGGTTGAAAATAATATGTGAATATTAAAAACCTCTAGTTCTTATCTACACTCCTATCTATTTAAGAAAGTGTCTCTTATACTCAGAGGCAGATGCTCACAGCTAACCATTAAACTGAGCATGGGGTTCCCAATGGAGAAGATAGAGTGAAGGCTGAAGGAGTTGAGAGGATTCGAGACACCATGAGGAAAGCAACCATCCCAACCAACCAGAGCCCCCAGGGTCTAAACCACCAGCCTGGGAGCGCTTAGGGAGGGACCCATGGCTCCAGCTATATATGCAAGGGAGCTATATATATGTGGGAGAAAAGATCCTTGGTCCCATGAAGGCTGGACATTGTGGGGGGTGGATACTCGAGGGTGGGGAGGTGAGGTACGGGGAGGGTGGGTGGGGGTACATCAACGTGGAGGCAGGAAGAGGGGGGAAGGGATAGTGAGTTCCTGGGAGGGAGGGGGAAATGGGGTAAGGAGAGAACATCTGAAATGTAAAAAAAATTTTCCAATAAAAAATTTCCAATTAAAAAAAAAAAAAAAAAGAAAGTGTCTCTTGTGTATACCTACTAGGTGCCTTAAAATACCAAATATGCACTAATGTTCTTTCAAATTATTTACATATCAAGTTATCAAGGACCTTAGTAAAAACTCCAAATGCTAGGTTACTGCTAATTTGGATGTGTAATGTTCCCCAAAAGCACATGTGCTGTTACAGATTTAGTTCCCGGCAAGGTGCAATTGGGAGGCAGTAAAACCTTTAACAGGTGGAACTTGGTGTAAGTCTTTTTTGGTTTTGCTTTGAGATGCATTCTCTCTATGTAGCCCTGGCTGTCCTAGAATTCACTATGTAGACCAGGCTGGCCTCTAATTCACAGAGATCCAACTGCCTCTGCCTCCTGAGTGATGGGATTAAAACCTGTACCACCACAGTCCAGCTCAGCCTAACATCTTGCTTAACAAGAGGGGTGTACCTGTCAATGTGCCTGTAGGACACTTCAGCCTCTTTTATCTTTTTGAGAGAGGACCTCATATAGCCAAGGCTGGCTTCACACTCACCATGTAGCTGCGGATAAGCATACTTCTGATTCTCCATTGCTCCAGTATGTGGACATGTGCCAGCTACCATGCTGGTTTATACAGTGCCGGGATTGATCGAATCTATGACTGTGCATGCTAGGCAAGCACTGACTGAATTATATCCATAGGTCCCCTCTTTTTTCTCTTCTGTATCCTACCTAGCAAGTAGGTAAGTGGCTTGGCTTTGCTATCCACTCCACCAAGATGTCTGTTCTGTCATAGGCTCCAAACCCAAAGGACCAACAGACCTTAGTCAAAATAAACCTCTTCTATTTATATGTTGATGTGTCTCAGGTATTTTTGTTACATTAATGCAAAGCTGACTAACTTACAGAAAAAACAAGTTCAGAGAGTAGAAAAGCATGCCACGGTGGTCTCCCTTTTCTCTGTGTGGATGGATATATACAACCATCAGAAGTGCATGGGTCTTGCCATTTTCTCATCTCTGATTTCAACACACTTTGCTGCAAGTAGTGGCTAAAGCATTCTGCCACCTTCGCACAAGTATAAGCCTCTCATATTATTTATTTATTTGGTTGGTTGGTTGGTTGGTTGGTTGGTTGGTTGGTTTGGTTTAGTTTTTCAAGACAGAATTTCTCTGTGTAGCCTTGGCTGTTCTGGACTCGCTTTGTAGACGAGGCTGGCCTTGCGCTCACAGAGATCTGCCTGCCTTTGACTCCCAAGTGCCTTGATTAAAGGTGTGCATGACCTATGTCCAGCCCCTCCCCTTTAAGATTATTTTTTGTTTTATGTGTAGGAGTGTTTTCCAAATGTACTTATGTATGTATTTATGTATGTATGTATGTATGTATGCATGCATGTATGCATGTATGCATACATGCAACATGTGCGTGTCTGGTGCCCTCAGAGGCACAAAGGTGGCATGTGATCCCTGGAGCTGGAATTACAAATGGTTGTGAGCTGCCACATTAATGATCAGAAATGAACCCAGGTGCTCTTAAACTGAGCTATGCCTCCAGTTCCAAGACCCCCTTCTATGTAGACCCCCTCTCCACTATTATAGTATGAATTCTTAGACAAGGACACTATCTTATTTGTCTCTTAGAATAAAATATAACATATAGAAGATACTTAATAAAATTAATAAAGGGATAACATATAGTGAATCTCAATTCAAAACTGCCACACTGTTAATGCCTAGAGAAAAAAAAAAATGGAGTCAGTCCCAGAAAAAGAGTTTACTATTAAAATAAGTCCTTAATATCACTTTATCTTTTACTGTTAGTTTCTACATAGTAAAGTTTACTTAGAATAAAAGCAGTGGACTGTGTATTTTGTCTATATAAGCAAGATAGTTAAACTCTTATTTAAACATGGTTTTTAATATAATGGTGTTGAGAGGTGGTGGGATATTTAAGAGATGTTTGTGTTGTGAAGGCAGTGTTCTTATTCCATAGTTGTGGAACTTGACTGTAATAAGGACATTATTCTAGTTTGCTTTTCTGTTGCTGTGATAAATACTATGACAAAAAGCAACTTGGGGGGAACTGAAGTAGTAACCAGAGTGGAATGTTGCTTACTGGCTTTTCTCTTACAAAGCTCCAGGGTCACTTATCTAGGATGGCTATGCCCACATTAATCAATAATCAAAAATTCTCACAGACGTGACTGTAAGCCAATCTGATCAGCGCAATCCCCTGAGACTTGTTCCCAGGTAACACTGTGTCACATCACATCACATCACCAATAAAAATGAGTCAGCCAAGATACTCTTCATGGGCTGGAGAGATGGCTCATCGGTTAAGAGCACTGACTGCTCTTCCAGAGGTCCTGAGTTCAATTCCCAGCAACCACATAGTGGCTCACAACCATCTGTAATGGGATCTGATGCCCTCTTCTGGTGTGTATGAAGATAGTGACAGTGTACTCACATATATAAAATAAATAAATACATTTAAAAATACTCTTTATGTTTTCTTTCCTGGATGTAATTGCTCAACCTTTTGCTTTTTCACTGTATCTTGGCATAACCTGAAGCCTCCACTAGAAGCCAGCTAGATGCTGGTTATGGCCTTAGACTTCCCACTATTCCTTATCTATCACTCAGCCTTAGCCATTCATTTTACAGAAAATGTATTAAAAGAATTAAGTTTATCCAGGTGTGGTGGTGGTTGTACACATCTTTAATCTCAACACTCAAAAGCCACTCATAATAGAGTAAAAGATTACTGTTAACTTTTTTAAAATGTTCTTTTATTTATTGTTTCCTTCAGTTTTTTTGTCTCATTGTGTACTCATGGCTGGAAATTACATATTATACATACACACACACACACATACATATATATCAGGGTGGCCTAGAAACTCACAGTTCTCTCTGCCTCTGTTTCTCAGATAGTTGGAATTGAAGGTGTACACTATCACACCTGAACAATTTTTTAAAAAATGTTAATAGAATGGCATATTGTGATGACTATTCTTGGTTGTTAATTAACTACATTTGGAATGAACTACCATCCAGAAATGTAGGGCACACCGATGAAAGATTACTTTTGTTTGGGTAAATCCACTTCTAGTCTGGGCCTTTGATGGGAAGACACACCTTTGACCAAGATCTTGAGGCAGAAAGACACGATTTTAATTTGGGCCACACCTGCTGGAAGCCTATATAATGGTGATTCTCAACCTTTCTAATGCTATGCTCATTTAATAAAGTACAGTAAGGCTAGACTACAAGGATATGACAATTCAAGGAGGAGTTTAAGAGAGCTAGGGGTGGAGGATGCCCATTAGTTTGTTCTATATGCTTCCCATTCTATCATCAATACACACGGAGAAAGTATTTGTACCTAAAATAGTTGAAAATGTCTGATTTTTAAATGGAAATAAGCATGTCTCATTCTGTGAAAGTTCTTTGGGAGCTGGAGCATATCACTCATTGTTGCTTCAGATTCACTCCATTAGAGCGGCTCTCATGGAAAACAAAATGAAAAAAGGTCACTCCATTAATCATGACATTTAGAGTACAAGAAAAGGAGCCACCTTCCTTATTTTATGGAATACAAAATTCAACACCAAAATGTTATTAAATCGAGTTAGTATTATCAGTAAAAAATATGCTCTATTTCCTATTATTTATGAAGCCCTATCCTTTTCTTTCTTACCAATTACATTCCCTATCATTTCCAAAATATACAAACTGTTTTCAATCAACAGATTTCTTTATTATAGTGTGCAGCATGCTTGTTACTGCCTCTTTTCTATATTGAATCCTTGATTGGACAAGCATTTTGAATTTAACTCGGACTATGATTGCACATATCAAACAAATTAAGGCTGTCAGTCTCTTTTTGGAGACCATCCTTTATACATACTACCACTGAAGAGCACCCTAAGTGTATTTGCTTAGGGAAAATGGGGCAGGAATGAAGATATAGCTGCCATCGACTTGCCATGTTGTCTAGCTGCTTTTATGAGGACGCACTCACATTACTACTGTCCTTTTAAAATGCAGTTTAGAACTCTAATATTAAAACCTTATATGTGGGCCCGAAGAGATGGCTCAGTTGTTAAGAGCACTGACTGTTCTTCCAGGGGACCTGGGTTCAATTCCCAACAACCACATCTCAGTTCACAACTGTTTATAACTCCAGTTCCAAGACATCTGATACCCTCACACCAATGCACATAAAATAAAACTAAATTATTAAGACCTTACATGTAGTATTTCATACTTAAAAGAGAAAGAAGACATGATATAAGCAAGAGCACCAAAATAGACAGACTAGAAAATAGGATCAGAAGCTCAGCCTGGAGTTCTTCCGTAACTTGTTTTGGGATAAGAGACATAATGTTGGTGAACTGGCATTTTCTTAACCCTCCTCCTGCTTATGAAATGAGAATGAGATGCACAGATTTGTCTGATGAGAAACCTGAAGAGACTTTCTACCAAGTGGTAGTGGAAATAATCCTTACTTTATCACCAGTCTTCGCTAGCATGCATGGTTTCAAATTCAATCAGCTGAACCAAAGTACTTTTCAGGCCTAGAGAGATGGTTTAGCAGTTAGGAACATGTTCTGCTCTTGTGGAGGACCTGAGCAATAAATATTCCTAGCACTCATGCTGAGTGGCTCATAACTGCCCGAAACTCCAGAGAATCTGAAGCCTTTGCCCTCTACAGACAGGCACCTTAACTAACACACACACACATACACACACACACACACACACACACACACACACACACACACACCACACGAGAAAGAGAGAGAGAGAGAGAGAGAGAGAGAGAGAGAGAGAGATTTAAGAATAAAGATCAATCTTTAAAAAGCTCAAATCTTAAAGCTTTTAAAAAGTTAAAGATGTAACTTGTGATTTCTAGTTTTAAAATAACTATGAAAAATAAAATACTCCATAATAAACAAATACTAATAGAAAAGATATATGAAAACATACAAGGAATTATGTGAGGAGGTGAGTATGTAACTGTGCTTGGTGGGTCAAAGAAAGGTTCTAGGGAAGGAGGTACATTTGAGCTGAAGAGAAGAGACAATCTGAAAAAAAAAAAAGGATTAGAAGTTTAAGTTAGTGAGAAAACATACCCTCTATTGGACCAAGCTTACCTAATTATCAGCATGTCAACATCTGCTAGTAACCCAGGTGTTTAGTGTTTTACATGAGTCTAGGATATATAGAACATACAGATCCCAGAATGTTTGATATTTAGTCATATTGGTCAAATACTCCATTAAGAATTTTAAGGTGGTGAATCATTCCTTCTAGGATCATTCTATTTACTATGAAGGGAATGACAAAGTTTATTGAACTGCTGAAATCTAGTCACTTATGTTGTGTGATGATTTTGTTTCAGTGACTGTACTACACATTTGGTACAGTTTATCAGTATAGGACTTTCTTTTTTTTTGGTTTTTTGAGACAGGGTTTCTCTGTGTAGCCCTGGCTGTCCTGGAACTCACTCTGTAGACCAGGCTGGCCTCGAACTCAGAAATCCGCCTGCCTCTGCCTCCCAAGTGCTGGGATTAAAGGCGTGGCCACCACCGCCCGGCTAGTATAGGACTTTCAAAACAGGAACATTTGTAATTTTCCTTATGTGAATCTCACTGAGGCTCTGTATCTGAATAGCAATAATGCCTCATATATTACCATCAGGAATTGAGATGAAATGGATAGGGCCTGTACTTATGGCATATAGTAGGCTCTTGGCTAAGGACAGCTACAAACCTTATGTACAGTTTTTGATTTTTGAACTGTCAATCTGTGAGGAACTACCCAAAATAATGCTAAATAAATATGACTGGCATAAAATATTTTGAAAAATCACATTATTTATTAATAATGTCCATAAATTAAAGTTCGAATTCATAATATCATGTTGTAAGGATTTATTTGGTGACAATTACATAATTCTTCTGTACCTACTATATGCAAGACAGTATGATAAGACATACATGTATGACTCTATATAACTCACCACTCAATTCTAGGATATATCAGTTCTAGGATATGGACACACACACACACACACACACACACACACACGAGAAAATGAGGATTCTGGTTAAAAAATCATTCTAGTTGTTCTAAATTTATCTGAAATTTATAAACTATAACTGACCCATGAACCTTTAGGATGCTGGGTTCTTTAGTATAGTCAATACACAGGAAGTGATATATAACTTTCATGAAGGGATGGAATTATCATAAAACACTTATTAGCTGAAGATCTATGAGCTGGTGGATCTTAGAAGAATCTAAAAGGCAGAAGAAGGTGTGCCTATCTGTTTATCTAAGAAGGTTTCACTATATAACTAAGACTGGCTTTCAACTCACTATTTTCTTGTCCCAGACTCTTAAATGCTAGGATTGCAGATCTGAGTTAGCAGTCCTGCAGTGGGAGAAGAGAGAAGAGTTATATAAAAGTCCAGGTTTATACAAGCCTGTCACAGGTTATGGAAGGATGGGTAAGCCAAAACCCTCTATCAAGCACATTTTCTCTGAGAGCATGGTGCAATACATCAGTGCTCAATAAAACAAAACAAACAACAACAAATCTCAACACGGGCTGGAGAGATGGTACAGTAGTTAAGAGCACTTGCTCCTCTTGCAGGGGACGTGGGGTGAGTTTACACCCACATGGTGGCTCATGAATGGCTGTAACTCCAGGTCCAGGGTATAAAATACCCTTGGTACACTTACATACTTGTAGATAAACACAAATAAATTGAAAAATGAAATGTCAAACCCAACAACATTTTATGATTCCCTAAGGGAAAAAATAAAATAAAATATCAATAGGAAAACCACACTTCAAATTTAGGGCTCACATCAGAGCCCAGATGAAAACAGTATTTGAGTATCCTATTAAATTTTGCTGCTTAAAACTGCTTAGTTTTATGCGTTTGACATAAAATAGCAGCTTATTTCTTGGCAAATATCTCATTTAAGTTTATGATATCAGGGCTGGAGAGATGGCTCAACGGTTAAGAGCACTGACTGCTCTTCCAGAGGTCCTGAGTTCAATTCCCAGCAACCACATGGTGGCTCACAACCATCTGTAATGGGATCTGATGCCCTCTTCTGGTGTGTCTGAAGACAGCTACAGTGTACTCATATACATAAAATAAATAAATAAATATTTAAAAAAAAGTTTATGATATCAAAGACATATACTGATGGACAAATAAAGAGGATTCTGGTGATTACAAACATCGTTAAGATAGTTATTCAGTTATTTAATTAGATTTATTATTTCAGAACTTACTTGTAGAGGGAATTATTTTATTCAATATCCTTTATGTCCCTTCCTCAAAGGATCATGTTATAAGTGTCAATCGTGCAGAGTAGCAGCTTCTTATCTTTCTGACATGACCAAGACACAGGTTCTTTCCTAAGTGCTTTACCTACCATCACCTGTAAATGCAGGTTCATAGCTATTTACACATCTGGTCAACTAGTAGGTACACGGCACAGCAGATAATCTTCAATGGTAGTATCAAAGATGTAACTGTTCTTTATAGGTTTTGTAACTTAGCATGAATATAGATTTTTTTTTTGTTGTCCCAGGGATTGAACCCAGGGCCTTATATATGCTAAGCTCTACCATGGAGATACACATCTAGACCCTATAAGGAAATTTCTGCTATGCTCACTTCTACTTGAATCTGTTTAGTATGCATCAACTATCTAACAACTATAAATATTTGAAGGTGAAGGTGACAAAGTGATGATAGACAGTCATTATTAATTAGATCAGGGGCTCAAAGCTGTGGTGGTGATGCATATCTGCAGTCTTAGCTCTCAGGACTCTGGGGCAAGAAGACCCCAAGTGTGAGGCTGGCCTGACTATATCCTTCTCAAAAAGAAAAAAAATTAGTTCCTAAGACTCAATGCTTTTAAGGAATGTTATGATCTACTGAGCTAGCCTTAAACTTAATCCCCTAAAACTTCAAAGGACATTTAGCTCAGAGTTTGTTTTTCCGTTAAAGATTATTCAGACAGCATTGTGGACAGTAAATCAAAAGGAGTGTGAATGCTTAGACACTGCATTTTTCAGCAGGAATGTGACATAAACCATTTATCATTTTCCATTTTCTAGTAGCAACATAAAACATATACTAAAATAATGGTTGCAGGAGACATGGTTCAGAAATTAAGAGCACTTAGTATTTTTGGAGGACACTGGTATTCAATTCCCAGCACCCACATGGTAGCTCAAGACCATCCATGACACTAGTTACAAGGGATCCAACAGGAATGCAGATTGTATACATACATGTATGCAGACAAAACATACACATAAAGTAAAATAGCCAAATTTTAAAAATCTTAAATAAATTAGGTAAAATTTAATGTTTCATTTAATATAGTACATCTAAATATTGTGGGTTTTTGGGGGCCATGGTAGCAGACAGATATAATCTCAGTGTGCAGGAGGATTATGGGTTATAGGCCAGCCTAGGCTACATAGCAAGACTTTTGTTTAAGCACTTTTTCAGCATGTAATAAATATATGAATAATAATGAGGTTATTTTATATTATAACCCATAATTTGAACTAGCCACAAATTTAAGTGATCAACAAGCTCAGATAGCTACTTGCAATAGTCAGGGCAGGCAGGCTTAAATGTATAAAAACTATTAAGTTTGTATAGCATTCTTGTTGTGAGAACCCTGTAAACCATGGCTACAAGTAAAAATAAGGAGAAGGCTACAGGTGACATTAGTGACTCAGATGTAGAACCAGCTTACTGATCATAGAGACTGGATGTTGAGGGAGTGGTAGACAAGGGCCAGGTAGATGATTTCTGGTCTGGGTAACAGGACAGAGAACGAATCCAAGAAAGGGGAAAACAAAAGAAAATAGCTGCTGTCAATAGTAAAACTGACTTTGTTTTAGGAAATGTTGCTTCAGACTTGTTTGTGGAGTATTTAAGTGAAATATTAAAGAACTCATTAAGTAATGGAGTCTCAAAGAAGGGAAGGAAAATGGAAACGGAGAAACCAGTACACATAACCAGTGCACATAAAACAGGGAAGGGATACTGCTAGCATTTCAGTGCATTTCTTGTTGGCCTTAAAAAACCTGATGTGTGCCTGTAGAGGTGGCTCAGTGATTGACTGAACTTCCTGCTCTTCCAAAGGACCAGAATTCAGTTCTTGACATGAAGAAGTCATAGAGAACAGCTGAAGGTTGGTACTGTGAGAAGTCAGAAAAGGCCATTGGTAAAGGTGCAGACTAAGTTGCAGTCAAGGGCCCAGGATTGAAGGGGTCATAGAGAGAAGTTGAGGCCAGAGTCCCTGAAGAGAGCCCAGGAGAAGCTACTGGTGAAGGTGAAGCCCATTTTCAACAGACACGAGCATTTTTACAGATGTAGTATTATAGAATGACCACAAAGGAGCAGATGTGAAGAGGAGCTGGCCTGAGCCTATGTGACAAATTCTATATGCTATGAAAAGCATATTCACAAGTGTGACTGTCCAAGCTCTTTGGAGCCTACGATATTCTGAGTAATCCTATACACTGGACACTGTTGGAAGTATAGTTTGGTTTTATTCAGATTGTGCCCGTGCCCTGGTTCATCCTTCTTGGAATAAGAAAGTATTTAACTTTTTTACTTTATAGGAGCCAATCATGACACTTAAGCTATCTTTTTTGTTTTTTGGAGACAGGGTTTCTCTGTGTAGTGCTGGCTGTCTTAGAACTCAGAGAGTCATCTGGACTTGGGCTATTTTAAAAACACTGAACTTTTAAAGTGTCTATAGTTTTAAAGACTGTGGGATTTTTAAAAGTTGGAAAGTTTTATAATGTGATATTACTATTATTAACATGTCATCCTGGGAGCAAATGAAAGAAAGGTTTCAGTTAAAAAGTGACATGTTTGTGTATAAAGCTGACAAGGGGTCAATTGTATTGGCTAGTTGTTTTTTTTTTGTTTTGTTTTTTTGTTTTTTCCAAATAGAGTCATTTGGTTATGAGGGAACCTCAGTTGAGAAAATATTTCTATCAGATTGGCCTATAGGAAAGCTTGTGAGACATTTTCTGAATTGATATTAGATGTGGAAGGACTCAGTTCACTGTGGGTGGTGCCACCCCTGGGCTGCTGCTGCTAAATGTTTTAAGAAAGCAAACTGAGCAAGCCAGGAGAAGCAAGCCAGTCAACAGCACTCTTCCTTGGCCTCTGTATCACTGTTCTTGGCTTAAGTTCCTTCTCTTTCCTATAAGCTGCAAGATGAAATAAACCCTTTCCTCTTTAAGTTGATTTTGGTCATAGTGTTTTACAACAGCAATAGAAACCCCAAGACAAGAATATAAAAGGTTTTTTTTTTTAAAAAATGAAATTACATCTATTTCTTTCACTATGAACAATGTATTATGTCATTGCATTTTTGTTGCCTATTTTGTATACAAAATGCTATTTGACATTATAAAATCTAGTTAGTAACCAAAAAGTTAAGTTTATACTTCTGAGTATATAAGAGGAAATCATTTTTAGAACAGTAAATAGAGTAGAGAGGTCAACAGTAAAGTAAAGATGGATTGGCCAGATTATAATTCATAGATTTGTTGACTAGGCAATCAGTGGGGATCCAGTGTGAACAATGGAGCTTTGAGTACACTAAAAACTATGGAAGTAAAGAGGACACATTCAGCTCTCTCAAATATAAGCAGTCAACCAGATGTGGGATGCAGAATACATACCTAGGAGGGAATATATACTTTAGGGCAAGCTTTCTTTTTTTTTTTTTTTTTTTTTTTACATTTTAAAATCATCATAGCTGGCATCTCTGGAATGATGTACCACAGTCACCTCAAATCTTATCTCCTACATGAAATCCTTCCTTACCAACAGAGCCTCTGTCTGATCTCTTCTAAACTGAATTTTCCCATGGCTAATGATTCTCAACTAGGCAATCTAAACACATTATTTGGGTGTCAGAACTGGAGAAGAGGTGCTACCAGAAAAGTCTCTCTTATGGGAACTAATTGTCTAGCTTAAAATGTCAACAGTGCCAGGGTTGAGTAAACCTGTACTATTTGGAATTCCAGCCACTTCTCTCTCACTAGGACTCCAGTGATATCCTCTAAATGCTCTCCTGCTTCTCCTATTGTTATCCTAGAGTGCACTAGCAACTGTGACCTTTAAAAACAGATCATGCCAGGTGCCTTTTTTATTTACAATCATCAATAGCTCAGTCAGTGCCTTAACTGCTTGACTCTCATTTCCAATATATAACAACTCTCTTAATTTGACATGTCTCCTTTCTATTTGCATGTTATATTTTTACATTTCACATAAGCATAAAAATTTAAATATTACATTACTGCTGCATACGAAATTTATATGGGGGGGGGGGCTAGAGAGATGGCTAAGTGGTTAAGAGCATTGGCTACTCTTCTACAAGACCAGGATTCAATTCCCAGACCGCATGGTGGCTCTCAACAGTCTGTAACTTCCGTTTCAAGGGATAGGATGGCCTCTTCTGTCCTCCACAAACATTAGGCATACAAGTGCACAGACACACATATAAGCAAAACACTGATACATGTGAAAATATTAAAAGTTTTAAAAAATTATCTGAATTACTTGACCTGTAAGGTATAGATTTTTAAATCTATAAATGGTTTACCTAGAGGATTATAGTAAGTAATAAAAATATACACTGTAGCTGGGCAGTGGTGGCACACGCCTTTAATGCTAGCACTTGGGAGGCAAAGGCAGGCAGATTTCTGAGTTCGAAGCCAGCCTGGTCTACAGAGTGAGTTCCAGGACAGCAAGGGCTATACAGAGAAACCGTCTCGAAAAACCATACACACACACACACACACACACACACACACACCTCTCACTCAAGAGTGTGCCTGTAGGGTATTTACTGGAAGTGAAATTGCTGGGTCCTGTGTTTGAATATCTTCAACTTTACTAGATTCTTAAACCATACTTCCTAAACCAAATTGTTTACTTCCTTGAGGAAACTGGAAAGAAACTGTCATTTTACCCATTTTCCCTCAGTGTTTACCAAACAAAAAAATTCTTTAATATCAATGTTTAAATATCAAATATTTTCAAAGGATAATACACATTCCCTGTTCTGCTAAAAACAAACAAAAAAAGTCCTCAATTCCATATCAAAATGCCTTGCAAAACTGAGCCCACATTTTTTTCTGTATGAAAACAGAAAATGTGACAGTCCTGGTCCATTTTTATTATACTTGGTTTGCTTCATCAAATTTCTTGCCCAGTCCCCTAAGGGATTTGAGTTAGTGATCTCTGCATCATATATGGCCATGCTATACTATTAAAATTGTGAATCATTGGTTGGGTGGTGGTGGTGTATGCCTTTAATCCCAACACTCAGGTGGCTGAGGCAAGCCAAGGATACACAGAGGAAAAAACTCTATCTCAAAAAACCCCCCAAACCCAACAAAACAAAACATGCACATGTATATAAACAAATAAAAAATACCCCAAACTGTGAATCATTCTAGAAGACAATATTCAGTGTAGCATGCTGTTTGTTATTCAAGAATCCTAGGGTCTAGGAGCTGCCAAAACCTTTGGCCAATGGCCCCATTTTTACCTATTTAGGCCTGTTTTTCTCTCCCATGAGTAACCAGGCTCTTCACCACCTGTCCTTCTTATCCACAATCCTCCAGTCTATCAGTTCTCATACATGGCTAGTACTTGCTTCTCATATACCTTTCCCCACAGAGAGTTCCAGGAAAGCAGAACTCTGGCTTGTTGAGAATAAAGCCGAGGAACTTTTCCACATGATCACTGCTATTTCAGTGGTGGACTTACTTTACACTTACTTTCTGTCTTTCATGGTGGTTATATGCATGGTAGATATTCAACAAGTACTTCGTGAATTAGTTCGAGGGGGGAGCTTGAATTTTTACCTATCAATCAAAGGAACAAGAGAAGAAGCAATTCCCAAGATTCTATTCTGGTATTTCTTTGGTTATGGCCTGCAACCACATAAATATCACAAGAACTGGCTTAAAACAAAAATCACATAGATTTCTTTGCACCTTAAATATTAAAATATACACTGTCAACAACAAAAGGGCAAAAGGTATAGAATGTAGTCATTTCCAGAAGTTTTGAGTCAGGGAACTGTTTCCTTCAGGGATTCGAATGGCACTACAAATATACTGGGAATGATGTGGTGACACACTTGCAATTCTATCACTTGGGAAGCAGACAGAAGAACAGGGGTTCAAGGCCAGCCTTACATAGTAAAGTGTATGACAATGTCTTAAAAGACCAAGTCAAGTTAAGCCAGTCAAGCTGAGTCAAGAAAAACCTGCAGTGGGTTACTCGGTTATATCCTTTGTCCTCGTTGGGGTAAAGGCAATGAACTTAGCAGAAGTCACTGCTACAGAAATGGAAGGGAAAAAAAGAAGTGCTCAAGTGATGCGCAGTGCTGCTAGGAATGCTAGGAATGTGCTTACAACTTCCACGTGGGCCAGCGTGCCCTCTTTAGAAGAATAGCTCATTTAACTCCTGTGCTACAGGGGTTCAGAACCAGCACTTTCTCTATTTAAAAATGACAGCTATTCTGTGTGGTCTAGTGGCCAATGATGAAAAATAAGACAATACCACCAAATGTGGCAGGCTGAACTTCTTACAGACTTGACTTTTTATGCTCACCATATTTACTACCAGTACAAATCAGGCTGAGGAACACCTACCACAAATCAGATATATAACACTAACAAATTATGCACACATTACAGATGACCTTTGGAGTTGCTCAAGGTACAGTCACAATCATGCATTAAAAAAAAAGCCGCCTTTCACTGTAATGTGTGAATGTATGAAATTAAATGAGGCTTGCAATGTAATCAGTGTGGCTGGCTGCTTTAATATATTCCATTTCAATTTCAAATCACCACAAGCCAAGAGTGACGAATCTAATTTGATCAGTTGTTCACAAAAACACAGAAAAGCAAATGTGGATCCAGCAACACAGCCATATTTTTAAAGGAATTAATATTTTCTACCATTACCAGAAGTCTTTACTGTATTTTTTTAAAATAGTAATTTAAAATAAACCCAAATAAGATTTTTTTCACTAAAAAAATATAACTCACACATTCAAAATTCAAGAGATAATATTTAAATAAAAAGTATATTTAATATTTAATAAAGCTGGTGACATATTTCAAATGTACCAAAAGAAAACTAAAACTAGGACAGGTGACATGACTTCTGTGGTAAAGGAGCTTGTCACCAAGCTTCAGCCCAGAAATTGGTCCTTAGGACCCATGTGGTAGAAGGAGAGAACCAACTCCACAAAGTGGTCCTCTCACCTCTACATGCATGTTGTGCCATGTGTACCCACCAATAAATTTAAAAAATGAAAAAGACAAATACTAAAAGATCTTACAGAGTACTGAAAATCAATGTGCAAGGTTCTCTGGCACTGCTTCCATACCAAAGATTTTGTCTATGATCGCAATTCCTTGTTCTCACCCTTAGAATTTACAAGTTTGGTCCCTCTTCTGTTTTTTGCCTTTAAGTTCCCACATCTGTTTAGCAGAGCAGCAACCAATATGTTTAGGTGGAAATGCTGCTGCAGCATGCTGATCACCAGCTGCAGTGCTTGTCAGCATCTCCCTCATTAATAGACAACTTTTAGGCTTTAGTATTTCCTGCTAGGTCTTTGAGTACCACTTCACATCTACATGAAAAACATAGGATGTTTCCAAGAGTCTGACAGTAGGTGTGTACAGTAGGTTGCTGTACTGTTGCTGGTGGTATACTTCCAAAATGCTGCCACAGTAGAAGTGCAAAACAGTTGGGTTCAGTAGCCAGAGTCATCTTTTATTATAGACAACCGTTCGATCCTTGAGCTACACTTAGACCTCAGAACAATCTTTTGGAAATCATTATCAGACAATGCTACTCTCCTAGCTATAAGCCCCAAAGAGCTTCCACTGCACTGAAGACAGTGTTCTCATCATGCCTTAATCAAGTCCTTCTGCAGAAATCCAACCTGTCTCTGACTCCAACTCCATCTCCTGTCACTTGTATCTGCTCATCTATTCCAGTTATAGATAGCTGTGGCAAGATGTTCCAGCCTCAGGCTTTCTTCTGGGTGTACAATGTCCTGCTCCAGAATTTCCTATGGTTGGCTATTTATCATTCAAGTCTCAGTAAAAACATTGTCTTCTTAGAGAACTTCTATTTCCAGCAAGCACATCATTTTATTCTCTCTGTAAGGAACAGAGTACAGTCTGAAATTATCTAAAAGAGATACCCTGGCTGTGTTTGGTTTATGATAGGCAATCAATGCTTAATATATATAAATATTTAAGAATTTCTTTTAAATAGCTAGGAAGTAAGCCACAGAGAAAGAATAAGGGGTTTAAGATTCTGAATTCAAGTTTTAATTATAGATTAAATACATGTTTAATTTAACAACCTAGAAAATAACTTCAGTTGACCTAACTCATGTCAGTAAAAGAGAAAAATAGCATCTATTTAGTAGGTTATTGTGATCACTGACAGTACCACATGTAAAGAGCTGAGTGGTACAAAAGAAGTAATTTAAATTTCATTTTTTATTTATTTGTTATCACTAAATACTGAGAGATCTTCTTTAAGTTAAAAAAAGGCAACTTAGTAACATAACTATGGAATTCTTAAATAAATAAATACCACTTTGTCACCCCAGAGAGATCAGGTGATTACAAACACAAAAGGACAGAAGAAGGGCATTACTAGAGTAACAATATTCCATGTTTTTTTATCATTTGCATTCATAAAAATTTAACACATCACTTCTCTTTTTTGAGACTAAGAGCCAAATAACGATAAATTATCTAAATCTATAAGGACTTTAAATTCAGTAGAACAAAAAGTGAATGCAATAAAGAATAATAACTTATTGGTTAATTTTATTCTTCAAATCATGTCACAACAATGACATTACATAGCATGGTTTCTATCAGTAGTGAAAAGAAAAGTAGCTGATTGGGGCAAGATCAGCAGCCTGGCATATTCCCACACAAACACTGCAGCCTGCATGCTTCCTAGGAAGTCTACAGTGACCAAGGACACAGGTGAGAATTTCACCCAAACACTCACACCAGCTGGAATACCCACACAGCCCAGCTGACACAGGACCTAGCTACCCTACCCTGCCCCCACCCCCTAGCTCCACCTAACTTTCCACCCACATCCCCACCCAGTCAAGACCAGTGGTTCAAATGCTACAACCCTTGAGCATCCCAGGAGGCCCACAGTAAGGAGGGCACAGGAGGCCTGCTCTAACCAGAGACACAGGAGGCCCACCCTAACCAGAGACAACACTGCCTGCCTCCAAGGAAACACTAACTCAGGTCACAGAGCTCTACCTGCCTCCAAGGAGATCCATTTCAGTCAGAGACACCAGGCCAGTTAACACCAGAGAGAACCAGATGGCTATAGGCAAGTGCAAGATCATGAACAACAGAACCTAAAGCAATTTGGGACCATCGGAACCCAGTTCCCCCATGACAGCAAGTCCTGGCTACTGTCACATGAAAAGCAAGATAATGACCTAAAATCCTATCTCATGAAGATTTAAGAGGACTTTAAGGAGTATATAAAGAACCCCCTTGAAGAAATACAGAAAAACACAGGCAAACAAGTAGAAGCCTTTAAAGAAGAAACAAATAATTCCTTAAAGAAGTACAGGAAAATACAATCAAGCAAGTAAAGGAATTGAATAAAGAAATTAAGAAACAATAAAGAAAACACAAAGGGAGACAACCCTAGAGATGGACAACTTAGGAAAGAGATCAGGAGCTACAGATGGAAGAATCACCAACAGAATACACGAGATAGAAGAGAGAATCTCAGGTAAAAGATACCACAGAAGACATTGATATGTAAGTCAAAGAAAATACAAAGTGTAAAAAGCACCTAACCCAAAATATCCAGGAAATTCAGGACACAATGAAATGATAAAACATAAGAATAATAGGAATAGAAGAGGGTGAAAAACGCCAGCTCAAAAGGACAGGAAATATTTTCAACAAAATCATAGAAGAAAAATTCCCTAACCTAAAGAGAGAAATGGCCATAAATTAACAAGAAGCCTACAAAACAGCAAATAGATTAGACCAGAAAAGAAAATCTTCTGGTCACATAATAATCAAAACACTAAATACACAGAACAAAGAAAGGATATTAAAAGCTGTAAGGGGAAAAGGCCAAGTAACATATGAAGGCACACTTATTAGACTTACACCAGACTTCTCAACAGAGACTTTAAAAGCAAGAAGATCCTGGACAGATGTCATCCAGACCATAAGAGAACACAAATATCAGCCCAGGATATTATACCCAGCAAAAGACTCAATCATCATAGATAGAAAAAACAAGATACTCCATGACAAAACCAAATTTACACAATATCTTTCTACTAATCCAGCCTAATAGAGGATACTGGAATGAAAACCCCAACACAAAGAGGGTAAGTACACCCAAGAAAACACAGGAAACTAAACAGATCACAACAAATCCAAAAGAAAGAAGGATAAACACATAATGCAACCTCCAGCAACAAAAATAACAGAAACTAACAATCATCTGTCTTTAATATCTCAACATCAATGGGCTCAATTTTCCAGTAAAAAGACACAGGCTAAGAGACTGGATACACAGCATGATCCAGATCCATCGTTCTGCTGCATACAAGAAACACACCTCACTGACAAAGACAGATACTACCTCAAAGTAAAAGGCTGGGAAAAAGCTTTCCAAGTAAATGGTCCCAAGAAACAAGCTGAAGTTGCCATCCTAATAACCAATAAAATAGACTTTCAACCAAAAGTTATCAAACGAGATGGGGAAGGACACTTGATATTCATCATAGGAAAAAATCCAAGAGGAAGACTCAATCTTGAACATCTATGTCCCAAATTCAAGACCACCCACATTCATAAAGGAAACTTGACTAAAGATCAAAACACACATTGAACCTTACACAATAATAATGGGAGACTTCAACACCCCACTCTCATCAATAGACAGATCATGGAAACAGAAACTAAACAGAGACACAGTGAAACTAAGAGAAGTTATGAACCAAATGGATTTAGCAGATATCTATAGAACATTTCACTCAAAACCAAAAGAATAAACCTCTTCTCAGCACCTCATGAAATTTCTCCAAAATTAAACATAATCAGACATAAAACATGCCTCAACAGATACAGAAGTTTGAAATAATTCCATGCATTCTATCAGATCGCCACAGACTAAGGTTAGACTTCAATAACAACAAAAACAACAGAACACACACATACTCTTGGAAACTGAACAACTCTCTGCTCAATGATAACTTGGTCAGGGAATGAATAAATAAATAAATGAATAAATAAATGAATAAATAAATAAATAAATAAATTCATAGAACTCAATGAAAATGAAGACATACTATACCTAAACTTAAGGGAAACTATGAAAGCAGTGCTAAGAGGAAAATTCATAGCACCAAGTGTCTTCATAAAGAGATTTGCAAGATCCCATACAAGCAACTTAACATCACACCTGAAAGCTCTGGAGCACAAAGAAGGAAACAAATACAAAAGGAGTAGACTGCATGAAATAGTCAAAATCAGGGCAAAAATCAACCATTTATAAACAAAGAGAACCATATAAAGATTCAACAAAACCAAGAGTTGGTTCTATGAGAAAATCAACAAGACAAATGAACCCCTAGCCAAACTAAAAGGCACAGAGACAGTATCCAAATTAACAAAGTCAGAAATGAAAAGGGAGACATAACAACAGAAACTGAGGAAATTAAAAAAATCATCAGAACCTACTACAAAAGTCCATACTCAACAAAACTGGAAAATCTAGATGAAATGGATGATTTTCTAGAAAGATACCAGGTACTAAAGTTAAATCAAGATCCAGTAAACTATCTAAATAGTCCCATAACCCCTAAGGAAATATAAATAGTCATTAAAAATCTCCCAACCAAAAATAGGAAAAAAAAAAGAAAGAAAGAAAAGCCTAGGGCCAGATGTTTCTAGTGCAGAATTCTACCAGACCTTCAAAGAAGATCTAATACCAATACTACTCAAACTATTCCACAAAATAAAACCAAAAGGAACACTACCTAATTCATTGTATGAAGCCACAGTTACTCTGATACCTAAACCACACAAAGACCCAACAAAGAAAGAGAACTTCAGGCCAGTTCCACTTATGAATAGTGATACAAAAATACTCAATAAAATTCTCGCAAACAAAATCCAAGAGCACATCAAAGCCATCATTCACCATGATCAAGGAATTCAGGAATGGTTCAATATACAGAAATCAATCAAGGCCATATACTATATAAACAATTTCAAGGAAAAACCCCACATGATCATCTTATTAGATGCTGAAAAAGCCTTTGACAAAATACAACACCCTTTCATGTTAAATGTCCTGGAGAGATCAGGAATTCATGACACATACCTAAACATAATAAAAGCAATATATATCAAACCAACAGCCAACATCAAATTAAATGGAGAGATACTAGAAGCAACCTCACTAAAATTCAAGACTAGATAAGGTTGCCCACTCTCTATCTATTCAATATAGTACTCAAAGTTCTAGCTAGAACAATTAGACAACAAAAGGATATCTAGAGGATACAAACTGGAAAGGAAGAAGTCAAAGTTTCACTATTTGCAGATGATAAGATAGTATATATAAGCAACCCCCCAAATTACAGAGAACTCCTACAGCTGATAAAAAAACTTCAGCAAAGTGGCTGGATATAAAATTAACTCAAACAAATCAGTAGCCTTCCTTTATATAAATGATAAAGAGGTTGAGAAAAAAATTAGGGGATACCCTTTACAATAGCCACAAATAGAATAAAATATCTTGGTGCAACTCTTATCAAATAAGTGAAAGATCTGCATGATAAAAACTTCAAATCCCTGAAAAAAGAACTCAAAGAAGACCTCAGAAGATAGAAAGATCTCCGAGGTGCATGGATAGGTAGGATTAACATAGTAAAAATGGTCATCTTACCAGAAGCAATCTATAGATTCAATGCAATCCCCATCAAAATTCCAACAAAATTCTTCCCAGACATTGAAAGAGCAATTCTCAACTTTATAGGGAAAAACAAAAAACCCAGGACAGTCAAAACAGTTCTCAACAATAAACAAACTTTTTGGAGGGAATCACCATCCCTAACTTCAAGCTGTACTACAAAGCAATAGTGATAAAGAACACATGGTATTGGTACACAGACAGGCAGGTAGATCAATGGAATAGAACTGAAGACCCAGAAGTAAACTCATACACCCGTGGACACTTTATCTTTAAAAATGAAGTCAAAAACATACAGTGGAAAAAAGACAGCATCTTGAATAAATGATGCTGGTCTAACTGGTGGTCTGTATGTAGGAGAATGAAAATAGACCCCTATTTATCACCTTGCACAAAGCTCAAGTCCAAGTGGATCAAGGACCTCAACATAAAACCAAATACACTGAATCTAAGAGAAGAGAAAGTAGGGAAGAGCCTTGAAGTCATTGGCACAGGGTAAAACTTTTTGAACAGAACACTAATGGCTCAGGCTCTAAGATCAACAGTCAATAAACGGGACCTCATGAAACTGAAACACTTCAGTAAGACAAAAGGTCAATAGGACAAATTGAAAAACTACAGATTAGGAAAAAAAAAAAACTTCACTAATCCTACATCTGACAGAGGACTAATATCCAGTATATATAAAGAACTCAAGAAGTCAACCTCCAAAAACCAATCCAATTAAAAAATTGGATACAGAGCTAAATAGAAAATTCACAACAGAAGAATCTCAAATCACTTAAAGAAATGTTCAACATTTTTAGTCATTAGGGAAGTGCAAATCAAAACAACCCTGAGATTCGACCTTACACCAATCAGAATGGCTAAGATCAAAACCTCAGGTGACAGACCATGCTGTTGAGGATGTGGAGAAAGAGGAACACTCTTCCATTGCTGGTAGGATTGCAAACTGGTACAATCAATCTGGAAACCAGTCTGGAGATTCCTCAGAAAATTGGAAATAGTTCAATCTGAAGACCCAGCTATACCACTCTTGAGCATATACCCAAAAATGTCCCACCATACCACAAGGACATGTGATCCATCATGTTCATAGCAGCCTTATTTGTAATAGCCAGAAGCTGAAAACAACCCAGAGGTTCCTCAAATAAAGAATGGATACAGAAAGTGTGGTTTATTTACACAGTGGAATACTATTCAGCTATTAAAAATGAGGACATCATGAATTTTGCAGGCAAATGGATGGAACTAGAAAATATCATCCTGAATGAGGTAATTCAGACCCAAAAGGATATACATGGTATGCACTCAGTAGTAAGTGGGTATTAGCCAAAAATCACAGAATACCTAGGATACAACCTACAGACCTTAAGAAGTGTAACAAGCAGAAATACCCAAGTAAGGAGGCCTCAACCCCATTTAGAAGGGGGGAAGGAAATAATCAGGAGATTGAGGGAGCGATGGACTGGAGTGGGAGGGTCAGGGGAAGGGAATAGGAGAACAGGATCTGATATTGGGTGGGGAATAGGGACAGGATCGAAGCCCAGAGGGCCAAGAGAATAAATGAAATAAATAAGCAGCTTCAGGGAGTGTGTGTGTGTGTGTGTGTGTGTGTGTGTGTGTGTGTGTGTGTGTGTGAGAGAGAGAGAGAGAGAGAGAGAGAGACACCCTCTGGAGAGTACCAAAGACCAGGGAGGTGAGACACTCTCAGGATTCATTGGGAGTGACCTTAGCCAAAATGCCCAACATTGGGGAAAGGGAACTCAAAGAGTCCACCTCCAGTAGATAGACAGGGCATCAAGTGGAGGGACATGGTTACAAACCCACAGTCAAAATTCCTGACACAGAATTGTTCCTGTCTAAAAGAACTGCAGGGACAAAAATGGAGAAGAGACTGAAAGAAAGGAGGTCCAGTGTCCAGTCCAACTTGGGATCCATCTCATAGCGGGACACCAAGGCCTGACACTACTACTATGATGTGCTTACAGACTGGAGCCTGGCATGGCTGTCCTCTGAGGGCCCCTATCAGCAGCTGCCTGAGACAGATGCAGATACTTACACCCAAGCATCAGACTGAAGTCAGGGACACCTGTGGTTCAATTAGGGCAAGGACTGAAGTTGCTGAAGAGAGAGCAACCCCATAGGAAGACCAGCAATCTCAACTAACCTAGACCCCAGGGAGCTCCCAGAGACTGAGTTACCAACTAGGAGCATACACAGGCTGGTCCGAGGCCCCTGGTACATGTGTAGCAGAGGTCTGGCCTCAGTGGAAGAATATGTGCTTAATCCTCTAGAGCCTTGAGGCCCCAGGGAAGGGGGAGGCCTAGTGGAGGGGAAGTACCTTCTTGGAGGCAAGAGTGACGAGGAATGGGATGAGGAACTGTGGGAGGGGGAGCTGGGTGGGTAACAACTAAAATATAAATAAATAAAATAATTTAAATTAAAAAGAAAAGTAGATGGTTTTCATTCTGTTTTTTTTTCCACCCCCAAGATAGGGTCTTTTGGTGTAATCTTGGAACTTGCTCTGTAGACCAGGCTGGCCTCAAACTCATAGAGATCTGCCTGCTTCTGCCTCCCAAGTGCTAGGATTAGATGTGTTCACCATCATTTCCTGGCACTTCTGCTTTTTTCATCTGAAAAGCAAGAGACTATGGTGGCCTTATTATTGGGTAGTAAATGTATTGAATGACACTACTGTTTTAGAATAATGTAAGTCTCAAAACAAGTCAAACACTAACTGGCACATTCTGATTGCATCACAGGATTCACTACGGAACCAGGATTCTTTGTAATATTAATTCTGCAGCTAAATAGATTTGAGGGAGTACTAAAAGTCTTATTAATTGGGAGATACAGAAGGATGTATTAGCAAAGAAAAACTTGTGGGAATAAAAGTACTAAGTGAAAGAAAACAAAGGAAAAAAAGAGGCAGGTAGATCTCTGTGAATTGGAGGCCAGACTGGTCTACAAATCAATTCTAGGACAGCCAGGGCTGTTTCCCAGAGATATCCTATCACAGGAAATCAAACCAAACCAAATCATACCAAAGAAAGACCAAACAGACAAACAGCAAAGGAAAAACAGCAACAGCAGAGCAAGTCATTTATAGAAGCTGGTCTGATCTGTAATATTAGAATAGGTCGTGTAAACTTGTCAGGTTTTGTTGGGTAAAAAGGGGTTGGTATCAGTAATTTCACGTGGATCAAATAATTGTATCTACCAAAATTCATCAGATATCTTGTCACCAAGAATTCCAAATTCATAACTGAGTTCATATGAAAGTGTGAAATACAAATGGCTCCATATTTTAGAATTTTACACAGTAGTGTCTAAAATGCCATTAGGTGTCAGACTTCATTGTTCTTCTATTTGTATAGACTCCCACATTTACTTATTTTGAAGGCAGTAGATTTCAGAAGGCATGTTCAATTTCTGGGGTATGATTAGAGTTTTAAGGCAGGAGTTTAGAAGTACTTACATATTTCAAATCTGAATAAACGCAAAATTCAAGATGGCATCATAAAAAAAAAAGACATGAAACTACTCCAGAAGGACTAGTATTTTAGAATATACAGGATGTACTGTTATGTGAGTAACATGTGCAAGGCCCTAGTTTGGTCCCAAGCAGAGAGGCAGAGAGAGGGAGAGAGGCGGGGAGTGAGCAAGAGCATGTTGTGCAGACAGACGTTATGAATACATATTTAAAGGACCATAAGATGTAGATATTAAGGCACATAAATAAACCTGTCATTGCAGTGACAATGTACCAGTGAAATGGGGTGGGAAGATGAAGAGGGGAAAAACTCAGTAAACACCCCAGTATTTAAAAACAAATGGTGCGTTTGGATAGCTAATGTGATAATTTGAATTCCAGCATGTGGTATTCTAAAAAGGAATGCTGCAGAGCTACCTGTGTACTAGAAGGTGATTGGTTAAGCTCGTTTTGCCTGCCAGTTATGATAATAAAATATCCTGGTCTGTATTTATGGAAGACATGGAAGTGTTTAAAAGAAAGTGATCTGAGCTAGAGTTTAAGCCTGTCCCCAACACGTAGGAATTCTGTCAGTTGATCATTATCAAGAATGAGGCACCTCGTAGAGAGCAGTGAAAGTCTAGGAAGAAATAGGGTAGTGGAGCTGTTTTGATGAAGGTGGAGGATTAAATTAACCACAGGGTCAACTCGCAGCAGCCATCACATCTAAATGCTGTCTTTGTTATAGATTGATCAAATGTAGGTGAAGCACACTGACAAACCGTCTCACATATTTTAAGTTGCATTTTCTTCACATTTTAACACCTCTAAAATTATAATATGTCTCAACTCAATACCATTTTTGATCTAATTATATAAATAATTGGCAGTGAGGTTAGCTAAGGTGCCATCTCTTCTAAATCACTCCCCTTCAATTCAAGCCAGAGAAAGTTTCCTATGTGATGCTGTAACAGTTACTTTTACTCCTAGACCATTAAAAACAAAACCAGAGTAGAATAGAAGACTGTCTTGGTCACTTTCATGAATCTAATTTCTATATACCTCTAACTATGTTCTTTACCTGAACTAGGAATTTTGGGAGAGTCTACATGAAAAAACTTCACCACTGGAACCTCCAACTGTGTTCTGAAGGAAGTCATTAAGTGTGATGAATCATTTTATGGGGGAAACCAATGCAGATACTGAAAATATTTAACATATCTTCAGCTTGGTGGAACATATACTCACCACTTGTAGAAGTAACAGGAAAAGACCATACAGAAACCTTTTGATGAACTTTGTTAAAAGAGTAAGAGTATAAATACAGAAACCATACAGCAAAAAAGAAAAATATTAGAGTTATGTGCTGCCATGAAAAGCAGCTACTAGTCACATGTGGTTTTCAAATTATTTAAACCAAATAAATCTGGAAAACCAGTTCATCGGTCATACTACATAGAAAGTGCTATATAAAGGTTTACCTATGGTTTTTATTTCTGTTAGCCACATTCAAACATAAATGGCAACATGTGGCTAGAGGTTATAGCACTGGACAGCACAGGTATAGAATACCTCCCTCACTGTAGAAACCATGATTGGACTCTGCTACTCACAACACATAGAATGAAGACAAGTCACACCTATGGGCCAGTGTTTAGTGGTTGCACATCTAGACAAACTGCTCATTTGGCCAAATGAATGAGCTTCAATAGTGCTGTTTTCTCAACAAGAAAAATCACTATATAGTGTTTATCCTACACTCATACAGATGCTGTGAGAATCAGAGAGTGAAGGACAGGTAGGTACAAGCTCTCTGAAGACTGCACAATGCTTTAAAAAGATTTACCTACGGTTATCTTTCTATGTGATTTGGTTTTTAAAGTCTGAGAAAAATGCTTACTTAATAAGGGTCTTTATGACTCATAAGTTACTGTGTTTTTAATATTGATATGACTTTTTCATTACTTCAAATCCAAGTTTTATGGTTTCATTTTCTTCTCATTCCTCCCTTTTCAGAAAAAAGAACACTTGTAGATGTTTTTAAACACACAAGTAACAAAAGTGAGTGAAGGGAGCTTTAGTGGAGCTATAACAAACAGAAAACCCTGCATTCTAAATAACTGTTTAGTTGCTACTCAGCTCCTGCCAACTGTGCTTCAATCATGAGTATTGGCTTAGTGGAGTCAGACACTGATTTTTTTGAAAATAAGGAAGAAACTTGGCTTTAAAGCCGGGCGGTGGTGGCGCACGCCTTTAATCCCAGCACTTGGGAGGCAGAGGCAGGCGGATTTCTGAGTTCGAGGCCAGCCTGGTCTACAGAGTGAGTTCCAGGACAGCCAGGACTACACAGAGAAACCTTGTCTCGAAAAACAAAAAAAAAAAAAAAGTGTTGTTTCTTTGTTCACCCCTTCATTCAAGTGTGTGTGTGTATGTGTGTGTGTGTGTGTGTGTATGTGATATCTGAATGCCATGGTGCACATGTGGAGGTTGGAGGACTACTTCTCTCAATCAGTTCCGTCCTGTCACTCTGTGCGATCTAGGGATCAAATTCAAGTTGTCAGGTCTGCACACAAGGGATTCTACCTGCTGAGCTGTCTCACTGGCACAAAACTTGGTTTTTAGAGAAATTTTCCACTTAACTAAACACACTTAGAATGTTATAGGTGGCAGAAGCTGCCACTAAGTTTATGACTTGTGTTTTCAAAGACCTGATGGTAATTATACCCCCTTCTTTAATGTCCCATGATCTCAAATACTCTTAAAAATAACTGCATGCAATCTATTTCTCATTGAAATAGTAAGGAAATAGAAATGAAGCTCACAATATTATTAAAATATTAACATTTGCAAAGGAAAAATCAAGAAAACATATTGTATGATTTTATGCTCAAGTTTTACTGTAATTTACAAAATAAATCTTTAAGGCAAGCATGCTTTTGTAATCCTAGCAATGGGAGGCAGAAGGACTGCACAAATTCTATAAGTGAATCCTAGGCAAACTAGGACAACATAGAGAGACTCTGTCTCAAAACAAAACAAAATTTAAAATCATTCCCCCTTGTTATTTCATTGGAAAATAATAGAAAACTGGAAGAGAACATTTTATATAAAAGCCAAGTCTCTACTGATGAATGAGTTAAGAAACGTGGTTTTTTTTTTTTTTTGTTAAATTGGAAAAGCTGTCAGAAAGCAAAGCAAATCTTTTTAATTTTCTCCATAATTCAAATGCTGTATACTCAAAGCCCATTAAATTTAAAAAGGTTTCTATACCGTATATGGGAACATACACAACATTTTTGTTCCAAATGTATTTAACTATATTTTATTTTTATCATATGCCCACCCCAAGGAAGCAGTATTTGTGGCCTTTTTATGCAGCTGATAATTCAAATATTATTTCTCATAGCAATAGATGGCTTATTGTGCTCATTTATCAGTAACTTGGTACAGTTCATAATCCCATTACAACCCCACTGTGTACTGAATGCCACGTACAGTTCCAACTACTCAAGACAAGCACCGTTACTTTCAAGAGAAGAATGGCAGTAATTAAAGGTCTGATTTAGTAGTTGCTGGAAACTACATTTTTAAAAGAGGAAAAAACAACAGAAATAATATAGACAAATTTAATTTGGTAATTATATTTTATTAATGAGATCTATTTTGGACATATGTTCCAACTGGGGTTAAAAAGGAAAGATGAACTAAACTATTATCAATGCTTTGAAAGAGAAAAAGAAGTGCTTTATAATTCATCAATGAGAAGCATCAAAACATCTATGGCCCACATAACAAAAGCAAAATCATACCAGAACACTAATAATAATAACAACAACAACATTATCAACAATTGTGCTTTGCACTTATGGACCTCCTTCCTAATAATTTCAGAGTGCCTTTTAAACACATTTTATTTTTCTTCTTTTGAACAAATAAGACAACTAAATCAAAGAGTAATAATGGTTTGCTCATGCCACAAAGTGAGTCAGCAGTAAACCAGGAATAGATTTTCTAGCTTGTTTAGTCTCCTGCCATTATATTGTGAAATGATTATTCTATTTGAGTATGTCTTGCAGGTTACTCTCCAGTTATCAGCTTACTATTTTCTCCCCAACCCAAGCCTACTAATGCTGCTGTTTACAAACCTACAGTATCATCTGCATATGCTCTCCTAAGGGTCACATGGGAAAGAGAAAATAAGAGAAGGTCAGTGTAGTAAGACTTTCTCTTCCCAAGTCTTCCCCATACTCCCTGGCAGCCATTTCCTCCTTTTATGATGTAAGTCAATGAGGGAAAATACCATGTGTTTTATAGCCAATTTTGTAGAAATGCATTTATTTCATTTTCAGTTTGTTCAATATCAGAATGCAGGTTTTTCTTCTTGCTTACTTTTTCCCAGCCCATTTTTTCCCTCACTTTATTTCTGATGCAATCTTAGCTTATATAGCACCAAAATGCTCCCTTTATCTAGGAAATAATTTGTTTCACTTTATTTTCCTTTTTATTTTCTATTTAAATTGTTTTGAGATGCCACCTAGTCTTTTTTCTATATCCAAGTTAGACTTAATCCATATTTGACAAGAAGCAATATTAAAGTCTGAAGAGTTTCACTAACTCAGAAATTCTCAAGAATGAGTGTGCACTGAAATCACCTGTGGAACATTCTAAATATACAATTGTTTGGGTTCCAGTCAATTCTAAAAGTGTAAAACTCAATTAAGCCAGTTTAGAAGTATTCTGCTGATTCCAGTACACAATTTAGAATTTGGTTTGGCTGACGTTCTGTATACAACTACCACTATTCTTTACTCTTCCTACAAAGTCAACTTATTACCAACTGTTTATACTAGTGCAAAGCATGCCAAAGGAACACATCTAGAGAGAATTCAAATGTTTGTGGATTATTTAGGTTTCAATTTCACCGATTAAGTAAGGCAATGGAGATTTAAATTTATTTTATAATATTATATTGATGTTTTCAAATGTCATTTTGATAAATCTGAAAACAAATAATCAAGATAGATTTCAAGCTCCTTGATGCAGGGACTGTGCCTCTTTCATACTGTCACCAGTGGATACATTTGAGTAGAATATTTTCTCCTGTATCTAATGTTTTATGAGGTGTTAGTGATATTAAACTGGACAAAATATAGCCAAAAATAGGCTGTAGAATCCAGAAAATTACAGTAAGGACAATAATATATACTATAACAGTGGTTAGGGCAATCATTATTTAGACAAAATAAACTGATATTTGCTGCACACTTAGCACGTGCCAAGCACTGTTCTTGGCATTTTGAATATGCTCCCCTTTAATATATTAAATATTCTGAAGATTTCTCAGGCTCATATTAACCTGCTTAACCCTAAATGTATGTGTCATTCATATTACTGTTTTATAGGTGAGACAACACAGGCAGTAAGTCATAGATTCTAAGGTTTCTTGTACAAGAAGGAATAGAAAGCAAAAACATATGCTAGAGGTTGGCTTCACAACTCAATGATCCTATTCTGTCTCTGAGAAGGTCAGATCAGTCCTTATAGTACTCAACAAATATTGAAGGAAGGAGTGGGGGTACTTAGCAGAGCATCCACAAGGTGTGCCTGAAGCTGTTTCTTACAACTGAACACAGATTCCTTAAAGCCAAGGCAAAAAGGCAAGTGTTATCTGTTTCTCTACTTCAGTAATGGGATGGGAGTTAGGCCTTCCCAGCTAACCCTTACAGTTGCCCTTTTCAGTTCTCTGTTCCTCTATGGAAAGATTATACCATTCTGGAACCAAACTAAAAATAACATCTTAAGGACAATACTTCCAAGAATTTCCAACATGTTCTATTAACTTACAGTGACATGCTATTGCAATGGAAAAAAAAAAAGATATTTCTTCAGAATAAGACAAGAAAGGCAAATCTAAAGAGATGATATTTCAGGTTGATTAAGGAGGAGTGGGTAAAAATCCCAACTCAGAGCTAAAGGCTGCTGCCAATGGTTTGTTTTGTTTTAAAGACCAGAACACACAAGTTTCAGAGAGCTGCAGAGAAGAGATTTAGATGCTAAGTTAAGTGGTGGTGGTGGTGGTGATGCTGCTGGTGGTGCTGCTGCTGCTTAGGGATTCAATTCCCATCATTCCTTTGGGAGCAACACAAAAATAACAAAACCTCTATAAAAGAGACGAGCAAATGGGTTGTGAAAGGAGGGACCCTCACATATATGGAAAGCAGTTTGCATCTACAGATCTCACTCTATCGAAGAGTGAAAACCTCAATGGAAAGTTAATATATATACATGACAAGATCTGTAGGCTATTTGTTGAGGTGACTAACAAAGAGAAGTGGTTAACCTGGTGCACTATGCACTGCAGAGATATTTTTTAAGTAGGCTTAGTCAGCTAATCTTGTTGAGATTTCTCATACTACTGATTTCCTATTCTCAAAATAAATTAAGAGCCTTCATTCAGAATTCCCTGTAGTCTACCAGCTTGAATTTGTTGGGTGTCTTTGATTGTCTCTTGTCTTTAGATTCCCTGCCTTGCCTTTTCATCAGATTGTGCTGTGCCCTTTGGTATTTCCCGTTAGTCCATGTCTAGAATAGCTAATTATAACAGCATAATTCCTGCCCGTACAACAAGAAACAGCAGAACCTTGCTAATTCACACCAATGACTGAAAGACTCCTGTGTAAGTTAGTGAATTATGCAAATGAGCAATAAGTGAAGAAAGATGATTCAAAATTGTATTTCATTCATTTATTTTGACAAGTGTAGTTTAGTCTTAATTATTTCAAAAATTTCTTTGTAGCATACTAATAAATGTACCGTGGTACATTTGTTGAAAGTGATAAAGCTTTCACTAACTGAGGCCAGACTATGCTCCTATGAATAATTTCATGAATATAAACGCAGGCTCTGACCCTCCCTTTTATTTTGAATCCCATTGACTTTTCAGCACTGACTTCATTTGGCAAGACAATATATAAAGACCAATAAAATATAGGAATAATTTCAGCAGCAAGTACTCATTTCAGAAACAGGCTTTCACCATGCTATTTTTATCAATCAGGCTTTAAAGAAAACATTTTTTATAGTCTATGGTCATAATGCCAAATAGGACTTTAGTTTGCCTCTAAATCAAACTAGAACTCTCACTTACCACTTTTATTGATTTTTTTTTTTTTGAGACAGTGAATCCCTATGTAGTTGAGGCTGGCCTGAATCTCGCTATCTTTGCATAGCATGCAGGTTACAGGCATGCATTATAAGTGGCCATCTATCCTTCTTAATTCCCCTTTGATGTTTTGTTTTACCATAGTTCTTTCTTTTAAAGTTAAAGACATCTGTTTTAAGATAAGTGGATATATCACAGTATGTAACATTTTCATGTCAAAATACTTACATTATTATATTCTGAGTTAAATTATTTAAGATGGAAAAACATTTTGATATATTTTTGACAGATATATCCTGAAGGATGGATCAGTTTCTTTGAAAGTACCACCGATGGTTACAGTGGGGAGTGAAGAGAGATTGCCCTTCCAGTGTACAATCTTGGGCTTAAAGCTGCATATAGATTAACTTCTTTAATAAGCACTTTTAGGCTAAACTTCCAATTCAGAGATGCATTAAAATCACCAAGCATTTGTCAAGGGAGGTTCTTTGATTTTTACAAGCTAGATAAGTAATGAAAAACAGATAGAACTTAGTCTCAAAGTAAACTACTACATTTGTGCTTATTAAAACCTCACCTACTCTGAGAGGCCCAATTCAGATTCCATGTCTACCTGGAAACCTCCTCTGAGGCATATGTTTAGAAACTAAGACATTTTAGGATTACTTTCTTCTATTAGAATCATTGATGTCAGGGTGACATTTTTCTAGCAGATAGATTAAGAGCAGGAAAGCTATGGCAAAGAATGAAGAGTCAGTGAGTTTTAGACTCTCAAGCTTTGCCAACTTGAGAGGCCATCTCATCTCTTTGAGGTGGTTTTCTCATCTGAAAAATACCAACTATCCATATACCAATAGATGTAAATGTTCTCCATAAATAGTAAAGTCCAAAGGGCTGGAGAGGTAGCTCAGTACTAGAGAACTTGTCTAGCATGCACCAAGGCCTGGGTTCCATCCCTAGCATCACAAAGTAAAGCAAATATCATCACTACTTCCTATAAAAAGCCAGCATGTAGAGGGTAAATGCATGAATAAGCAAGTGGTCAGAAGCAGATTTACTTCTAGAAAGGGGAACCAGGTCTTGTTTATACCTGTGCTCTTTATACACCACATAGGGCAGATATTAGACATTTTTGCTGATTAGGACAAAGTTCAGGGCATACAGAGTAGAAAAACGGACTTCTACAAAGACCTGGCATTGTGATCTTACTTGTGAGTTTTGTTTTACTATCATTTCTTAAAACAAAAGTATATCATCAATGTCTAAAATTGGCCAGTAACACTATCGGTTTTTGAATACAGTTGGGTTAACCCTAAGCTTCAAAGGAAGGCACTAAGGCTCCCAGGGCTAGACCTGGAAGAATGCAATCAACATTAATTCAAGTCTCCAAATCCATTAATTCAAGTCCAAGTACAGCAAAGACACTACTGATGATACTCAGCTATGCTTACAAACAGGAACCTAGCATAACCATCTCCTGAGAGGCTTCATCTAGCAGATGATAGAAGCAGATGCAGACACCCACAGCCAAACATTAGAGGGGGCTTAGGGAGATTTTTTGAAGAATGTGGGGGAGAAGGATTGAGGGAGCCAGAGGAGTCAAGGAGACTACAAGAAGACCTATAGAGTCAACTAACCTGGGCCCATGGAGGCTCAGAGATTGAACCACCAACCAAAGAGCATGCAGAGGCTGTCTCCGATTCTGTTGCCTGCCTTTGGATCCCCTTCCCCTAGCTTGGCTGCCTTGTCTGGTCTCAGTGGGAGAGGATACGCTTAGTCCTGCTGAGATTTGATATGCCAGAGTGGGTTGGTCCCCATGGGAAACTTCCCCTTCTCCAAGGAGAAATGGGAGAAGTGGGCGGAGCTGCGATTTGGATGCAAAGTGAAGAAAAAATTAATTCAATTGATCCTGTTTTGTTACAATTACTGTTGGGTGTAAGGTATGACAAAGTAGGTGAATCAGACTACACTGACAATAACCACAGAAAGAAGTACTTTAAGATGAGTCAAACTGATGATGGCTTTTCTCAGTATATGAAGAACAGCATATAGACAAGATAGTGCAGAATGAAATATTAAATGGGGCCTAATTAATATTAAAGTTTACAATAAATCTGGACTTGGGGCTACAAGGAAAATAGAGATATTAAAAGGCCATTCATTATAAGTCTTCATAAGTTTTGGCTGATTCCATTACATAATTATGAAAGATTTAAGGAATTACATAAGATAATGAAGACATGTCAGTTTGTAGGAAAAGCAAGAAAGGAACACAAAACTGAACAAAGTCAGTATAAATGTTTTGAAATGAAGTATGTTACAATGAGAATTAAGAAAACACTTAAAACTTTTCAACCATTAAAGGCTGTTCTGGTCCACATAAGAACTTGGTTAAAAAAAAAAAAAAAAGAAAGAAAGAAAAGAAAAGTTTAAATAAAAGCTACTAAAAATGTTAAGAGGCCATGTGAGGCAATGATGTCTTATAGAGGGAACATACACACCTATAAAACCACGATGAGGAGAAAGGTCCTGAGGACAGCTTGAATAAATTAGAAATGAGTAAGACATTGAATTCTGGGCTAAGTGGGGTAAGAACAGGCCATTTCAAAAGAACTCTTATCTAATGCATAGAGAAAATATGTGAATCAGATTCAAACTGTATAAATCCCAAACATTGCTGAGAACAAAACATTTCTGAAAGACTATAAATCCTCTAATATGCTCAAAGCATACTGTTCATTTAAAAAGTTATATCTATTCAAACTTTTAACTGGTATGAAAAGTAGCTAGGATTGTTACACAGGAAAACCCTGTCTCTAAAAAATCAAAAGCCAAACCCCCCAAACTAGCAAAGTCAATAATGGATAAAACTACAAAGAAAAGTCTTCTTTGGAAAGCTCCAGGAGAAAAATGGAATGCCATCTGACTACACAGATGAGCCTTACTAGTTAAGGTTGTATTGCTAAAAGAATTAACTGTGATAGATTTTCAGTAGTTGTCTCAATACTAGTGAAAAAACACTAATCTGGGGAAAGAAGATTCATGTAACATATCTAATTCCCAAATGCTTTATTTAGATAACAACAGATAATATATGTTACAAAAATATCAATCGCTTAATATTTATTCCTATACCTATTTTTCACTCAAAAGCCAAAAAGTAATTAATATGCATTTCTGAAACTTACAATATATGCTACCATGATACTTAACAGATCTACTCTCCTCTCTACCATAAGTATTATAAACCTTTCCCTCCTAATTAAAGTGCAATTAATTCAACCAACCTCCAATTACTCTTCTACAACACTGTCCAACTTAGATAATAAAGCAGTCTCTAGGATGGGTTTTAAACCTGGGCTAAAATAGACTCCTATAGACCAAAATGGTTCTGGGATTTCTCTCTGCAGTGTAATTTAGATGTCATATCTAATTTGCTGTCATGACTATTGTTTCACTGTGCAATTTGTATGTCGTTTTGAATGGTAAAGGCATCATAGCTTTATTGAATTAAACCTTCTGTCTTTATTTAGGGTCTGATGTTACATGTTTGTGCATTTATGTTTATGTCTGAAAAGCTGCTTGACATCAGGTAGTAGAAAAAAGGATATGCTTTTCTGATATGTTTTCTTAAACCTCAGAAAGTATAAACATAAACTGGATAAAATTCTTTCTAAATGAAAGAGCAGAATACTGCCTGTTACTATTACTTCTTTTAAAGGCAGAAGTAGTGAAATAAGTGCTGTTGTTACTGATGGCCTGGCAGTTCTATAACCTAATGCTTTGATTATTATTAACTCTACTAGTCAATTAAGAATTTTCCTTTACACTGAGCTTTTGTGACTCTACCTTAAACATAGGTATTTATACCACAACTCTGAAATCAAAAGAAGTGAAAATGCACCCTAGTGTCAACTCAAAAGGGACCCATACTGCAACACTTACTTGATTGTCTGTGGCTATCCCTGTTCTGGTCTAGGAGTTCAAGTCCTAACACCATGACTAAGACCAAGTATGGAAAGTCTTCCATTAGACCACTAGAATAGCCTTTTAAGTAATTTTTAGTGCATGAAATTTCATAAAGTTTTTACTAGATAATTACACTTCCTGATTTTGTAATTAGTGGAAGTACATGCAATTACATAATAATTATGATAGTAATTACGTAATTAAGATGTATAATTATGTAGTAAAAAACATCATGGAAATAAAACCATCTACTGTGTAAGCACAATACATTTTAGAAGTAAATTCACCAACTCAACTGTTTAAAAATACTTTTCTTCAAAATAAAGTGATTAGCTTACATTATGATCTAACTGCTTGAAAATTAATTTTTTTCTCTCATTGGTGATAGAAGTGTATGTCTTAAAAGTACATGAAGGAAAACCTTAACAGGTCCTTCTCACTCTTACAACGAAAAAGAAAAACCATCACAATTATTTTGTAAATGAAGGCCACAACCACTGCTTAATCACCTAGTCAAGAAACTACAGGTCGTTTTTTGTGCTGCCAATGCATCACTGTAAAAGGGGAAGGGAACTGCTCATTGAAAACAGTAATAGGAAAATGATTTTACAAACAAGTCATGTCTGTCACATAAGCGTGCGCTGTCCTGAAGCATAAAAATGCAAAGGCATGAGTGCATATTTACAGAAATGGGCTTAAGAAAAGCACCACAATTAGAATCTAAGTTTGCTCCAAATGTATGGCACTTTCACATACTACCTAAGTATCTAAAGAATGACAGAAAATACACAGACTAAGGCAAAGCAATTAAAGTGACAATTCCTGAAAATGTACTTTCTCTTTGGTGCTACATGTTTGTTAAAAACAAAACAGGCAGTTACCAGGCAAACAAAGCATGTACAGGACTACTGCTTTGTCATTGCTAGTAGTGAGCAAACAGACACAAGACATAAATCAGCTGCTAGAAGCAAAGTAAATTTCAAGCTAAACTTTAGTACACATTAAAAAAAAAACAAAAAAACTTGTTTCAATTTTTTTTTAAAATTACTAAAAATCTTTACAAGTGTTGCTAAGTCAACATTTACAGGCAAAGACGATGGTGAAACTTCAGTCTGGGTGCACATCGAGTGGCCCTTATCAAAATGGCCGATACCTATATTCCAAGCTCTCTTATATCCTGAGAGTTGAAAGGTATTTGAAATCCCAATTACTTCGCCCACCATTCTTTCTAGCTACGAAGATCACAAGGAAGAACAAATGACTTTCTGCTTTGTCATGCCCATCCCTCATCAAGCTACTATATTTTCACTTACATTACAGAATATATTTCAAAGTACAAGCTATGATTAAGAAGTCCATTTTAAAAACTTGAGCAGAGCCCTGAGTTGGCGTAATTTATCATTTCGAGGCTTAAGTACAAGGAGTTTAAGCAATGAATGAGTAAAATGGAAGTAGGCTTTAGTTATTAGGAGGAAATATGTCATTAGATCATGCTTTAAAACCTTAGCATGTCTAAGAATTACCTGTGAACCTGTGTTAGATGCAGGTGCTGATGCAGCAAGTCTGGGAGGCCTGAAAGTTTGCATTTCAAACATCTCAGGTGATGCCAATGCTGCTAATATACTGATCACACTTGGGAAAATGCAAGGAAACTCCAGTTGGTTTGCATTCATTTATATGTCATTTTTACTCCACAAATTGTGAATTGTTAGAGTAACCATTGTAAGATGAGTAAAATTCTTTGTGAAATTGTTGTGTTGTGAATTCTTCTTATTGTAAAAGCTGTCTATAACTTGGAAATTGCATAAAAGTAAAAAGGTCCATGTCATGACATGGAGAGCTGTAGTTACCTTCACAACATTGTTTTGGATGAAGGAGGGACTCAGTTAATGGTTGTGAGGGGGGGTGATGCAATGGGGAAATAGAGATTTTCTTCAGCAGCACAGTCACTGGCAATCTGCCCAAGCTGATGCAGCAACCCTAATTAAATTCAGTGTGATGCATGCATGAAGGTACCCAGAAGTAGAAGGAGATTTCATTCAGTTGAGAGGAAGAGGGTTAGCAGGAGGGGGACAAGAGGAAGGAATGGGAAGGGAAATATGATTAAAATACATTAGATATGTATGAAACTGTCAACAATTTAAAAGTAGAAAGTAGAAAATAAAAACAATCTATAATCAACCCAGATAATGATTATAAAAACATTTTAGTGTTCTTTATTAATTTTCCCATCTTGCAAATAATTAAAACTTGTTTTTCATGTTAACATTACAAATTGTTTCCTCTTGACACTTGAGAGTAAACTTGTGTAATATCTAACAACAGCACCAACAAATTCACTTTTCTAGTTTGTTGTTCGTGGTATGCATGGATATTTCTTTTGATTTTGATGCTATGAGATTATTCCATGTGTTTTCATGGTTGTAGTTAACTTCCTTAGGCAGCCTTGTGGGCTAGTTGGTTTCTATCTTCGATTTGACATAGCCTAGAGTCGCTTGGGAAGGGGAAACCTCAATGAAGAACTGATTCTATCAGACTGGCCTGTGGCCATATCTGAAATAGTTTGTCTTGATTAATAATTGATTTAAGCAGCAGCATCCCTAAGCAGGAGGGCCTGGAATGTATAAAAGGCTGGCTAAGCATGAGTCAGTCAACAAGCCAGAATCAGTTCCAGGTTCCTGCCCTAACTTTCCTCAATAATGAACTGTGATCCCATAAGAGAAAGCTGACATAAAACCCGTTCCTCCCCAAGTTGCTTTTTGTCATGGTGTTTAGTCACAGCAAAAGAAAAGCAAAGTAGGATACCTGGCTTCAAAATTCTTTCCATATTTCTACAATCACCTCTTAAACATATTGTGAACTGCTAACTTATGAACTTCTATAATAACAATTCCCTTAAACTACACAATAAAACACTTAAAAGAACACAACTCAAAGCATTAGTTGTATGCAAAAAAGAAGAAAAAAATGAGTTTAACATTGTCTGCTTAAAATCTATTTTATATAGAAAATTTTCATAATTATAAGATATAATTTTAAGGAAAAAACTGATGCTTGAGTCAGATATTTAATTCTATGTACTTTACAGGTATACTTTACCTGGTATTAGTTATGAAAAAATAAAATTTCTGGAAAAAAAGCCAGAGGTGATCTATAAATGAATTTAAGTAAACAGTCTCTCCCAAATAGAGTAGCTGTCCATATGAACTCATAGTGATTCTGACAGCATACATAGGACCTGTACAAGTTCAAAGCAAACCAAATTCCAGCATGGAGAAAGGTGGGCATCAATTCTAACCCTAGACAAGGAGTGTATGTAAGCGGACCACATTCCATTGGAAGGCCACACGAATACACGAGCAGCACAAACTGGACTTGGTGGACTTTTAAAAAAAAGGACACACTGTTGGGAAGCTAAGGAAAGGAAGTAGGAGGTGGAACTGTGTGGAGTTGAAGGAGGCAGATGAATATGATCAAAACACTTTGTACAAACCAGTGTAAAAACCCAGAAAGCAGAGAAAAAGCCTTTCTTAAAGTTCTTTAAGTTTGGGGCTGATGAGATGACTTACTAGGTTAAAGCAATTGCTGCCAAGACTGACAACCTGAATTCAATTCCTAAAACCTACATGGTAGAAAGAGAGAACCAACTCTTGCAAGGTGTCCTCTGATCTCCACATGTGTGCTCTGCATGAATGTGAATAAAATAATAAATGAATGAAATACAATAAAAATTCAAGTTTCCAGAGAAACAACTCAACTCATGGGCTTAAGAGCAAAGTAATGGACCAGACAGGCACTCCATGACAGAGCTTTATTTCTAATGCCCTGAAGGATTGAACAAAGTAAATTCTAAGGATGTCAACTGGCTGAGAGAATACTCCAGGGGTTCTTTGCTACTGTTATTTCAGTACTTCTAGCAATAAGGAACCTCTACTGCATTTTGACTTTACCAGTCCAAGAAATAGAAATCCTTAACACTGAAAGGAGACCTGACTTGAGATGCTTAGACATCTCCAAATTGCAAATAATCCCTTCTGTAAAATACAGATCTTCTGGTTTCAAGAAAGACAGTACCTTTATAATCCTCTTCATGTTTTAGAACTAACTGCTGCCTTCTTTGGAGACCATTTTTCCCAGAGTAATATAGCTGTGCTCACTTTATGAGCAAACTGCTCAGCTGATAGCAAGAAGAGAGAACAGAGCCCTGAATAAGTGTGAAAAGCAGTCAGCTTGGCTCACTCACCAGTCCAGAGACCTGATATTCTTTGAGTTCAAGCTTAGTATCAGCCAAGTGACAGACACGTGCCATTTGCCTTTAGTTATTTGCAACATGTGGAATCCATATAAGCAATACGCAAAAATATCAAGAAAGTTTTATAAGTTTAATTTATGGCACACCTGAGTCAAGGCAGACACTACAGAGAGTTCTCCTGCTTTTTTAAAAAGTCATTCCCCAGTAATAAACAGTACTATTTTCTGGGAACAATTTTCCCCAAATCCCTGAAGTTGCTTGTGTGACCCTGTTTTCCTCTAGGAATTCTTTAATCAAATATTTAGTGATTAGGCTACAAGATGCAGTCCTCTGTCTCGATGAACTTAAGTGAAAGAGAAAGCAAAATAAAACACTTGAGACTCCTCAAAAAGGTCACAGGGGAATGCAAAAGATGGAAACATTTCTTTAATTTAATTTGTTCATCAATCCAGTGCTGTTTCCTCACAGGGCTGTCTTGAGGTCCTATTACACCGTGAAAGGATAGTGAGAAATAAAAAAGTAGCATACAAAGGGCCAGTCTAGTTCTGGGAGGTACCAACCAAACCAACAAATACTGTTGGTATGGCCTGTAATTATAGCAAGTGGGAGGAAAAGGCAGGAAGATTACAATGAGTTTGGGGTCAGCCTGGGCTACATTGTGAGCCCTTGTCTCAATTAAAAAAGGTAAAGTAAATGCAAGGTGTCATCTGGTTGGGGGTCCAAGAAAAGGGCAATGTTTACAGATGCAACTTTGAAGGATGTGGAACAGGAAGCTGTCCACAACCTTTGTGAAAAAGAAACTAAACGAGGGTGAGGTGGGGTGGTTAATGATCTGAAGAGAGTCTAACCAGCCTAAAAGGACTCCCATTGAGAAATCACTTTCTAATGGGTGGGGCACACATGAAATTAAATCACCATCTAGTAAACATCTATGCTGCAACTTCAACTCCTTCCTTCAAACAGAAGCCAAAATCTTAAGTGTTGTCGTTCTGACAAACAAATGCACTTACCAAGTGGACTTCATGTTCTGTTGTGTTCCTAAATTGATGTATGTATTTAAGCATGATGGCTGTATTTAGAGCCAGGGTCTTTGAAGAAATAATTAAAATCAGGGCCTCAATCCAGTTTCAGCAATGCTATAAAGGTGATACATGCCTTTAGTCCCAACACTCAGGAGGCAGAATGGACAGATTTCTGAGTTCAAGACCAGCCTGGTGTACACAGAGAAACCTGTCTCTGTCTCTTGTGTGTGTGTGTGTGTGGGGGGGGGCGGTGGGGAGGGACGGGGCACTGTTGGGGGTGGGGATGGAGTTAGGCAGAGAGTAAAGGCAAAGAAATACCACCATCTGCAAGCCAAGAAGAGGCCTCAGGGGACGCCAACCCTTGGACTCAGACTTCTAGCATCCAAAAGTACAAGGGAGTACTTTTCTGTTGCTTAAGTCACACAGTCTGTGGTGTTTTGTTATTACACTCCTAGCAAATTAAAATTCTATTGTATAAGAAATACTGACATAAAATAAGAATAGCTAAGCATCAAGTAAGAGACAATGGAACCAAATAAGAAACTTCTTTCTAGAAATAGACTAAAGCCTGAACTGAAAGATCAATTAGTGTTCCCTCTCTTTGCTTAAGGCAAGTTGATCAGGTTAGTGGTAATAATATCATATTTAGCATCTGATGAATCTGCCTTTCCCCAACAGACTCCGAGGTCGTCTAGGGCAGAGATTATCAGCCACTTATCCTGCTTTCATTGCCATAAGAGTTCACACTCAACACATAATAGAATCTACAAATAATGTTGTGTTTATTATTTCTACATAAATAAAAACAGGTTCTGCAGGGAAAAGAGACCTTTTTCTTTCCTGCATTTATAAAAGCAGATAATTCAAGGACCTGGGCAAAGATGTGAATTGATTCTGGTTTCCCCAAACTGTTCATTTATTGGTACTCAGGCCTGGCCACCACGGGATGAGGCAGTCAAATGACCATTTTATGCTGCCACCCTGGAAATAGATTTTTACTTCACATATTGCCACAATGTTCTTCTAAAACCTCCCTTGGACCCATTATGCCATCTGTGTACATTCTGGAGCAGTTACAACAATAATGCCAATGTCCCACAGAAATAAGACTTTTAAAAATGTTATGTAGTTACCGTGAACATGCAGTAAACACTTCACCAAAGTGAGTAACAATCCTTTAACATTTTAAAGGAAAGGGGAAAATACCAAATGGGGTTAATTCACATTATGGACTAATGGTCTGCAAACTTTCATTTGAAAGTGAAGTATAAGAAAAGAGAAAAAAAAAAAAAGCTTTGACAAAGCTACTTTTCACTGTAAAAATGAATATACCTCTTTCAAATAATTTGTACATGTTTCTCCCAAGTCAAATCAAGTCAAATTGCTGAGTTTCAAACAAAAATTAAAAGCACCACCCAGTTACAACCTTTAAAACATAGGCTTTCTAATGGGAATGGTAAGGCAATCTCAGTGAAGGAAATGTTGCTAGGAACTGCAAGGAAAGCAGAGTCTACAGTAAACACTTCACACACCAGTCACAGGGCACTTATTGACAGATGATGCTTAGATGCATTGACCATGATGTAACTGTGCTACAACTGTCATTTTTCACATGGTGTCTGATAGTAACATCTACTGTGTTCTGGCCTTGGTACAAACTGGATCAACATATTTGCCCTTTGGTTCCTACAAGTTAAAAAATTCACTTTTATACTAAAGAATCCCTTGAACAGCAAACTAAAAGAGAATGTAATTTCAAATAATAAAATGAGAAGTAATTTTACACTTGTTACATTACTATACATTAAGGAAATTTCTCCTTATTGTTGTTCTCTATGATATTCTTATTTCCCATTTTCCTCATATAGACTACAACTTCTATTAAATTCTCTTTTATTTGGAAATAATGATCTATTCAAGATGTTTTGGATAGAGGTTTTCTTTTCTTTTGAGACAGGGTTTATTACATAACTCTGGCTGTCCTGGAACTCACTTTGTAGACTGGGCTGGATTTGAACTCCTACGAGATCCATCTGCCTTTGCCTCCCAGGTGCTGGGATTAAAGGCATGAGCTATCAGGACAAGCTAATTTTTTTCTGTGTATGAGTGCTTTGCCTGCATGTGCACTCCAAGTCATGCAGTGCATTTGTGTACAGTGTACATGGAGGCCAGAAGAGGATGCCGGATACCTTGGAACTACAGTTACAGATGGTTTTGTGGTGTCACATGGGCACTCAGAATCAAATCTGGGTTTTCTGCAAGAACAGACAGTGTTCGTAACCACTGAACCATCTCTATAGCCTAGATAGGAATTATCAAGGTGAATGCTATCTGAGGAAATTTTTTAAAAGGTATATCTTCCAAGCTGGGCACAGTAGCTCAACTCTGTAATCTTGAACTCAGGAGGCTTAAGGAAAAAGGAGGATTGCTCTGAATTCCAGGGCAGCTTGGGCTACAAAAGTACATTCAGTATGCCAGTATGAGTGAGACACTGTCTTAAGAAACATTTCACTTGTGCAGTGCACATCCGTACCCACCCACCCACAGCATATAGCGAATTTTGAGTATACAGCTCTTGATACTGCTTTTCCTCTGTTGCTGAGCAAGAAGCTTCCAAGTGGCTACTCTATTCCCTCTTGTTTCTAGGCAAAGTCACATGTACTCTTGATGTTCTCCAAGATGCTGGAGACACCAGTGACTTTATACATTATTCTTCCCTATGTCTCCAATAATGACTGAACTTTCTGAAACTACTGATCATGTACAACCAATTCAGCTTCTCATAAAAGAATCTAAAAACTATATTCAAGAGAATTTTGTATCCTTGAAGTCTAAAAATATCAAATGAATTTTGATATCTACAGTGGCTAGAAGTACAAAGAGGTTATGGAGAAGCAGGTGCTTATATGTTGACACACCCAGAAAGAGGTCACAAACCCAAGAGAAACAGATATATTCAACAAAGAATCAAAATTCAATTTTCCCAATTAATAAGTACCTTAAAGTTTATGAGGACAAAAGGAGAACATATATTAATAATATCACAAGTAAATACAAGCTAGATACTAGACATTAATGGATGTCGTTAAGCCTATTTATTAATGGGCAGAAGGAACTTCTTGTCTACATAAGCTCTACCTGAAGTCATAGAAAAAAACACTGTGGAGACAAAGTGGTTGTTGAATATCTAAAGACAAAATACTAATATTTTAACCAAGATATTCATTAAGTTGTAAAAATGTTTTCTTTCCAAGGACAGATGAACTAAAGAAGTCAAGGTAATAAAAAATAATCTCTAGAGTATCTCGTAGGTAAAAAGAGTGAAGTCACTTATGATTAGAATTAAAAACATTGAAACCCAATCAAGGACAGCATGGGAATTTTTATGTGAAAAGATCCAGCCATATTTGTAGGGTTTTATATGCTGTTAAGGTTGCCTCCAGCCCTAATACCGACCAACAAAGCCCTGAATTGATATTCGCTGACAAACAACATAAACACTCTGTAGGTAACTAATAAGAAAAATGTGTAAATTTGCCTTTTTTATTTTTTACAGGTAATAGAAAAGTTGTCAATGTGATTTTCAGGTAGGAGAAAAAAACATGCACTTGTCATGACATTTTCAAATACTTTAAGTTATGTAACAAAGCTTTTCCCAGACCTATTAAGTCCCACAGTGCCTGCAAGTCTTGTGTAAGGAAATGCTGGGTACAGAAG
>JAJTUV010002199.1:82500-105000 GCA_021653895.1 Mastomys natalensis | reverse complement strand
CCAGTTATCAGGTGTACACACCCTCTATGCTGCCAGTGCCTGGTTTAGGGCCTGGTGTGCTGCTGCCCTTCAATGACCATGGAAGGAAAAGTCTCTACACTTGTCCTGCATTGCTTATTTCCACTTTAACATATTGCCCTAATGCTCTAACAGTAATAAATCATTTGAATTAGTTTTAATGTTTCTTGTATGTATTCCACAGATCAAGGGATTTGTGGGATCCAAATTTAAAATTCAGTTACACAACTTTACAGAGATAGGCATATAAAAATTCACATGAGTATCCGGAAACAAAGTGCTCATTCACACCTCACATTTTCATCTGTAAAATGGGGCTAACAGACTACTCAGGAATATTTTAAAATAACAAGATACATATAACCAAGTACCCAGTACCTACTGGATACATGAATTAAACTGTAAACTTCTGGAAGGTTTGGATTGTATAGAACCCAATAATTCATTCTCATTGTAAGTACTCCAGAAATTTTTATCTAAAGAATCTTTAAATTCTTGAACACAAATGCCCCTTTTCATGACTGAATTAAAAACTGTCATTAATATAGTTCTACTGAAGATTTGACTTTAGGATTCAAGTACTTTCAATTTCCACATACCTTTAAGTCCATTACACAAACTATCAGTCTTGACTACAAAAAGATTGACACAAGTGTTCTTGTTTTTCTTGCCACTCAAATTAGGTTCCTATTCATCTTATTTGCAAAATCTATGTTAACTTAGCTATTTTGCAAATATGGAACAGAGGATGAGAAAAAAAATACTGATTTGCCAACATTACTGTACTTTGCAAAAGAAATTATTTCCATAGGCTACAGAAATAACTTATTTGGATTACTTCAATTAATTCTAATACAAAACATTGCTACCACTTCATTAATCAGCTGCTTGTGAGGATTCCTTTTCTAAGAAGTCTTTTTGGTAATTTGATTAGAAAGAATGGTGGCACACATTATCATCATTCAGTATGTCCATCGAATAGACAATTTACAGCAAGTTCTTGATAACGATGAGCTTAAAAAATACAGTAATTTCTTCATTTCAGGATCCTATTTTTCATAAAAATGAAATTTTCAGTTGTTGGCAGTACACGTTGCTGAATAAGCATTAGGAAATATTTCACTGCTTTAAGAGGCATTTCTTTCCCTCTCCCCACACCCCCCCACGAATGATGCAGTAATTAAAACCTAATTATTATCTTCATTTTAAACAAAACCTAAAGTGAATACCAATTAATAACAACATACTAATGAGCATCTGCTGTGATGAAATTGAATATGAATGTGCTGCAAATTTCGGGTAATTTATTTATTTATTTTTTTTAGGGTAAGTGCTACTGGTCTCATTCTGCTGTTAGAAGATTATATAGAATGTACACCATTTTCTATGAAGTCATTCTGTACATGGTAATTTCCATCTGAAGAGACAGAGGTGGATTCAACATCACAGATGTCAAAATAACCAAGTATTGGCCATGTTGTCTTTATAGGGATGGAGGACAATTCTACTGTCCTCTATTCAGAAAAAGAATTTACTGTCTTCTATTCAAAGGGTTTTCTTTTGTGATGTTTTGTTTCCATTTAACACTTAAAAATTATTTGAGGGCTAGAGAGATGGCTCAGTGGTTAAGAGCACTGACTACTCGTCCATAAGACCCGAGTGAGTTCGATTCCCAGCATCCACATGGCAACTCACAACTGTCTGCAACTCCAAAGATCCTCACGCAGACATACGTACAGAAAAAAGACCAATGCACATAAAATAAAGAAGTTTAAAAAAAAATCTGAATCTGTACCATCTTTTACATGTAAAGATGTACAATTAATACAATGAAGTTTAAATGCAATTTTCAAATTGGAAGAAACAAAAGATAAAAATGAAGATTTGAAAGTCATCACCTTGGTTTCCTATACAAACTTAAGATGATTATAAAATTTTTATTTAAGCTAGAACTACTGAGGTAATCAGTTGATATCAGATTTATAAATAGAACATTAAGAAGTAAATTGTGAAGAGAGAAAGAGATTCTTACACAGCCTTAGTCTCCATAGCTATAGTACATATTGGTAAGGCTAGATTAGTGCTGTTCAAGTAGGTTCTGTCTGTATACTTCAAGGACTTGTCCAAATGGTTAGTTTTAAATTTTATTTATTAAAATTTAATGGTATGCTGATATATATATAATATATATATATATATATATATATCGGACATTAGATTTTTAATGAATATGTAGATGCATGCATATATATATATATTGGACATTAGATTTTTAATGAATATGTAGATGCATGCATATATATATATTATATATATATATATCTTAGATTTTTAATGAATATGTAGATATCTGCTATACATAAACATTTAAGACATCTGACTCCAACATATTAACTGGTGTGCCCACTGATGGAATTTAAAAAATTCTATAAAGTTAAAACAGGCATCTATATTGTTAAGAGTATCTCTTATCTGTTTTACATATTTGAAAAAGGGTTTCCTTGGTTAGGTAGTTTTCAGAATGTCCTTTTAGTTATAAGCTAGACAGAAATTTATAACTTGACTTTTTTCTTATTTGCAAAGGGTCACTGGTCCTTTCTTCGCACAATTGACCAAATATCTGCCTTTCATTAGAATAAAAAAATTCTAGAGTTTCCTATTCTACCTCTACTCACAAAAAGCTTTGGAAAATTGACATGTAGAATGTTTGATCAGCTTTCTAATATCTTGATAACTGTTGTTAAGCAGCCAGTTATCATTGTGATGAGTAAATAGCAAGTCACTAGAATAAACATATATCGCTAGTATAAATAAAATGGAATAAGATTTGAGATGAAAATGCAGCCAATTTCATTGACCTACCTACAAGTTAAGATGAAGTCTGGGTTAAGAAGCATCTCAGAACAAATTTGCTTCACATGGAATAAGGTGAGCATGGCTGATCCAAGATCTGGGATGTTAATCAATGAGGCTATCAACATCCAAGTAGTCATTCAACTAACTGAGGACATACCAAGCACTGCTGGGACAGTTTAAGATTGTATAAACTGAGCTGGGCGTGGTGGTATACACCATTAATCCCAGCATCCAGGAGGCAGAGGCAAGTAGAGGATCTCTGTGTGTTCGAGGACAGCCTGTTCTACATAGTGAGTTCAAGAAGAGCCAGGGCTACTTACATAGAGAAACACAGTCTTTAAAAAAAACAAAAACATAGTATAAGGTCAAGTTCAGCGTGGGTGCATTTTCTTTATAGTTGTATATTTTTTTGTATGTGCATGTATGCCCGTGCTACACTACCTCCATAAAGATCAGAGGACAGACCGGCAGGAGTGAGTTCTTTCTTTCCACCTTGTTCAGCCTTGGCTCATCAGGCTTAATGACAAGTGTCTCTATACTGTTCTACAGGTATATCTTCTTTATCACAGTTTAATGTATCTCCATTCACCTTTTATCTACTATCATTCCCTTTCTATAATATTCTGCCTTTATCTAAGACATGGTCTCATTTTGTAGACCAGGCTGACTGGGAATACGTCACAGGGAGCTTAGGCTTGCAAATTCTCCTACACCAGCCCCTTGAAGTTTAGGGATTACAGGTATGCACAACCACACCCAGCTTTTATAACTTTTGATTCGGTTCTGATACTACACTGAGAAGTCCCTGACAGCCATATTCATTCTCAATTTCTGATAATATTTCATCAACATAGCCATTCGATGACTAAATGCAAATCAGTTATGATAAATAAAAAACTCTATGTTCCCTAAACTTATACAATACAGTATATAATGCTTTACAGTGCATTCAATCCTCATAACTAGGAGAGAACAGAAGCAACTTGGATTATTTTCCATATTTTATACAACTCAGCAAGGTGAAATTATGTTTTATGATTCCAGATCTAATAAAAAACAGTATAGTTCTAGTCAGTTTTGAAAAATTGGTAGACTCAAAATGGGAATGAATATTCATAGCTAGACTTAAGAAAGCTACAGTATTTCATGGCCAAATAGTATCTCATATCTTGGCAAAAGATATGGATCTAGTCCAGATGAGATAAGGTCCATATGTACATATTGCTTGAAATCAACAAAGATTTTTCCAAATGCGTTACATGCTTTAAGTCAAAGTATGTTAAAAGGACTTCAAATTTAGGATGACAAGAGTTTTCACATCAGTCTCTTTTGTTGTATGTATGTATTTAAACTTAAACATGTAAAATAGCTATTCTGATTATCTTTATTTTACAGAAGAAAGCTGAGACTCAGGCTACTGGATTTGTCTTAGGTCACTCAGCTAGCTGCTAAGAGGCTCACCCAAACAGTGGTTCAGGTTTTCAGTGTCTAACCCTCTTGATCATCCCAATGCTACTTTTCATTCACGCACTTCCAACTACTAGTCATTCTCCCAATCAACTGGGGTTTTTTGTTTGTTTGGTTGGTTTCTTTTTATTCTTTGTTTTTTTCCTGTGGCCAGTTGTCTATCGGGAATACTAGCTTTGTTGTCAGAGTCCTTCTATTCATATGAACTAGATACCTTCCTTCCAGCAGTAAGGATAGAGTGATATCATATTCAAAACACAGCTAAGCAAAGGTCATCAGACTACAAAAAGGACACTGGCTTGGGGCTAGAGGCAGAGGCTGGATAAGAAACTGATCACACAAAATAGAATGGCTTTCCAATGTGCATCATTGCACCCTAGAGACTTAATCTCCAATTCTGCCAATGTAACCTTATAAGCTCTGTTTATATTAATTCTCAAAAGCACCTCTAAAATTTTTGCCTCAAAGGTGCATACAGTGGTGTATGACTGTAATTCCAATAGGGTGGCAAGTTCAAGGCTACAAAAGTAGACACTTAAAAAAATAAAAACATGTGCCAGAAAGATGGCTCTACAACGAAAAGCATGTGCCATGGAAGCCTGCTGGCCAGAGTCTAATTCCAAACAGACCATGGAAAAAATCAAGGTTGTCTTTTGACCTCTGTATGCATGCATGACAGAGATGTGAGGCCTAACCCTATAGGTAAAGTAAAAAAATAAATAAATAAAAAGAAGGTGGTTCTAATACATTATGTACAAGTATGAAAATGCTACAAATGAACATTATATATAGTTAGTAAGTGCTAAGACAACATTTAAAACATGAATAAATGAAAACAAAAAAAATTCTACTTCTGATTGGAGAGATGTCAGCATTTGAGTTTTCAGAAATAAACTTTACTAACTGAACACATTAGGTCTTTAAGTATATACTTGAAAATGTTTTCATTTGGATTAGAAATTGCTATTAGAACATCAAGAGGCTTTGCTTTACTTGGCTTTACGAATGAAAACACAGAGGCTCCTAGAGGCCAAGTAGGCTCTCATTTGGAAATGTAAGTGGGGGTGGAAACACAGCACCTCAAGGCACTGTTATGAGGGGTGAGTAATATGTAGGAAACACTCAATGTAGCACCTGGAATACAGCAAGTGTTAAGTAATTTACTAAGTAAATGGCAGCATTATAACTATTAGCTATAAACACTTACCCTTGGGATGTTTCCTGAAATAAACCAAACTGGTACTTCTAAGAAGACTTTTTAAATTTTTGGTACTTTATTCAAGAGCTAAGGTCAAACAAAATAAGTCTTCAATGTTGTAAGCAAATAAAAAGATGGTGGTACCAATTATGGTAAGGAAATAACCTGACTTAGCATTTATCTTTCCAATAGGGTCCATTAGGACAAAATACTTCTTTGGTCTTAGTTTCTTCATAGTTTGTGTCATCTCTGTTACTGAATTGTAGTATATTTAAGGACAGGGATTCAATATTAAACACAAACTCAGGGTTCGCTCAAGACTCTGGAACAGACAAGAATAAGGATTGCATACAAAGTGTAAGAAAATAAAGCTGAGAGTCAAGCTAAACCAAGGCATTCCATGCTACTCAACATAAACATGTACATTGAAGTACTAATATAAACTGGGCCAGATTGGGTTTCACTCTCACCTCTGGTGTTTACTAGATATGTGATCCTGAACAAAGTGTCTATCAGTGTTTCCCCACATGTAAAACAGGAACAACAGGAGTAATTCATAGGGTTAGGGTGTGGAAAATACTTAGAACTGTGTCTAAAACACAGTAAGTGATCTTAATTCATTTATTTTTTCAAGTGTTTAAATTTGGCCACATCATACTTTTTTTTAATATTTTTTATTGGAAATTTTATTTACATTTCAGATGTTTTCCCCTTATCCCCTTTTCCCCCCTCCCTCCCAGGAACTCCCTATCCCTTCCCCCCTCCTCTTGCCTCTATGATGGTATACCCCCACCCACTCTCCCCCGTACCTCACCTCCCCACCCTCGAATACCACCCCCCACGATGTCCAGCCTTCATGGGACTAAGGATCTCTTCTCCCACTTATATATAGCTCCCTTGCATATATAGCTGGAGCCATGGGTCCCTCCCTAAGCGCTCCCTGGCTGGTGGTTTAGACCCTGAGGGCTCTGGTTGGTTAATATTGTTGCTTTCCTCATGGTGTCACAAATCCTTTCAACTCCTTCAGTCTTCACTCTATCTTCTCTGTTGGGAACTCCATGATCAGTTTAATGGTTAGCTGTGAGCATCTGCCTCTGAATATGTCAGACTCTTGCAGACCTCTAAGGAGACAGCTATATCAGGCTCCTGTCAGCATGTACTTCCTGACATCCACATCAACGTCTACCTTTGGTAACTGCACATGGGATGGATACCCAGGTGGAATGGTCTGCAAATGGCCCCTCCTTCAGTTTCTGTCCTGTACTTTGTCTCCATATTTGTGCCCTTGAGTATTTTGTTACACCTTCTAAGAAGGACTGAAGCCCCCTCCACACTTGGTCATCATTCTTCATGAGCTTTATGTGGTCTGTGAGTTGAATCTTGGGTATTTCAAGCTTCTGGGCTAAAATCCAATAATCAGTGAGTGAATACCATGTATGTTCTTTTGTGATTGGGTTACTTCACTCAGGATGATATTTTCTAGTTCCATCCATTTATATAAGAATTTATCGAATTCATTGTTTTTAATAGCTGAGTAATATTCCATTGTGTAAATGTACCACATTTTTTGTATCCATTCCTCTGTTGAAGGGCATCTGGGTTCTTTCCAGTTTCTGGCTATTATAAATAAAGCTGCTATGAACATAGTGGAGCATATGTCCTTGTTATATGTTAGAGCATCTTCTGGGTATATGTCCAGGAGTGGTATGGATGGGTCCTCAGGTCCCAATTTTCTGAGGAACCACCAGACTGTTTTCCAGAGTGGTTGAATCACCTTGCAATCCCACCAACAATGGAGGAGGGTTCCTCTTTCTCCACATCCTCACCAGCATCTGCTATCACCTGAGTTTTTGATCTTAGCCATTCTGAGTGGTGTGAGGTGGAATCTCAGGGTTGTTTTGATTTGCATTTCCCTGATGACTAAGGATGCTGAACATTTCTTTAGGTGCTTCTTGGCCATTCGCATTTCCTCAGTTGAGAATTCTTTGTTTAGCTCCATACCCCATTTTTAATAGGGTTATTTGGTTGTCTAGAGTCTAATTTCTTGAGTTCTTTGTATATATTGGATATTAGTCCTCTATCAGATGTGGGATTGGTAAAGATCTTTTCGCAATCTGTTGGTTGCCGTTTTGTTCTATTGACAGTGTCCTTTGCCTTACAGAAACTTTGCAATTTTATGAAGTCCCATTTGTCAATTCTTGCTCTTAGAGCATAAGCCATTGGTGTTCTGTTCAGGAACTTTTCCCCTATGCCTAGGTATTCAAGGGTCTTCCCCACCTTCTCTTCTATTAGTTTCAGTGTGTCTGGTTTTATGTGAAGGTCCTTTATCCACTTGAACTTGAGCTTTGTACAAGGAGATAAGAATGGATCGATTTGCATTCTTCTGCATGTTGTCCTCGAAGGAGGCAGAGGCAGGAGGATCACATCATACTTTTAATTAATCTCTGCAGTGCTTGCTTTATATTGCTCTTAATATACCACTGTTTCATAAAGTTACATAGTTTATAAGCTCTTATAAGAAAGAAAGTATAGCTATGGATATAGTTTGTGGTGAATGATGCCACTGCATCATGTACAGCATCTATAAACTCCAAAAAGGATGCTGAAGGAATATTTAAATATTTTAGCTGAGAGGGCCAGTTAGCTCTTAACAGAAAGAGGTAGATTTTGGAGATATTGTAAGAATCCTTGGGTCAGCCAGTCATAATCTCTGTAAGTTCCAGTTTATCCATCTGCAAAACACCCAGTTGGAATGCTGTGGGGACACATCACAGGCTTACATAAAATGTGTGAAACAAGTCTACTGTCACATACATGAAATGGTGGGCACTCAATTTGCTTAAATTATTACTTAGGAGTTACACTTTGTAATACCTTTGCTTTGGTGCTAAGATACCTATCATTACATTTTAATGGTTCTAGAACAAAGATAAGTTTTATAGCTACTGGTCTAACAAACCATTTCTTTCTCTCTTAAATTCTATTACTAAATCAGCAGTATATTTTATAATTGGTATGATAAAAGGGAAAGGCAGTAGGCATAAACCAAGTTAATATTTCTGCCTTCTATGTTCTCCTAATTCAATAGTAAGACTAAGTTCTTGTTAATAGTCAGTTCTCCCAGCCAGACTATATTCATTATCCTTCTATGCACAGCTCAGTCAATGAAATAATGAATAGCCTGTTCAAAAACATGACTCAGGCTCTTTGGCCACAAACTCAGTATCCTAACTGACTATCATAGTATTAGATAAGAAGTAATTCTCACACTAAGAGATCACTTAGTAGAATCCAATCATTGGGTCTTGGGTAATTGTTTGAAAATAGCATAGTAATAGAGTCATAGAAGATGTCTCATGATCTTCATACATTATGTTTTGTACAAGAATCCTTTCAGTAACAATTCACTATAAGTATACTTTTCAGATGTCAAAAAATTCAAAAATAACTCTAAAATACCAACAAAAAGGGCATCAACATTCATGCATATTCACTGTCTAAGTTCTTCTATCTTACAAGATGATACTGTTTTGACAAAACCTAAGGGAAAGCAAACTGGCATGGTAGCACTTTAACATTTTTAGAGTATAGCAGAAATTACAGTATTTAGTAATTCTTTAATTACAAACTAGGTCAGTTTATACACAATACCTAGGATTTCTTTCTGAAAGTTTACCTAAGCTGTCTTCTAAACCCATTTAATAGGAAACTAAGATACCCTATAGAGAACAATTTAAAAAACCACTCATTTCCTATAACTATGTTTATAAAGCCTTCAATACTGAAAAAAATTCATTAGGAAAAGTCATAAAATGAGAACTAAAATCCTGCCTAGGCACCACATCTCCTGCCTTGGGATATTACATAGGAAACCTTTTTATAAGGTATCCCAGCAATGTTCTCCGTCCCATTTAAAATACTTCACCAGACCAAGATCTCATCCTAATGTTAAATTTTCTCTTTTACACATAACACGTTAACATACTCCCTGGGGTCCCTGTAAAAACTTCAATGACCACTGTTAATTCTTTCATACTTCCTAAACCTATGCTGCACTGCTGCTTAGTTGATTTCTTGATAGCCTGCTCTTGGGACTCTTTTTCTCCTATTGACTTGCCTTGTCCAGCATTCATATGAGGGCTTCTGCCTTGTATTTGTATCCTGGTTTTTTTGCATTTGGTTGTTGTCTCTTGGAAGTCTGCTCTTTTCCAAACGGAAACAGAAGGGAAGTGGATCTAGGGGAGAGAGAAGGCAGTGGTGGTGGGAGCTGGGAGGGGAAACTGTGGTCAGAATGTATGACAGAATCTAATTTCAAAAAAAAAGGAGGAGGAGGAGGAGAAGGGGAGGAGGAGGAGAAGGAGAAGGGGAGGAGGAGGAGAAGGAGAAGGGGAGGAGGAGGAGAAGGAGAAGGGGAGGAGGAGGAGAAGGAGGAGGAGGAGACAATACAGTGCCTCTTGTGCATTTTCCTTGGCTGGAACTGTTTAATTCTTTAGTACAGCAGATGAGTTTTCAACATGAGCCCTAGAAGTCAGGATTCTTTCAAAACATTTTCTACCCACTTATCTCATTTGAAGGTCTTACATATTAGTCACTACCCTCTTGAATATACAAACTAGCATTTGATCATTCCAAAACATAATTCATATCCTTGTTTTTCTCCTTTCTGCCTTAGGACACGTCAATCCTTTGCACATTTTCTTCCAGACAAGTACAAAAAAAGCATTAGCCTTTGTTTCTTCAAAATAGTATGCCACTGGCATATAGTAATTATTCAGGAAATACTACCACAATATCAAAAAAAGAAAGCAGGGGGAAATGTTTCTGTTATCAACTCTAAAAGTGTATTAAAGAGGCTAGGAATGAAACACAGTAGTAAACCAGGTGCTTAGGGTGCTCAAGTGTAATTTCTAGCATTAAGATGTTTAGGTTCTGGGTTCTCATCTTTGAAGGGCATTTGTTCACGTGAGTAACCGCTAAAGGACTTTTAAAAGTACCTCCCCCATTTTTTTCAGATGAACTTTAATAAAGCAGCATCATAAGTAAAACACATAAAAGTAGAAAATAGTCCAGAGATGCCTTTCCATAGGGTCTGGAGTCCCATCTAGAGAAAACTGCTTCAATTCTTTTTTCTTCCTCTCTCCTCTTTTGTGTTATGAGATCGTCTCTTGATTTACAGCCCAGGCTGGCCTCAAACTTGCTTTTGTACCCTAAATGTGAGATTTCAAAAGTGTGATACCATGTCCAGTCACTCACTTTTAATGTTAGTATAAATACCATAGAATGGAATCAGATGTAGTTACTATCCAGCACTTGGAAGATGGAGCAAGAGAATCGGAAATTAAGTGTCATCACTCATTATAACAGCAAGTCAAATATGGCACCCTGTCACTAAAAATTGAAAATGAAAAAAAAAAAAAAGATAAAGATAAATAAATGTCACAGAGTATAAATTGGAAGGGTAAATTGCTCCATCAGCTGGAGGTAAGCCCAATATAAAATGGTGTATGATCGTAGCCCTTATAAAGTAACATAGAAAGGAAACCATCTTTATGGCAATACTGCTCTTCTTTAGAGCTAGCATAGGTGGGTAGGGCCTTCAGCAGAAGCTGTTGGCAGTAATGTGAACCTTCAGTCATCTGCAAGGCTGTAGGAGGTCCCACCCACTAATATGACTCCACTGTAATCTATTTCACCTTGCTCAGATACACTGTTTAACATTTGTGAATGTAAAATAACCTTAACCAGTAATTTTCAACCAGGAGAACAAAAGCAACTTGATTGAAACTAATTTACATTTTCAATTATTATTACAAAAATTTAGAAACTTTGCTCTTTTATGTGGTCTGTTTGTTTTTAAATGATCACCCTTAACCAATGAGAAGGAATGTCTGAAAGTGTTTCAGAATGCTGGCTACTGTGATATAAACAAATCAGGTTGCAAACTTCCTTGTTACCTATGATATTGACCAGTGCTCCATCTCAATAGGAAAGACAGTAATAATAAAAACAAGTTCTCAGATTGTACACAGGAACACAGAGCTTCCCAAGCATTAAGATTGACAAAACCACACCAACCCAAAAAACTAGAGTTTTCCTATTCAACATACTGAGTTTAAAGCTTTACATTCTTCTCTGAATGTTTAGAACTTGCCTGATTAAGTTAATCCTGTGTAGTAGTCCAGCTTGGCTTTGGAAATCCTATTGGGGGCAGGTGGTGGTGCAGAGCTGTGATTTGGGGCATACTTTACCAATGAGGATATTTTATTTACTGGGAGATACTGTTCACAGCTGGATACTTTCTTTTGGGGGTAGAATTCTGGACATAACCTAAGTAGGGGCATCCCTGAAGTATACCTTGTTTTCATTTTGGCAGCTCTGAAAAATCTCTTATGGAAGCTTAATTCATCCAACTGATCAGCATCAAAGGAATACCTTTTGTTCCATGTCTCCATCTAATCTCCTATTAGAAAGATCCATCCTTAAAATTCAATTTTACCTTCTTATCATAAGGAAGCTCAAGTTTCTTTATCTGAAATCACAGCACTGTAGAACTGACTAGACAGGGTACAGTTCAATGATTGTTAATATTCAACCCTCACCATAATCAAACATAAACTATCTCCACAAACTCCATCCTGCCATTCCATTGTAGTCACCCCATTCTCTAACCTGTGATAACCACTACTCTGCTCGCCAATATTGTCTTTTATATTTTCAAGATCATATAGTACTGGCAAGATGGTTCAGCAAGATGGCTATCAAGCCTGATGATCTTAGTTCAATTCACAGAACCATATGGAGGAAGGAGAGGACCGATTCCCACAAATTGTTCTCCCACTTATCACACATGCACACACAAACAGAAAAAGTGTAATAAAACACAAGGAAAAAAAGACTACTGTATAAAAGGAATAACATACTATATAGTTTGAGTCTGGCTTCAAGAAGTCAGTGACATGCCTCTTGAGATTCATTCAGGCTGTTGAGTTTATCTGTAGATTAGTTCTTCTAAACTGCAAAGCAATGTTTTATAGTTTTATAGATACAAGTCCTTTGTTAGATATGATTTATAAACATTTTCTCATCTCTGGCTTAACATTTCTTCCTTTAAGTGTTTGTGCAGAGTAAAGATTTCTAGATTTCTTTTATGGACCTTGATTTTAGTTTCATATCTAATAAAACACTGTCAAACATTAGATCATAAAAGGTACTTTTTGAAATAACTATCCTAACTCCCATTAAATTGTTCTTTGCATCTTTATCAAAACTCAAAGGTCCTATTTCTTCCTAGGAAACAACAAATGTCAGATGACGATGATGTAACAATTAGTTTGGAGGATCAAAGAGTCTAAGTTTGGAGGCCATAGGAGATTCTATGATGGTTTCAGCTGTACAGCTGGAGTTGTGATCATGGAAGAGGCTAGGAAGAAGCCAAGGAGATTTTGGAAATCTCTGCTTTCAAGTTGGGCTACCTGGTTAAACGAATGAAGATCCCTGGAGAAGATTGGTTCCCCCTGCCCAATAAGGAGGCTTAGATTGACTTTTTAAATTTTCATTTGGGGGGGGGGTGTGAACAGGGGAGGAATTACTGCATGTAGGTCTGAAAACCTACATGGGTTTGTGGGTATCAATTCTCTCCTTCAGTGATATGGATCCTAGTGAATAAACTGACATCTTTGGGTGTGGCAGCCAGCACCTTTCCCTGTGAATGAATTTTCCCTAGGGGTGTCTCTTAAGGATAAAGTTTTGAACAGCACTCTACGTTAAAAGCAGTGGAAATATTCAGCCAGTAGATCAGGTTCAGTCTTTGTCAACATAGAAGCATCCATTGGCGTAAGAGTCTGAAAGCTCTATCCACTGTTTGGCTGTGGGTGTCTGTATCTGTCCGAGTCAGCTGCTAGGTGGAGCCTCTCAGGACAGCCATGCTAGATTCCTGTCTGCAAGCATAACACAGTATAATTAATAGTGTCAGGGATTGGTGTTTGCCAATGGAATAGGTCTTAAGTTGGGCCGGTTATTGGTTGGCCATTTCCTTAGTCTCTGCTCAGTCCCCTGTCACTGCATTTCTTTAAGACAGGACAAATTGGGTCAAAAGATTTGTGAGTGGGTTGGTGTCCCTACTGCTCCACTGGGGTTCCTGCCTGGCTATAGGAGGTAGCCTCTTCAGGTTCCATATCCCCAATGGTGGGATTCACAGGTGAGGATACCTCCATTGACTCTTGGGTACCTCCCATGTCCCAGGTCTCTGTCTCTTCCTGGAGATGTCCCCTACTGTTGCTCCACCCCCTGCAGTTGCAGATTTCCATTCATTCTCATGGCTATGTGGCCATCCCTCCTGTCCCTCCCCACACCTGATCCTGAATTCCTGCATTCCTCTCCCAATCCTCACTCCCACCAAGTTCCCTCTGTCCATCTGCCTGTTATGACTATTTTATTCCTGTTTGTAATACAGATACCCACAGCTAAGGAGAAATGGAGGGGGGATGGGGAAAAGAATTGTGGGAGGGGGTTACTGGGAGGGAGCAGTGAGCAGGATATAAAGTGAAACAGTAAAATAATAATAAAAAATATAAACATTAAAAAAGTATCCATTGCCATGGAGTAGGGGTGGAGATGGCATTATGTTAAGTTCTTCACTGCCCCACGTAGAGAAACAGGACGTCTCTGTGCTGTTAAGCCTTATCCCTACATCCAGTGGCCTTGGTACCATTTCTGCTCCTGTGCTCAAGAAGCTGCAAATAGTGGCCAGCTACACTTCCATACCAAGAATTCACAGACCAATCTTGAAAAACAGGACAACCTCTGGTATTGTTCCTCCGGTGCCATTCATTCAGCTTGTTTTTTTGGAGACAAGGTCCCTCACTGTACCTGAAGCTCCCCATGTATATAAGGCCAGCCAGTGAGCCTAAAGGACCCACCTATCTCTGGCTCCCTAGTAAAAGATTACAAATCTGTGTCACCACACCTGGCTTTTGAAATGTAGTTTCCCAGAACTGAACTAGTGTCCTCATGTTTGCACTGCTAGCACTGTAAAGACTGAGCTATCTCTCCTGCTGACATAGAGGTTTTATGTAAAAAAAAAAAAAAAAAAAAAAAGGATACAATTAAGTCTGTTGAAAAAATAAAAGGCTAACTTGTATGAGCTTTTCTTAAACTCTAGAAATTGTAAATGAATGTCCCTGCCAGTGAGCTCCATAGACAACAAGAAATGTCTCAACTGTGTGTTGTGCTTTTGCTCTCCTGGACTTTGTCTCAATGAATCTGTGTGTACCACTGCCATCCAGCTTCATGTGGTTACCCTTGCCTGTACTTTCACCCAGAAAGATCAAGTCATCAAGAACTGTATCATGCATATCTGGCAAGGTATGGCTACAGGGATGCTTTTGTTTATTTTTCCTAAGGCTTTTATGAGTTGGCTTAGGAAGAATTCTCCTCTAAGCAATAAAGACTCTAAACTAAAAAGTGTGTATCCCACTGAACTTTACTGCCATGGAGGTTGTGATGTGGAGAGCCTGCATCTGTACCTTAAAGTCTGAGTTTGCCTGCAGGTTCTTAGCTGAATATGATTTTGCCCCTGCAGAGTGCAGGTTTAGGGGACCAGCTTGATTAAAAGCTCTTTATAACTGAAGCAAAAGATTTGTTTCTTTTTTCTTTTTGAGACAGGGTCTCTGGCCTTGTACTCACAGAGATCTACATGCCTGACTCCAAAGCTCTGGAATTAAACATGTGCAGCACATGCCAGGCAGTGGTGGTGCACGCCTTTAATCCTAGCACTTGGGTGGCAGAGGCAGGCAGATTTCTGAGTTCGAGGCCAGCCTGGTCTACAGAGTGAGTTCCAGGACAGTCAGGGCTATACAGAGAAACCCTGTCTCAAAAAACAAAAACCAAACAAACAAAAAGAGATGTGCAGCACACCGCGCCTGGGTTTTCTTTGTTCAAGACAGGGCCTCACATAGCGAAAGTGGGCCTCATAATTAGAAGGTAGCCCAGGCTGGCCTATACAAACCTCTAGTCTTAGTCTCCTGAGGATTAGGACTATAAAGATGAGTTATCATGCCTGGCTAAGTGAGTTTGTTTCATATTTTCTTGCTCAGTATAGATGTCTGTCACTTTGCCAGTTCCACCCCAACTTCATTATGGTAGCTTTAGTTTAACTATTCAAGCTGTGTATTGATGCTTCCTACTTTCTTTTTGCTTTGTTCCTTCAAGTCTTTAAATATATGCAATACCAGACTATATACTTTCAAAAGTATGTGTGGTTTAAAGGAACTGTGACATTCTCTTAAAGAGAGAATCTAGTGGTATTATTGATCACTTGTATTCTTTTTATGTTTGCAACCCTTACTAATGGCTTATGATTATTGCTTGTTCAATAGTGAAATTTTAGTTTCACTAATTTTCTGTACTTCTTTTTAAAATTTATCTTTATTTTATGTGCATTGATGTTTTGCCTCCTTTTTATGTCTAAGTGAGGGTGTCAGATCCCCTGAAAGTATAGTTGTAGATGGTTCTGAGCTAACCATGTAGATGCTGGGAATTGAACCTGTGTCCTTTGGAAGAACAGCCAGTGCTCTCAAATGCTGAACCATCTCTTCAGCCCCTGTATTCTCTTTTCAATTCTATTGACATAGCCTTTCTTATTCTACCATTTCCTTCGGTGTGTTTTGGCTTTACTTTGCTCTTTTTACGTTTTTAAGATAGACACTCAGGTTATTGATTTAACACCCTTTTCTCTAATAAAAGTATTCAATAGTATCACCATGATTCATTATCTTTACTTCACTTTGATAGATCTTTACTTTCACCTGATAGAAGGGACTGGTTGGCTGGATTCTGTTGGTTGAGGTTTGTCAAGTAATTGTGTGCAAAGAGGTGAAAAGAAGAAATTAGATGTACTGACTGCAAACATCAAACATCTCCCCAAGGAACTTGAACCCCCTAATCAGAAGAAAGTAGTCTAATGATAATGTTGCCCCCTTTCCCCTCAATCCTTTCCCCCCTCTTACCTAGTGTTAGGAGTTTCGAAGGTTAGAGAAGAACCTACAAAGTAGCAAAAATCCAGCTGTAATTCTCTCTTTCTTTTTTTCTCCCTCCTTCTCTTTCTTTCACAAAAGCTAAACACATACTAAAACATTAAGCTGCATTCTCAGGATGATATTTCAATTTCAAGAGACCAACATCATCAGGGTTGGTTTGTGAATTTTACCTCTCTGTGGCATTAGTGCTAGTTCAATTGTTAAAACTCTTGGAGTAATACTAGAAATGTAGCTCTGTGGTAGAGTATATGCTTAGCATACAGAAGTCCCTGGATTCAATTCCCAGTACCAGAAAATACAATCTCAAAAAAGGAAACCCTACAGTGTTTTCCGGATGTTCCATGTGTGTGTGCTGCCTTAGTAGTTTACTGGAGTTCTGAGTGATAGTTTTCATTTCTCTTCGTAAGTATTTGGTATGCTGATTAGAAGTGCACTGCTTCCCCTCAGGAGTTTGTTGATAAGAAATTTTATGGGGCCATTTCCCCAGAGGTATTTTCTGTGATTCCCCTTGGTACAACTACTACAGTCTCACCCTCTTTGTTTATAATTTATTTGTTATTTCTGATAGTGCATGGTTTTATAGTCTAAGCCAATATAGAACTTGTAATTTTCCAGGCTATAGAAATGGCTCAGTGGTTAAGAGTATTTATTTTTGAGGAGGCCTGGATTCTGTTCTCAGCACCCACATGGTAGATTACAACCTTCTCCAGTTCAAGGGTACCCAATTCCCTTTTCTGATCTATACATGCACCAGGCATGCATATTGTGCACATACACACTGAGGGCAAAGACTCATACACATAAAAAGAAAGTAAACCTAAGGGGGAAAAAAAAAACCCTGGTAATCTTTCTGCCACAAGACTTGTTTTGAGTGCAAAGTTCCTTTGTACTTCTTATTTGTTTACACTGGAAAGCAGTGTCTGTAGTTACTCAAGTCTATCATGTACTTCTGTAAGTGTGCACTAATCAGGGCCAGTGGACTGGAAGAAGGAAGCAATCTCTCAAATCACATCCCAGCTTCTGTTTATCACTACCAAACCACTTAGGGACTGAATCATGAGAGAAAAATAAAATCCCCTGAGGGATTTCTACATTGTCTCTGTATGACAGGGATTCCCTAGGCTTCTGGAGCCTTCACTGTCACCTGATACTCAAACCTGGTTCTAGGTTTCAGTGTGAAAATGAAAAATAGACTTCTCATATGCTGGTATTTGAAATCTGGTCTTCATCTCTAATTTTGCCATTTATTTTTTAGGGTCTTCATGTTATTGCTTCAAACATTAAAAAGGTCTCAATAGTTGCTTTCAACTGAAGAACCTAGAAAGAACATAACTATGTTCTCACCTAAAACTGAAATGATGATGAAATCTGATTGTCAAGAATTATTACCTTCTCTAGTTCACATTCACAATTTTAAAGATCTGGATCAAAATTCTTACTTTCAAGTAAGTCATACTACATTAATTCTATTTCATCATATCTCACTGGTAATAATTCTGTAATCTTTTACCTTAAAGCACCATTGTCATACTCAAAATGTCTGTGCTTAGTTCTGTGGTCTTCTATAGAAAGGAAAAATCCAGGGGTTCAATCCCAATCAAGACCATCTTGGAAACAAATTTATTTATCTGGATGACATATGTCCCAACCAACATTTCTAAAAAATAAAGTAACTTTGTACATTATGAAGGTGAGGGAGAAAGTAAGATTCTATGTAATGACCAAGAGAAAACAATAAATACTTGATTCTACTACAAACGTTTATTTCCAAGATGAGAATTTATTCTGATGCCATTGATATTTCAGGGAATAATTTGAACATACTGTTTAAATCAGTTTTGTGCTTGCTTATATATCATTTCTCTGTTAGAAATATTATATAAATGTGGGAAACTACAGTCAGTTGAAACCTAAATATATTAAAAACACAGACACTATCTTGAACATGAACTAGCTATTGAGACTAGTTTTTTTCCTAGAGACTGAGGTTCATCCTGTGTTCTGAGCTATACCCTCCCATATCTGATGTTTGCTTCAACTTTCCTTCTAATTTTAGATAAGTTTCTAACCTCCATTTCCCCATGACACAGCTACAATGTTTTTTTTTTTTCTGTTTTTTTGGTTTTGGTTTTTCAAGACAGGGTTTCTCTGTGTAGTCCTGGCTGTCCTGGAACTCACTCTGTAGACCAGGCTGGCCTCGAACTCAGAAATCCGCCTGCCTCTGCCTCCCAAGTGCTAGGATTAAAGGCATGCGCCACCACTGCCCGGCAGCTACAAGGAAGCTACAATGTTTCTGATGTCCAATTTTAACAAGCTTATTTTAGGCATTTTTCACACCACATCAGCTATAGTATTAATATATTTCATAGCTAATTAATATGTGTAAAATGATGCTCCTGCTTTCACTGGGTTCCTACATTGTGACTTAATTCCTTTGTTTTCACCATAACTTGTTAGGGAAGCAACATGCAGATTATAGAGAAACCAGAGTAAATGGAAAAGAAATACTGCTGGAAGGACATGGCATAAAGAGAAAAATTGAGGACCGAGACATGAGATATATTCCCAATATCTCCATTTATCCGTTTACTCTCTCCTCCCTTCTTCACTCTTGTGAGGGGGTAGTCTTTTAAGACAGGGTCACCAAGTAGCCTCCAACTCTCCATAGAGCCATAGAAAGCCTTGAATTCTCTATCTATCCCCTTGACTCCACCTTCCTAGTGTAAGGTATCGCAGGCATGTGCTGATATGCCCAGCTTGCAACATTTTCTTAATTTCAAGATTTGCCTCAAAGACTTTTTATTCTTTTATGTATATGAGTGATCTGTCTTTGAACAAACTTTGAAGAGGGCATCAGATCCCGTTACAGATGGTTGTAACCATGTGTTTGTTGGGAATAGAACTCAGAACCTCTAAAAGAGCAGTCAGTACTCTTAACTGCTGAGCCATTCCTCTAGTCCAAAGACTTTTTTATTTAAAAAAGATTTATTTATTTATTTATTTATTTATTTATTTATTTATTTATTTAATACATGCGAGTACACTGTCACTGTCTTCAGATACACCAGAAGAGGTCATTGGATCCCATTACAGATGGTTCTAAGATTTTTTTTTTTTAAACATATGTATGACTAACCTAAAAGAAGAGCACAGCTTGGTACCACTCAGTTAGAGTGTGATACCTAATCAAACCACAGGTTAGTCTGTTCTAAATATTCTATTTTAACTTACTGTTTAAAAGTATGAGGGAATGCTACCTTTGCCCTAAGGCTGGTCTTCCTAGCACTAAGAATACCTACTAAATACATTGCATGAGAAAGTAATAGGGAACCAGATCCTGCAGCTTCTATGTAGAAGCATACAAAAGAGATCTGATTTTTCCTCATTATACATTTATATTTTACTGATCAAATCAGTCTAGCTTTTATTTTACTTTTCTATGCAATGTTCTCTCATTTTCAACTACTTATATGCAGGTTTATGTGAAAACTTGGCATAGCTGTTGCTAATGACTTCTACACCTTCAGCCACACCTGCAGATGGATGAACACATACATAGCCCTGAAAAAGGCTCATTCTGTTTCGGGTTGATTATGATCTCTCTCAAGGATCTGCTCATGTACATGTAAAGCAACTCCCACTGTTTATGGGAGTTACCTCTGGTAGAAAATTTCCCTTGTTGACTCAACTATGAGTTAAAAGTCAAGCATAACTCATAGTTCTCCAAAAGTCTTTAAAAAACAAAACAACACATACTATCATGCCATGTTTAGCACACAAGAATAATCTGCTATATAGCAGAAGTCCTAAATTCAAAATCAGTAGACTGTAAAGAGTATCTCCTCCAAACTCTTCTATATAATTAATATAAGAGAAAATTAATCAAATACCTAATCCTACCAGCTTTAACTTCAAAATGCATCTTGGACCTAACAAATTCCCATAAATAGCCCTGCTTCCCCTTGGGTTAAGCAGAAACTACTTCCCCCATTTCTCCGAGAATTATGAATCAAAGTCCTTAATCTGGATCACAAGGCCCCCCATGTCTGTCTCAACACGCTGCTGCATTACTTTTTAATACTTTCCTATTATTCATTCATCTTGTAACACATGACCTCTTTGTTGTTTCTTAAATGGGTTAAACATGCTGTATCTCAGGCCCTTACTTCCTGTGTTCCAAGCCCCTTACATTGGGTTCTTTTTCCATATATATGCTATATTTATTGTTGTCTCAGATTCTTCTGGTCTCTTCTCAATATTTCAAGAACCTTGTTAACCCCCACTACATAAATTATCAATCCCTTTCCTCCTTATACAGCTGCATTCTTCTCTACTGTACTTTGTCACCACCTGCCATGTCACTTAATTATTATTTATCACCAGTCTCCTTACAGTAGGAATTTACGTTTCAGGGCTTTATTTTAGTTCTTTGATATACCCCTGATGGCTATACCAAATACTAGCTCAGAGTAAGTGCTCACTGAATTTTTGATGAATTGTAGCATAGGATAATAATTATTTATAACCATGACTCTGAAACACAAAGTGATCTCTCCTTGACATTCCATGGGGCCATATCCTATATCAAGGTTATCATCATGGTTATGACTAAAGGAATAAAGCAGACAAAAATTACCAAGGATGCAAGATTCAATTTTAGGCCCAGAAATCCCATCCTACAGTTGAACAGCATTACCCTAAAATTTAAGAAGTTTTGAAAAGCTTAGTTTACATCATTTAGTACATCTCCAAAGTCTTCAGCATTGCCAACAAACTGGTAAAGGGTGTGTGACTCTGAGTGTGTGTTGGGGGAGGGCGGCAACAAACAGTACAAAGGCTTGGTACTCACTACATAACCTTTCTTGAGGCAATCTGACCAGCACCAACATACATCTTTTTGGTGGTCTTTCTTTTGGATGCTAAACTACAAGTCCAAAAATTCCTTGCAAATTTCCACAATGCCCCTTCCACAAAGTAAAATTAAATGTTTACAATTAAAGTAAATCAGTGTGTTGTTGGTAAGGAAGACCCTGTACCCATTCTGCATAGCAACTCCAGTGTGTTGACCCATACAATGCAAACTATGTTTGTATTAATGTTTGGCTTTCCAGTGAGTTTCTTGTGCTTCTAAAATAAGAACCAAAGAACCACACAATGTATAGCCTTAAAAACAAAATTCTTCAGGGTAAGCAAAAAACAATATATGGTCTAAATATAAATTCTATTTTCAGCATGTGGTCTTGCTATTTTAGTCCCTATGGAATTTCAGACCCCCTTCAAGACAGCATATATGGCAGTGGTATAGTTTACTGGACATCAATGAATACTTCAAATATTAAGGCTAATAAGTATAATAAAATTTCAGCCAAAAACATTTCCTGTCTTAAGCTTCAACAGTCCAGCTATTCCTATCTAAAGATAAATGGTTATGTTCTACAAAAAATATTAACTTGGAAAATACATCACTCTAAATAATTTGTATAAACTCTAAATAATTTGTCATGTATAAAAACATATAAGCAGATGAACCAAGAAGAGAAGGGAGAATCTCTTGTAAGATGTTAGTATTAGATAAATTAAACATATTTTAAGTTAAAAAGCAAAAAATCAAAAACAAAGAAAACAGCATAAATATGAACATTCAATTTAATAGTAATTCCATCAAGAAGGCTTAAGAAGGCCTAAGATGGTAGAAGGGGTCTTGTGACAACAGGTTAATACAAAGGTGAGATGGACTATCTACTAATATTCTAAGCTCAAAGCGATACACCTCACTTTTAGGAAACATACCAGCAGAAATAACGAGTGTATTATCCTCTGGTTGCTTAGAGATGACTTAACGAGTTCCTGAGAACGGGCCATTAGCTAGCATTTGCTTTTGCTATTAAAGCTGGATACTGTTTTCACCCCTTCTCTCATCTCCCG